>JACYFF010031955.1:6525065-6563551 GCA_017589665.1 Selenicereus undatus | reverse complement strand
ATATATATATATATATATATATATGTATGTATGTATGTATGTAAAAGTATGAATGTATGTATCAAGCGTTGTAGTTTAATATGGCATGGGAAATGGTTCATCTAGCTACTAGACTATTGGCACCATTGCATTGGGGAGGCATTATTTGCATATAGAGAGTCATGGAGACAACGTTGAGCACAATTTTCAATTGAATTCGCGTTGACCTTTTTTTAATGTTGCACTGTGGTCTCAATTAAATGTGCTTAACTTCATCATGTCCTTTATAATTGAACCAATCAAAGTTGTAAGCTTTATTATTGGATAAATCAATCTATTCTATCCATTGATTAAATAGTCAATTACTCCTATATATACTCCTTCTGTCCCCCATAAGTTTCTATTACCCCATGGAATTACTAAAATTTTCTCTCTAATTGATGCTTTAACATTAAACTATGATTGATTAATTGGGTACTTCCAAATCAAAGTCTTTGGGATTGTCAAGAGGAGAGAGAGAACAGATAAGAGCCAGGTTGTCTAGCCAATAGGAACTAAGTTTTAGGGGCCTTTATGCAAACCTATGATATGACTGTCCCCCTTCATGGAATTCAGTGAGTTGTCACTCGAGTGACCACAGTGATGATTCATCATGATAGCTGCGAACGGGCTTTACCTCGGAAATTTTGACAACAGTTAATTTTAAGGCTTTAGGGTTGTTCTTTGTGGGTAAATTACAGTTGGTAAAAGGATGAAGTGAATTGAGGTGGGTTAAAGTTGATTTTTTTTTTGAGTTAGGTTGAAGTGAGTTGAAATTGGTATATTTTTTTTGTAGTGAGTTGAAGTGGATAAAAATAATGAGGGTATAATTATAAAGGGGCAAGTTGAAGTAGGTTGAAGTGGGTTGAGGTTAGTATTTTTTTTTTCCAAGTAGGTTGAAGTTGGTTGAAGTGTATTGAAGTGAGTTAAAGTTAGTAAATCCAAAAGGACCTACGAAAAGAACATGACCTAAGCATTATAGTTGCGAAATATATAATGTGGAGTGTTATTTTTATTTGGGGAGTGTAAATCGGTTGAGAATATAAAGAAAACTTTAGAAGTTTGAAAAGCAAAAAAGAGGGTTGTAGTTTTTAGAACTATTTTAAAAGTAGTTCTAGAACTGCAATATAAATTTATAGGTTTGGGGCAATTACACGATTAGTTATTATTATTATTATTATTATTATTATTATTATTATTATTATTATTATTATTATTATTATTATTATTTAAGGCGTTGGATGGTAGAATCATATGCTCTTCGTGAAAGAGACATAATACGACATTACTTCTAAGTAAAAGGGATGGATTTGATCAAAGCTTTCACAATTACTTCGATCCACTGACTTCAACTTTAATTTTAAAGGGGCAAAAAAGAATTTATTTATTTTTCTTCTTTCATTTTTAGGGGATGAGATTTGTATTTGGGGGTGATAAACCTTGTCTTGGTGCTGCTGGACAATGTGTTCCCTCGTCAAGGGGTCACTCAATGTCTTCTTCATAATTTTAATAAATTAATTATTTACATAGGTATATGATCCCATTGTTATTATTTATTTATTGAATTAAATATGGGTTTGAAGATAATTATTCCTAGGTTGGAGTCCAGCAAGGACCCCCATGGTAGTGGCAGCACGTGCAGCGCGCATGGATGAATCATTATATGTTTTTTTTCCAGGTATATACAAGTTAATAACAACTCGTATGAATGGTAAATTGTCCATGTACTTTGACCGTCTATAAATTACATAATAACTAGTAATTCTTTCATCTATTATTTTAAAAAAATCAATAAGCAAGATCGAGTTTTATTCGAGCTTACATCTAAAGGGTTCCGTAATATCTTAATCATATGATCGATCTTAATTGAAAAAATATATGAAGTAAAGCTAAGGGTTGATATCTTATTTGTTCGTACGTTTAATCCCCATACCAAAAGCTGAACGGCTGGGTAGTTAGTACAATGCCTAATTAGTTTACATTTTTAATTTATGAAATATTTTTCCTGGATCAAAATTAAAGGCTAAGATGCAAGTGTATGGTGCACAAAACTCAAAAGCATAATACTAAATATATTTTGTTGGATGAAAGTAAAGAAACTATGAATTGGCATCAAGGAATCAGAGGATGAGTCGCTTGCCGAATAATCTCGCATATATTCTGAAACCAATGGCTAGAATATATGCGCTATTATCACCTGGCCTGTCCATATATTATTGGGCATAAACTCCAATGAGAACAATTATGCTAGGATTTATATTATATTATTAGAGTAGTGATATGTGTCTTGTTGCAAGACACTCTTAAATTTATTGACTTATCATAAATTAACATGTTTTATGATTTAAAACAACAAATTTTTCAACGATTATATTTAATTATGAATTGATAACCTTAAATATTTATTGGCTATGCCAGCAAAGTATTAAATGATGCCCTAATCTCATTATCCCTATTTGCGAGTATATATGATATGTGTATTTTAGAAATGTGACAAATTATTGATAAAAAGATTATTTTGTATAATTTATAAGTTGTAATATGCTTCCACGACTCGATCGTACCAATTTTTTCAATTTAAAAACATGATAGTATGATTTTTTTTTAGTCAAAACAAGACACTTATAAAGTGTCTTGCAGCAAGACACTTGTCATTTTGTATATTATTATCATTGCAGTAGATTTAATTTAGAAATCTATATAATAATGTCTAATTTTCAAACTTCTTAGATTTAATAATATATTTTAGTTTTAATGGATGCATATTTTAATATTTTAACACAACAGTGTCTAAGAATTAACGCTATTACTATATATGTAATTTTGTCCCTAATTATCAAGATCTCTTTTTGATAACAAAGTTAATTTCAAACTAATACATATATGTACTTATATAATTATAATAGAAATATCAATCTTTTTTAAAAGTATTTTTGATGTCTACTTTAGATGATTTTTAAGTGAAAATGAGAAGTACTACATAGTATCGATAAACTCTTTAATATCTATAGAAAAATAAAATAGATTTGTCGAGGCCTCTTTTTGGGTCGGTCTACATGGTGGTCATTGACTTATTGGTGCCCTATGAAGTACGTACATTGTATTGTAAATAGGGATAAGAATTGATAATGCCAAAAAAAAAAAATCAAAGGAAAAAAAACAAAAATGCATGGACAGAGGATGACCAACGTACATGTGAGGGGCGAGAATGAAGGAACCTGCCACATGCGCTACGTGACCTGCATGACTTAGCTGTGCCCTTGGCTTTCCTTTTATTATTTATCTGGTTGATTCTCCATGACTATATTACTCTGTTTTCGCCCTTTCTACCACTCAGAAACTCACATTATCATAGTTGATTCACTATCGTTTGGGTACCATTCGTTATTAACTTTAATAGTTTGGTAATGTCATCGTCAAGTATATTTACAAATAGGTTAATACGAAATTATACGTACATTATGCACCCAATACTCCAATTTTGTATTGATTTTCACAAAGGATAAATTAGGCAGAATGAGCTTGGAACAAGACCTATATATATATACAGGTGATTTCGGAAAGAGTTTCATTAAAAAACTTTAAGATATATGTAGTATTTTTTTCTCAATTGGGCATGTAACAAGACCTTATATATACACATGAGAAGAGTCATAGTAGTAGAGTTTCTTAATTATTTTCATGGTAGAAGAGTCATGGGGTAAGGCTTGAGATGCCATATAATTATAAATATGAGGTAATAATATATCCAAAGTAAGCCATAGCTCAATGTCCTTTGTCCAGGTATCTTTCCACGTTATCTGATGTCAAAATAAAAATGATTCTTGTCCCCTAAAACACCCATTACCCAGCCCCATCCCCTCATTTCTCTCTCTCCTCCACCTTAATTTTCTGACACCTGACAATGCCCATTAACTGAATACTAGCTGGGTATACTTAATTTCTTGTTTATGGGAACTGGTAAGTGGTAGCCCTCTTTACTCTGACTTTAATCAATCATATTTAATTTAATTATGCTCTTAATCCAGTAATTTACTGCTTGGTGCATCTTTGTATTTGTTTAAGTGGATATCAATTATTACCGTGGTCAATGCAGATAAAAGGACAATTTCATTATTGATAATCATAAATTAATTAACTGGCAAGAGGGGAAGAATTGTATTCTTGTGTCAATTCGCATGCCTATTTGTTTAATTTAACCATATTTTATTTTAATTTAATGATGGTAGTTGTCATGGGGGCCGGGGTCAATTTCAAGTGGTTAGTTTGGTAAGTGGATTAATGAGTTAGATTAAGAGTAAACATTGTGTGAACCCTGCCTTTGGGCGGTACTCCTCTGTCATTAATTAGGTGATTTGTCTCCTATCCTTCATACTTATAGCACATATGTAGGAGAAATAACTACTTGATCATGAGTCAAATGAGATTTACTAATTAGTTAAGTATAGATACTTTGCAACTTTTTGTAAAAGACGGGTTGTTTTCAGGTTAAAATACTTTTTTGTTTAAAAACAAAATTCTTGAAGTGGTAAAAGAAAATATACTTGATATTTAGAAAATTATCCAAAAATATATGACGTCCATTGTCATTTAGTTTTCTTAATTAAAAATATATGTCATTTTTAATTAGGATCCAGCTAGTTTAATTAATTTAATTAATGACCCTAGCTAGGCCATAGCTTGTTAGTTAGATATAAATATTAGAGCTTCTCAGTCTTTAGCTAGGTTGACGTACAAATTGCCTTTGTGTATTGTTTAGACCTTATTGAATGTGAAACAACGACTACTACACCGGTTTAAACTTGGAAGTGCATGATTGGTAACTAGTTTTCTTAATTAAAAATGCTCAACTCATTCTTTTGACATTGATAGAGGAACATACATATCTCTGTAAATTTCGTCTGCTCTCTTTCTGTGAAGTGGTATCTAGTTTACAATTTTTAAGTTTGAGGGTGTAATAAAAATCTGTCTCTTTGCATCGTTACAATTTATAGACAAGACTGTTATATCAGACCTACCCACGCCCTAACTAGATAGCGGGCTTTTTAGAGTATCGAATCTTGATTTAGATTTTTGATGTAACTTGATATTCCCATCAGCTATTAATTGCCTCTCCTTAGTACCACCGGCCCCTTCCAGAACTATCACTTTACACCACCAAAATTTAAAAAGAAACAAATTTTCTGAGGCGTATATGTTAAACTTGTGATATTATCTTCGTGATATTCCTTACGTATACATCACCTATATTAATATTAGTCTCTTAGAGTTACATTGTCTTAACTCTATGGGCAACGAAATAATTTATCTCGGACTTAGTATTCGATATCTGAACTTTTAACTACTTGATAATATTAAACCACCTAATCTGTTGATTTAGAACAGTGATAATGTTTAGTCTCCACCACTAAAGACAACTTTCAGTTTAATCAAAATATACAGAAAATGGTCGGCAAACTAATGGGACCTTTCTTTGATGGCCACATTTCTTGACATACGAAACTGGTAAATGAATAGCTCTTGATATTTTCCCATCCACTAATTAAAGGGGGTGTGAAATTTCAAAAGAAACAGCACGAGAGGTATATGAACCAAAGTCTCCATGAACTTTGGTACTTCTTTCTTTACGATAACAAGTCAGACTAGCCCGTGATATGATGCTCAATTGAAAATGACATGTACAACGTAAATAAAAGGCCAACAATATGACGAGAAATTAACATGCATGGATGCAAGATAGTTAAGAGCTTCCCCCTTTAATTTGCAAGGTGATGGGCGTCAATTACCCAGTTGCAAACACTACTTACTACTTGTTTGGTACTTCTGTGAATTTGTTCGATCGTCTTCGTTGTCGTCTTCATCATGGCTATTAGCTCACCTTGTGCCATTGAAATGGAGCCCAAGACCCTGAAACCCGGACAAATAAACCATGCTAGGGTAATTAATCTTCTATTCGTCCATATTTGTCAATTTATCTCAGTGTGATATATAATGAATATATATGCACATTACTCTTAGGAGTATTAATTTATGTTGTCTCTAATTATATTCCAGTGGCTTTAATTTATGGTGAAATTAATAAAAAAATATTTTAGAAATATAATTCATAAATGTAAATTACCTAATCATCCAATGGCCAAAGAAAATGATTCCCTAATTACAAATTTGAAGACCTTATATTTGGGTTAGGATGCATTAATTCCCCTTGAGATGAGTAACCATACTAACCAAGTTCTGTCATTCCATTTGGGCCCTTGTGTTGCAGGAGCTAGCTGTGCGAATAGCCCAAAAGATGGAGCCGCCTGAGGCCTTGGACTTCTTCATTAAGGTGAGATCCATAAAGCTATTTATTTTTTATTTTTTTCTTAAATATTAAATAAGGAAGACCCCCCTTAAAGTACATATACATTTTTTGTGCATGCTAATTCGTTCAACCTATAAGGTTCTTTATTAATGATCAGGACTTAAATTCTGCGGAATCAATCCTTTTATTTGGGGGGCGGGGGTTGGTTTGCTTATCTTATGACAGTGCACTTGCAAGCTACAATCAAAATCGCGCATTTTTGTTTACTTCTATTGATTAGTTTCTGTCAAACTACACGCAACTCAGCATAATATTGCGGTGATTTTTGCATATATAGGGAGTGAGACATGGATCATCGGATGGGCCTGAACAAATAGCTGAAGAGAGTGACGGTGAAGGCCGAAGCCCCAAGGACGGCAACAACAATAATTCGGAAATCCAACATTATTGTTTATGCAGCACTCGCATCATTGATTCCCCCGTTACACAAACACAACGAGAGCCTCTCACAGCCCCCTTTTAGTTTGGACTCTTCATCAACTTGGTTTCAAGTTCATAATATGATAATATTGATCAAGAGCATGTATGTTTAATGTACGGTCTCGATGAATAAGTACCATTATACAACTAGTTTTCAGATTGAGTACTACCTATATGACTATATAAGTATGTGCAATATTAAGTTGTTGTGTAATATATATAATGAACTTGTATTATGTTAATAATATATTTTCAATTTTATCGTTTTATGTATGCTCTTTTTTAAATACCATTATAGTTAGAATGCAGTTTTTATTACATTGTATGTAACTTGATTAGAGACGAATATTATAATATTTGAAGCCAATAGTTTATTTCAGCCTGGAGTTATTAACTTAATTAAAAGTATATACCTGTACATTACCATTTTTTGCCCTTTTTTTCTCCAACAAACAAATTTTTTTCCAGTAAATTCAATTCATTCTGTTTGATAAAATTATGGCAAAGATAGGCTTTTTTTTACTACCACTCATGTGTTTTGTTACGTTGGGTTTTTAGGCTTATGATGTGATTACAGGCCGAGTCTTTTTGGTGAAAGATGAGAAAGAATGGGAACAAGTACAAAGGAGTGAAAATGTAGGCTAGATTAGGATTTTTATGAATGAAGTGGGATAAAGTGAAAATTTTCTAAAATACGAGGTTTTTTTTTTTTGGGTAGAGAATGCGATGAAGTGGAAATAAGTAAGATTTTTCTTAAAGAAGTCGAGGCGGATGAAAAAATCAATATTCATCAACAAAGGGGACTAACTCTAAGGGGAATTAATAAGGAAAACCCAGAGGCATGCCTTGCATGTCGCATGAGCTGATGGGAAAACAATGTATTCGGTGGAATTTAAGTCCCAATATTCGTTAGTCGTGTAAAAATTAAGGTACGAGATGAAGGCAATGGTTGCTTATATTCTCGTAGAAATGAAAAACAAAGCTCAAAGATTCATGAACAGTTTCTATGGTTTCATGTATCCATGTTTACTGTTTAATATGTGTTTGACATCAATATTTTAGAACAGTCTCGAATGTATGATGCATACATAAACGGTTTAGGAGATTAATCGATTTGTTATTGATAGCTATTTTTTTCTTTCCGTGCATATGAGATCCATAGGCCAGTGTGGGAGGGATTCGAATCTAAATCCTTGCCCACAGGCCACAAGCATCTTAGAGCAAATGCAGCAACAGGATCGCGAGCAAGAAAATGAGGAGAGAGAGAGTGTGAGGCAAACAATTCTGTGCAGTGAGAGGCTCATGCCTCTTGCCTCACGGGGAGGCTCAGATCAGTGAGCCTCCTCATGAGGTTACTTTTAAAAAAAAAAAATATTTTTTTATTAGTTTTTCTTTTTTTTAATTTTAAAAATAAAATTGTGTGTTATGGAGTGAATTTGTAGGTATTATTTTATTGTTAGATGTAAGGTTTATATATATTATTTTATTTGATGAGTCAAAATAGTGAGTCTTTTACTGGAGAGAGTAAGGATTGTGAGGCAAAAAGTTAGAGAAATAACTGATGTGGCAGTGGTCGGACCCAACTGGTGAGCCAAAAATAGGCTCACCATCATTTTTGCTCTTAGACTCCCATCACTATATGTACTTGGTCTGTGACATCTAGCATATATCTTTTCCAAACATGTGCCATATGTACGTTGATATCGTGTCGTAAACGTATCAATTGAGGCCCTTTTAGTTCGACGATTAATTCTCCTATTTTAACTCTTGATTTTACTTCGACAGTTACAATTGAGGCCCTTTTAGTTTGGAATGTTGAATTCATCTCATAGTTGTCGAATCTCTTTTTAGCGTTTAACAAAATCATCACTTGCTACCCACAAGCAGAACGTGAGTGGTTTCATTCCTCTCCAACTTCTATCGCTTCTCCCACTATCATCAAGAATAGTAGTTTTCTTTCCGAATTGAAAGTGAAGGAGGGGATGATCAGTCCTCCAATCATTTCCAACTTTTTTTTTTTTGCTTTGATATTAGTTTTAGTTTCTCTAATTGGAAGATTAACCAATATCTCATTTTATGAGAATTGTTTATGTCTCTCAAATTATGAGAGTTTATTATATGGCCGCTTTTAACTTGTTGTGTGTCTTTATGAATTTGGAAGAAATTGATCAATTACAAATATTGAAGCGGTATTTTATAGATTTGGGCCTTTCAAATATAGTCTTTGGTATTGAAAGAATATCGCTCAATAGTGCTACAACATCAGTTAATAAATTGTAACAGATTTGTGAATTTCTTCCGCATGCTGTATCAAGAATAGCGAGCGTGGGAAGACGAGCGATCTACCTGTTTCAAGTTAGTATTTTTTTAGGTTGAGATATGATTTTGATATTAGTATTAGTTATATATGCATTGTAAGTACGGTATGACATGTTATGGATGCTCAATGAATTATTTTTTTTCTTACAAAATAGAAAAAAAATAATCATCATTTGCCCCCCCAAAAAAAAGAATATATATCATCATTTGCTTTTTTGAAGGGGGGGCGGGGGTGGATCTTTATCACATTTGGTGGGTCGATCAGCTTTGAAGCCTTGCGTCGCGTTCGCACCCGCCCGAACCGCCCTCTCCGGAGTACGGCCTCTCCTCAGCTTGATCACTCTCGCTCTTTCCCAGTTTCTTTTGGCCACCTTTTGCTTCTCTCTCGACTCCGGCGCATCTTATAGGAATGACACCCTATCGCCATTGACGCTCTCTCCAAACCCTAACTCTGCTAAACCCCACCACGCCCTTTTGCTTAGGTTCCTGCTCCCAGTTTTTGCTTCAGGTATTTTTCAATTCCCACTTTTCCTATTTGATTCACTGTGTTTTTTTATGCTTATTATCTGGAATCAATTGCCCTTCCTCCATTCATCTCTTTGTTCAGTGCCGAATAACTAGATATTCGCGTGAATCGTTGTGCTTCAATTTGAAGCTGCTACCCTTTTCAAGTTTTGAATCTTCATTTGGCTAGTCTTCACTGTTACATGATTGCGGAGCCTTTTCAACAATGAGCACAGTACCTGCATGTTAAGATTGTTGAATGCAAGTTTTATCCATCTTGGCTCATCGCTATTAGAGCTGTTTGCTGCTGGCATTGAGAGTCCATTTTCAGCGTATCATCTCATCTTTGATCTATCGATTACCTTATGTTAAAACAGCCTACTTTTTTAAATCTCTTCAAATAAGGTTGTGTATCGACTCATTGGGCTTCCTGGCACTGGCCTAGATGGGTCGTAATTTGGGGCATTATTTGTAATCATTTGTAGAACATCTGTATCCCATTGGAATGAAAACAATTCTTTCCCTTTTGTTTTCGCAGTTTTAAGCACATGTAATGCTCGAGGCAACTGATTTGTCGGCGGTTTTTGTAATCGTTATTACGCATGGATGCAGGGTTTCTTCTTACATGAGCCTGTTGTGTTTCGTGTCTTCTGGTTTGTTTGATTGTCACAGAGAATATCGTCCTGAAATAGGCATCACAAGATGAGTACAACAATGCAAAGAAATCCAAAGTCTGGAAGGCAATCGTTGTTTTTCAATGATTTAGCTACGCCAGTATCCTCTAGGAGGGGTAAATTCTCCAGTCCTGGTCAGGCAGCAGCAGTTTCTGCCCTGTGGCGTGAAAATTTCGCGAGTTCTGATCTTCCACCCCCACCTATCTTCACCTTAGAAGACCGTTCAGATTTTTCGCCGGAGTCTGGTGCCTTGGACTACCCAGTGTCTCCTGAAACAAAGTCAGATCCTAGAACTTCCAATCAGACTTCTGGCAGGGAGTTCTCAACGCCGCTTAAGAACAAATCTGAGGTCAGCACATCAAATGGGTTGAAGGCTAGTTTGCAAAATCAACAAGGCTCACCAAGTTTGAATTGGTGGTCCTCTAGCAAAAGCCCGGGTGACCAGGAAGACAAGGGAAAAGGTTCACCTGTTGAGGGCGTGGTTCAGGCAGGAACTTTGATTACACTTCCTCCTCCAAGAGAAGTAGCAAGGCCTGAGATGCAAAGGAGTAGCCTCCCTGCTGGAAACCTCAATGAGGAAGAATGGGTCACTGTTTTTGGGTATGTTATGATAATCACTATCATTATATCTACACTTGGCATGTTTGGTGTCGGTATAATATGTGACGAGTTTGCTGCTTCCACTGTGCTTTTTTTGGCCTTTTTTGGGGGGGGGGGTGCTGCCATAGCTTGTTTTGGGTACTGTCTCACTAGAGAGATGTGATGAGATAGATACTTTGTGAGTGGCATATTGTTTTTTCAGGTGAGTAATAGATTATTTGGGAATAACTTTCATTTACAGGTTAAAATTTATGCCCAAAGTTTTTTGTTAGTGACCCCAAACAAAAAGTCACCTTAAATGAATAATTAGTCACAATCACAACCAACAACCTCTGGAAGCTGCTATTATGTCGATCTCAGTGTATATCTTACATGGGACGTTTTCACCCAAGAATACGCATTATATAACCATGGCTTGTCGAATCTTGAAAGCATGCTTTTATTACTGTCTGTATGACTTCCTGTAGTAACTGTTAATGGAGCAGCATTTTGCTGTACATTGTGTTTTGACTGTCTTATGTATCATTTTTCACAGATTCTCCCCTGCTGACACCAATTTGGTTTTAAGGGAGTTTGAAAAGTGTGGTGTTATATTAAAACATGTTCCTGGACCAAGAAATGCTAATTGGATGCACATTTTGTATCAGGTAATCTAGCCTCCCTGAAAGTAACATTAGTACCGTTTTTTGCACTCTTGTTCTCTGATAAATCCATTTCAGCATGTCTTTATAGTTAGTTGCTCACTTTTTAGAATTCCTTGAATCGAACTAAATATATGGTTGGTCATGATTTGTGCATTGAGAATTTAGTTATGACTGTAAGAGTTTAAAAAAAAAAAAATTATGAATGGAATGTGTTTGGGATGGGCCACGTCCACAACCACATGCAGAATTTGGCAAACAATAGCTCTGGCTCATTGCTTCACAATTTATGGTCATTTTTTGGCATCCCTTACGACTGACCAAACGTTAGTGACTGAAAGTCACTGAATAGCCCCCTTTTACATTAGATTATTAGAATAGTTGACACTTATTTATGTGTGCGGATCTCTTGTTGGAACGGTTGTGCTTTCAGTGGGGATGTATTCTTTTCTTGTCAACTCTTTGCTCCTTTTGTTGTGGGTTGCTTGGAGGGCTGATATTGCATATGTTCGACCTCCCTTGGCCTTCCATAGACAGAACTTTGGGTTATTGGTTTGGCAAGAGCTGTGTACGCTGAAAACAGCCATGTCCAGATTCTTGAATTCCGTAAAGTGCCTTTCTGGATCAAATGAGGTCATGGAAAAGTAGGGTTTCTCCCAGGAGTTAAGTGTTTGTCAGTTACTCCAATTATCTCCTGTCTCTTTTGCAGGATGCAATTTGGTTTCTCTAAAGCTTCAGAGAACCTTTTTCATCTCCTCCTGCTATAAAATGTTCCTATTTCAACTGCGAGAGAAACTTTTTCTGGCTATCATTCTCTGCTTCTAACTAAAAAACATGAGAAAAAGGTTTGTCAAATAAGCAATGTTTGAACTCAAGTGAAACGTATTTCATATATTCAGTTCTCCAACTAGAATTTTATTGAAGTTCATCATGTCATTCTTCTCATGGATTACAAGTCTGAACTTGTATAGCTAAGAAATTGGAGAGTAGAGGGCGCCATGCATTACATCTTGGTTGTATGTGCTTGGTTTTTGTCTCCTTTCCCCTTTCTCCAGCACCAAACCCTGTTTAAAGCTAGAGTTTGCCGCTTATTTGATAAATCGTTTACTAGTTGTTGGAAAGGTCCTTCACCTTCTCTCATCCTTCTTTTGTTGAGTACCTAGTCAATCTTGATTTAGAGGGCTTTGGTCAGTTTGGTGAAAGACACTTGTCTCTTGTTTCTCTCAGTGTTGTATTTCCTCTATTCTCTGCAGCTCTAGGCTAAAGAAAAGCAAAATTTTCGGCTGAAATGTTCCCTTGTTCTGATATTGGTTGCTTCTTAGGTCTTCATCATCCGTATTCGGATGGATGGCACCCTTTCTTTTAGCGTGAATCGTAATCCCTTTGTCATTATCGTCCAATATTTCAGTGGTGTTTATTGTATGCTTCATTGCTTTTGCTGGATCAAAGTAACCAAATAGGTGCTCCTATAATAAAAAACTATCTATAATAAGTCTGGCTAATTTTCTAATCGTAGCTCACTATCATGATTGGAAATTTTTGGTGCTATGAAAGTCTAGCCATATAAAAGCAAATGACACAGATTGGTTTTCTTCCAATAAGCTGCTTTGTTTTGTCATCTGTACTTTCTCAGCTTCTCTGCAAGTCTTTAGGTTGTCTCTCATTATTCCTTGCTTCTTTAGCTGTTTGCGGTTTGTTGTGAAAATTTACTTTTTGTGCCAATGGAGCTTGTCGAATTGTCATCACTTCTTTAACTGGAGCAAATGGCTTCGACTTTGTTTGTTCATGATTTTTTCATTCTGTTTAGAAGCAGTGTTCTGTTCGATTACTCTCTCCTAATTGCAGGTTTCAGTTCTGCTGCTATATATAAGTCTTTTAATAGCCGCTTTGTGAGCTGTGTTCATTGCTTATTACTCTACTTTTAGTAGTGATTACATTTTTTTTTCCCACTCCATTTCTTCCCTATCTCAAAGCCCAGTTTGGCTTCCTGTTTTCATGGTTGAGTTTGTGAGCATTTAGTATATGCTGCCACCTTCTTTCGTAATTTTGTGTTCTTCTGAGTTTTGTCATGACGTTGATACATTGTCGCTGTTTTATTGAAAAAAACCATGCATGTCTGAAGACATCAGTAAATATGAGATCCTTTCAATTTTTCACTGTAGTCTCTTTGTTTGGCTCTGTTTTTTTTGGTGTTAATTTTGTCATTCATTACCTGTCAATAGTCATCTTCAAATTCTTCCATTCGACATCTGAAGTTCCCCGAGGCTCTTCAGTTTGCAGTCTATGGATTACCTATGGGTGTATTACACTTTGCCCTAAAATCGGCTAAAGCTTGAACTATTGGTAATTGATTTCTATCAAGCTCTTGATGAACGGGCTGATCCATTACACTGTGCGCTTGCATTGGCTAACTTGACCTATTTATAAATGGTGATGTTTACTGCATGGTTTCTCAATTTGCAGAATTGGGCTGATGCTCAGAAAGCACTCAGCAAAAACGGCATGCAAATAAATGAAGTTCTTATTGTGGGAGTGAAGCCCGTTGATCCAATACAGCGCCAAGCTCTTAATGAGCGGGCCAACAGGCCGGGATTTATGACTCTGCCCCCTTCATCATCTGGATTGAATGCCGAGCAAAATCATCAGAGAACTGTCTCTCGTCCTCAGTATCTTCAGAATGGTTCCCTAGCAGTCAAACAGTCAGGTGCACTTGCATCCCCAGCTAAATCTGTAGTATCCAAGTTCATGGATTTGATGTTTGGTGTATAGGCGACCACGTTAACCCCACCTGCCGTGGCCCAAGCGACTATACTTGCACAGTTTCTTGTAAGTTTCTGGTGTGATACTTGAGTGTATTGCTGTGTGCTTGTTGCACAGTCTCGGCCATATTCATGGCTCATAATGTTGAAATCGCAAGTTTCCAACCGGTTCAAACTGGGAAATTTTTAAAGGATCTGTAGGTTTTTCAGGATAAAATGAGAGATCAAATATTCATACATTTGTCATGGTGATCAAGTATCAGACACAGGTTCATATGGCGAGATGAAGAATATTAGAAAGAGTAGATGTTTGTTAGTGAATATGTGTTTTATTTAGGGGCTTGGGTGACAATAAATGTAACGAGTGTCACAGTTTGTGTTGTCGATCATGGTCAGGAACATTATTTTGAAATTGCTCGGCAACGGACAGTTCTCTTGCTATTACAGAGGTGTTTACATGAAATTAGGCCTTGTTATTGCAAAAAAAAGACTATAATTATTCTTAATTCAAGAAAATCAATGTGAAACCTCGTGATCTTTAATTGAAAATTTCCCCTTGAGTTGTTTAGGTAGCATACCTTTACTTTTTCAATCTTTTTGTTTTAAAAACCCCTTTTCTTTAGGGTGTAGGATTTTCTCTCTCTTCGCACTGTGAAAATTTGTCACATCAATTTGGGCACCCACTTCCCCTCGAGTTGATGTATCACTATATCAGGCCCTAGTCATGATAAACAACTGTTTTTGGTTTTGCAATGGCGGCATCTGACTCACAAATTATATAGTAATTTTGGATTTATAAACCTAACTATGATATGTGATAATTTTTTATCTATCTTATTTTCATGAATCACATGCGATTTTGATGAAAATGTAACATATCATTCAGATCTATAAATTCAAAACGATAATATGGCACTCCATGTGGTTACCCAAGTAGAGCTTGTACGATTATATGGAATGAACCCTTTTCGAATAAATTTTTCGCCGTTTGTAAATATTTGGGTATTGTCAGTTGCTCAATTACTCTTTCACTGAAAATGCAATGTCGGCGTTGGGTTCGGCAATAATTATATCTCCCAACATACCAAAAGTGGCTGTCATTGCACCAATGGTGGGCAATGTAAGAATTGATATATAGAATAACTTTTTATTTATTTGATGTCTATGTTAAGCAGCAGGAATTTTAGTCATTTGCTATTAAGTTCAAGCTTCCTTCTTGCATTCATGCTTCTCCGGAAGCACTTACTAAAATAACGGGGTAGGAAATTTTTGGTAGCAAATTCAATCAACTAGTTATTTTTTCACCTACTACGGATCTCATAGTACCTCCCATAAACCGAAATCCATAAATGATCACTTTAGATGATATAGGGGCCTTGTTGGGGCCTAGAGGCAGTGGGGGGGTTGTCCACTTGGCAAATTAGTTGACGTGATTATGTCAGAGTGTTTGACAGTGAATGCCAACTTGGTTCATGTTAAGGTATTATTTTTCTATTTAGCATAGTGATCAATAATGTAGTTTTTAAATTGTAAATTATGTCAATTTGGCTCAATTAAAAATCATTTATTGTATTTTCTATTTGAGTTGGATATGTTTCAAGTAATTTTAGTTGTCAAATACTCCACATAGTGCCATGCAACGTTGTGGAAGCTCACAGTCAGTCAGAGTCACACCTAATGAAAACTGGGAGGAGGACGAGATTGTGAGCTGCAAATGACAATATTCATACAATCCAGATGATGGAAACTTTGGAAATTCTGGGTGAATTTGTATGATATTTAACATCGTTGTTCATCTCTCTCTGTCTGTGACAGGTGTTTTACATGGCCATTTGGCTGAGACAAAGACCAACAAACAATTCCCGTTTCCAAGCGAGTGGGTTGGCCCTGTTTGTTCACGAGCAGGTCACTTTTAGCTCCCCTACCCTCTTTTCTCTTTGCCTGATTTGATGATAATTCTACTTTACTCACTTTTCCACTTGTTCTTCTCTCTTTTGTCTATTGTCACATCTTTGGTTGGATTCAACTGCTGTTCCAAATTTCCTTACCTGTTTCAAATATTCTTTACATCCATGATCTTGAAAGTAATTGAGAGAATTTTGAATATCACGCATACAGTATCAATCTTATCAGACAATATTTGGATGAGATCATCTTATCCTATGTAGTAAGTACCACTTACATAAATTTTCACATTATTATATAATTTTGATATTAGAATTAAAAATGCTTTTTACAATGATAGATAAGTATATAAAAGATGTATTTGTGCCAGCAACAAGAAATTGATAATGGATCAAGGGTATGTTTTTTTGAACTTAACTTAAATACTTATTATAAGTATTCAACGTTGTTCAATATCATCAATCGATGAATATTGTTAAGCATTTACTTCTACATGTAATATTTCATTAGTGACATATTTGAGGTATTCCCTATTAATAATTTTTCAATATTGAATACTTCTCAGCACTTATTATCTTTTATAGACTCCTATCAGAACTAATTAGTAAAAAAGTTAATTATAATACATTAAAAAGAACATACCCAAAATATCCATGTCAGTAGGAGAAAAAGGGGTTTTATTTCAAATTTATGAGTAAAATAAAATAGTATATTGTAAATAACCTCAAACATAAACCTTCATACATCTTTTTTTCCCATTTTAGAGGGGGAATTAACAAATTGTCATACCGATAATTTAATTAAATAATTGTGGAATAGAGCTTTGCATAATCACATTAATAAATGTGTAGCTATATGTGGGTGTAAATTATGTTAATTGATAAAGCATTTAAACATTATTATGATAACTAGAGATTTAGATTTAAATTCAGCTTATATTAATTTTATGTATTCTTTTTAGGAATGGTAAAAGTTTAGATTTAAGTTAGATTTGTATCGAATAAATAATATAATGTCTGAAATTGGAGGAATCAAACTAGATTTCACAGAAGAACTCGTGAGGATTGCTACCGTTTTACATTAGATTGACGCGCTTGATCAAATCACTACCCTTTCACGTGATCGTAGGGTCTACAATTGCATAAGCAAGTGTGCCTCGTTCCAGATGATCACAACCCTCTTGTCTGCGCAAGTCCCCGGTCTCTCCCCTTTCAAACACTGAAACCCCGGGAACCCAAACACTGTCTTCAACCCAGAAAGTCAAGTTCACGGGAGTGTTAGACACACAGAGAGGGGGAAGAGAGAGAGAGAGGGACTCAAACCCCTGTTTGGTGAAGCATAATTGGAGAGTGAGAGTGTGGGAGAAACAGTGAAACCCATTTAGCCCAGTTGTCCGAGCACTCCTCTGAAGTGAGAGTGAAGGCAAAATGGGGGAAGTGGGGCCGGAGGGAAAAGCTCCGGCGGTGGCGCCGTCGCCGGGTTCGGCAGTTGAGATTGGCACAATGAGTGGGCCCTTAGTTTCAACAACTTCTCCGTGTCCGTACGGCAAACTTGGCCGGAAAGTTCGACCGGCGACGATCGACGGCATTCATGTAATTCTGAGGGTCCTGTGCTTGGTGACCTCTGTTGTGGGTATCTCTCTTATGGTTACTGCTAAACAGTCTTCAACCATCTCTCTTTATGGCTTTCAAGTCCCTCTTTACTCCAAGTGGTCTCTTGCCGATTCCTTTGAGTAATCTCTCTCTCTCTCTCTGAAATTGGTAGTGTTGATAAGGGTTTCCTGAGCTTTGTTTTTTAAGCATTTTGCTGATTAAGGTGGAAATCTTGGATAAAGTTGAAGGCTTTCTGTGACAATCCAAAGTAAAGTACAGTTATGACAATCAGGGTAGTTTGCATTTGTGGGTTTCTAAGTGGAATTGTAGACTTTCTTGATCTGACGTATGGCATTTGAAGCAATAGAAGCTTAAGTAATTAATATGCTGCATAGGGAGTGCCTATATTCCATTGTAGTAGTGAGTTTTGAGATTCATTATTTTGATTACATGGTTGTTGAAGCTCTGTGGATTTAACAACACAATCTCACCTTTAAGGTGGTAGAGGTATGACTGTTGGGTCTATTTTCACACCCCAAAACTTCCCTATTTGTATCTTGTTTGTTTGTGATTCTTGGTGTTATCCACTTACTCCTGACGATTAATTTAAGCTTGAGTCCCTAAGTGTATGCAACCTCAGATTTGGGTTGGCATTGAAGCCCAGGCAGTTGATTAACCCTTGTGAAGTTTATTATTAATCATGATGCATTGAGTTGATCCCTCGCTCCGTTTGGAAAATTGTACTTTTTGTAGATTTAGGTATCTTGTCACCTTTGTGGCTAACCATCTTTGTGCTTTGTCTTTGCCTTTTTGGATGTGTTCAATGTTCAGGTATCTCGTTGGAGTTTCAGGAGCTGTTGTGGCTCACTCTTTGCTTCAATTGCTCATTAGTGTGTCGAGGTTGAGGAGGAAAGCTGCTATCATCCCCTCTCAGAACTATGCATGGGTTGTTTATGCTGGGGATCAGGTTAAGTGTCTGATACTCATGATGTAGTTCATACCTTTTTATGCTTAAAATATCGAAGTTTCATGAATGAGTCTGAGTGTTCTGTAAATTTCAACAACTAACTTATGCCAATACCATAGTCAGCTTCTGTTGCGGAAATCAGTTCTATTTTCTGCTTCATGTGCAGTTTGCTTTCTGCTTCAGGTTGTGTTGTATCCTATTGTGCTGTGGTAAACATCGCCCTTCTGAATATCAGATGTTGTCTTGGTTAGACTGTGCCTCACTAATCCATCAAGAACATTTGGAACTTAAATTGTCTTCTAAACGCTAAGTTGTCGATGGAAAATTTTAGTCAATGTCACTCTACTACTTCACCAGTTTGTCAATCGGGGAATATGCTGTGGGGCACAACTTTCAGTACACAATAGATTGAGTGAGTGCTAGTAGTGTTGCCCAAACTGATTACGTGATTTATCTGACTGGAAAGAATGGCTAAGATTAGAATTTTCATCTCAATTCATATAAATTTTCCAGTTCTATCACATTTTTGCTGATACTACCGGACTTTTTGAGCCTGTTTTGCTGAGCAGTTCGAATACGTTTTTCTCAATGCTTTTGGTAAATTTCCTTGTGTATATATTTTAATGGGCCTAATGGAAGTTTCATGTTCATGGCCTAATTACAATGTATACCAAACCAAACCTTTATCCATAAGTAGTACAGCGGCTGTTGTGTTGCCCGAGATTTAGAAGTGTTGATTATTAGCTACTCCACAACTAAAAAAGAAAAAAGGAAAGGAATTTAGGATGACATTTGCTTCACTCTAAGTCTCTACCATACTGCAAAGGTGGAAAAGAAAATTACCGACAATGACTTTTCAGTTTAATTATTAACAGCTTATTCTGCAGGGGACAGATGACTATGAGAATTACATGCTTTTCCTCCCTTGTTTGCCTTGCATTGACCACTGGGTCCACTGATATTAATTTGTCTCAAACTTTACCCGCCTGTTTGTTCTTGGAGGAGTCAGAGCTCAAAGAAGTTTTCTTCCTTCTCTTCTTCTTGAAAATGCTATAAGTGATGATCAACATCTCAGAGCAGGAAATCTTGTTCTTTATGTGAGTCAGGTATTCGCATATGCAACGATGAGTGCAGCCTCGGCAGCATCAGGAGTAACCAGTCTAAACCGAACAGGAATCCGACACACTGCTCTCCCCAATTTCTGCAAGCCGTTGCACACCTTCTGCAACAGAGTTGGCGCCTCCATTGCTTTCACGTTCCTGAGTTGCTTCTTGCTCGCCACTTCAGCTGTCCTTGATGTAATTTGGTTGACCTGTTACTGAATTCACCAAGTATTTCTATGTACTTTGGTTTTATCTAGACCCAAAAAAAAGGTGCTCTTTTTTGTAGAATACCAGAATGAGGACGTCGGTGTGACTCAACTGAGGCTCCGACTCTGATGTAATTCTCCAGTGGTGGTGGCGGGGATGGTAATGGTAGGTGGTTCAGAGAAAATGCAGGTTGTAGTTGTAATCTGGGCTTGGAATATTGCGCCTTTGTGAATTAGTGACTCTCTGTGTCTTAGCTTCAAGCTGTGTAAATAACTTGTGTAGTTGTGTGACATCCAACATTGCATAGGAGAGAGACTTCAGTCCCGGACGATTAGGCTTAGCTTTTTAGAAACTTTGTTTCTCGAACATTGTCAATTTCAATTCCAAGAAAAGATAATTTACTGTATCATTTGACACTGAACCAAAACTATCCAAATTACTATAAGAAGGGCCTGACTTATGCACCCCTAAACAAGCTCAGCTAAACCAGATTATGATCATTCGGCTTTGAACTGGACTTTACAGACATCCAAATCAAACCTGAATTTTGAAAAGGGGCGGAGCTATGTGGGGCTTAGGGGTGTCCATGGACACCCCTAATCCCCCCCCCCCCCCAAAAAAATTCTATATTAAAAAATGTAATTTTTGATTTTTGGACACCCCCCAAAAAAAATTCATGTATATTAGTAACAATATTAATTTATGGACACTTCTAATTTGCATGCCTAGATTCGCCACTAATTTTTGATCACACTGGGTTCACGTGAGCTTTGACTAGGACAAATTTTATCGACTCATTCGAAGCATTAAGTCAATTTGATCCATTATATCTCTAATTGTGACAAAATTTACAGTTCACCTTAAATAGGATTGTTTTATAAAAAATATATTAGAGGACACTAATTTTATGTAATTTTTATTTTGCTTTTTATGCCACGAGAATATCATCTTGTGAGACAACACTAATTTTATTTGATGATATTCAATTGAATTCTACAAACTACGCGATTATATAATATTTCAAGTTGCTAATAAAACTTATATCTATTCCCATTCTAAAGCTAGGTTTCATTGAAAATTTCGAACTTCGTAATTCTTCAATATCAAGATGGCCAGTGTAGATTTGTTTGGGACTATGCCTTCCTAACATAGTTATACCGTCTAATATGTATCATAGAAGTAAAAAATCATTACAAGCCACACTGCCACAGTTTGATTATGTATCATTGTATCAACCAATGTAGATTAGTTCAAGTGGTTTAACACTTGTGTCCTTCAGGCTAGAAGATTTCCGCTTCGAGTCTTGCGAACGGAAAAAATCTATAATGGAAGAACTCTATCCCTTATTGGACCAATAGTAACTCAATTTTAATGAAATTAAAAATCCAAGATCAAAAAATGATTCATTGTATCAGTTAAATACCTATCAATATTACTCCATACTAACCCAGATACGACTACTAGCATGTTATGGCCAAAAACAACCCAGAATCCCAAAAAAGAAACTTAAATCTTCAATTTTTTCAATTTTATTTTTAGAAAATTTAAAACGGAATAAAGTCAGGACACAAATGACAAATTCAGTTTGTTTCGCTTCAGTGAAAAAAAGAGATGATGATCGTTACCGTATGTTTACGGCCACTGGGCGAACGTTCTCCACATCCACTCTCGCTCCTTGTTCCGTTTGAGCTCATGAAATAGCTTCCGAAGCTTCAACTTCATCACTGGTTTTCCAACTTCAATGAGGCATGCGACATCAACTCGCCAGTGCCAGTGGCCTCCCAGTCAAGTTCGTCCTCTTTATCTCTCAACTTCCTTCTTATTTTTGTGTTAATCGTTGGTAGTTTTTAGTGCAATTCATGGCTACTCATTGCACTATGAGTTCTTCATTTCTCCAACCCTCACTTCAATTGCGAGGAAATGCATTCAAGTCTCGAAATTTTAAGTACCCATTTGGCTTGAACCCTAGAATTTCATGCCAATTGCATAAAACCCCTCAAGATGATGATGATGATGATAATAACGAGAACGAGAAGAACAACCATGCATTAGAACTGCTTAAGCTCTCTGTAACACTCACAGTGGTAGCGACTTCGCTGCCACAGCCTGTATGGGCGGCGAAAGTGACTGAAAAGAAGCGTACTGCTAAGAAAGCCACAGAAGCATTGACGCCTGAACAAATGAAATCATGGTCTCAGGGTTTGCCTGTAGTTAGAGACCGCTTGCCCTATACAGATTTGTTGAATTTGAAGGAGGAGGGTAAGCTTAAGCATATAATCAAGCCTCCTGGTGCTGGACTGAGGCAAAAACCTGAGTGTGTTTTGGTTGTGTTGGATGATTCTAGGGTTTTCAGGACTGTGTTGCCCACTGTAGAGGTTAATCCTAAGTTTTGGAGTAAGTGGTGTGAATTGAATATCGATTCTCTTTGTGTTAATGCCTATAGCCCCCCCGTAAAAAAACCGGAGATTCCTCCCTCCTACTTCGGGTATTTGACAGGCGTGCCAATTTGGATGTATTCATCATTTTTCAAATCCAAGCCACAATCAAAGAAGGCTTTGGAATTGAAGAGCATGAGGGAGGAGTTAAAGAGGCTGAAGATGCAGGAGAAGGCAAAGACCCGGAAGGAAATTGAGGCAATGGAGAAGACAGTAAAGCAACAGCAAAAGATGGAAGAGAGGAAAAGGAAAAGGGAGAATAAGGAGTCCTTACGTGAGGCTCAGATGAAGTATCGGCATGTGTCGGCTAATTGGCATCGTTTGGCCGAGGACAAGAACGTCGCTACTGTTTTTGGGCTTTTGTTCTTTTTCATCTTTTACCAGACTGTTGTTCTTAGCTATAAGCGCCAGAGGAAGGATTATGAGGATAGGATGAAGATTGAGAAAGCAGAGGCAGAGGAAAGGAAAAAGATGAAGGAGTTAGAGAGGAGCATGCGGGGGTTAGAGGGTGATGATGATGAGGAAGAAGGCAAGAGCGGTGACCAAGATCCTTACATGAAGATGGCTAAGCAGTTCATGAAGTCTGGTGCTCGTGTTCGTCGAGTACGCAGCAAAAGACCGCCTCAGTATCTGGACATGGATGCGAATGTGAAGTTTTCAGATGTTGCTGGGCTTGGGAAAATACGACTTGAGCTTGAGGAGATTGTCAAATTTTTCACACATGCGGAAATGTATCGCAGAAGAGGAGTGAAGATACCAGGTATGACTTTTCGGAAACATTTTTTAATAGGAAAATTGAGCATAAATAATCCAATCTTTGGGGTATTGGATAAAAATATGTCAACCTTTTGTCTTGGAAGCCAACAGTCTTACTTTTGAGGGTAATTTTGTTTTTAATAAACTATCATCGATTTTTGAACACTTTGACTCTCCGGGAAGCTAGTATGTCAGATCATTTTGAACATGTATGGTGGGATGACTAATTAACTGAATTTGAAGTTAATTTTAAAGTTTAGATTGCGATGATTTGAAGTTAATCTTGGGTTCCGATTGTGATAATACTTGCTAATGTTGGGTTTCTATTAAAAAAATAAGTTAATGAGTCCTACCACTGTACACGTTATCTATACCACTTGATACAGAAGTTTTTTGGCAAGTGATAGTGTTTGAAAATCAATGACATTTTATAAAGAAAACTACCCTTAAAGGTCACACTATTGGCATTCAAGAAAAAAGGTTGGTATATTTTAGTCCAATATCCCCAGAGATTAGATTATTTATGTCCATTGTTCCTTTTGTAAAAATCTTTTGCAATTATGATAATATGACCTGTGAATTGTGTATGATGGTTGCTTGATATTGCTTGTTTAGCATATGCATGTGCTTAAATTGGTGTACTTGATTGAAGAGTTTGGGTAACATGCAATGCCTCTATGTCATAGTTTGTTCTGGCTAGATAAATGAGTCCTTTGTCACAGTGATCTGATTGAATCCTGTTTTATAATATAATTTATTATTACTTGTAAGAAAAAGGGGCAGAACTGTTTTATCATAGAATTGTAACGTAACGAGATTGCTGTTGCACTGGGTTTGTAGGTCGGTTTATCCTTTGTATGCTTTTAACTTTGTGTTTTGCTTCTGGTTCAACTTTGGTAAATTTCTGATAATTGCACCTGGTAACAGTCTTTGTCAGAAAGGTAGTCCAGTCTTTATGCCTTTCATGTTAAGTTGCCCATTGATGATCCATGGTGCAATTCACCAAAGAGCTGCTGTGGAAAGAGTTTCTTAAAAAAGCGTTATCTTGGAGTTATATTCGATATTGTTGTTTCTAAAATATATTATGTTTGGTTAGTTAGATTGCTCGTTTGATGCTTGCTTCTCTGAGTTCTTTGTGACAATATACATGGCATATGTTCTTAACATTGTCTCATGGTTATTTTCGACAGCGGAAAAGAAACAGTATCAGGGTTGTTACCCTCTTTGAATTACAATAGACTAAATTAAATGTCTCATTATGTGGCCCTTTGCTGATTTGTTTTGTGAAGCAGCCAAAGTGCCAAATTATGCCTTTCAGAGCAAGAGGTCGGCAATACAATCTTTGCGCTGTAGTTACTTATAAAAATAAAAAAAAATCTTTGCGCTGTAGTGGCATTAAGGTTGCATGCACCTCACCCTGATTGGATGGGAGCCTTATAAGTGGCATATGGTCTAATGGGATGGGTTGGCAATACACTCATTGTCTGATGTTACTGATAATATTAAGAATGCTTGCTGATACGTTTTTTTACCAGCTCCACTGTGTTTGTCAGCTTCTATTTCCTTGCTTTTGTTCTCTGCTCTATCAGCATTACTCCGATGTTTGCAGTTCAGCATGCGATGGGAAAGTGAAAAAGAAGCCCTAATGGAAATAAAGATTTGAAAAAAACTGAAGAAGGAACAATTAAATGTATTTTTACCTAATGAAAGACAGACTACACACTTCAATTACCTCCTTTGCCCCATTTAAGTTATGTGATTGCAAATTTTAAGAGAAGTTTGTTTGACACTGTCTCTCTACTTCTGTGCATAGAAGATTACTATTTTATCCCAAGAAAAAGCATGCGAGTGACTTGGGGACATTGGCAAATGAATAATTTCGCAAAACAAGTGTTTTAGTTCAAATAGAAGGGTGCGCAATTGGGATTTTCCTTTAACCTATTATTAACAGCATTTATTTGGTTGAGCAAATTTTTCGGTGTCAAATTTCCTGCTTCATTCAAGCATTAATATTTGCACTTACCTTTTTTTAAAAGGCGGCATCCTTCTTTGTGGTCCTCCGGGAGTTGGAAAGACTTTGCTGGCGAAGGCTGTGGCAGGTGAAGCTGGTGTAAACTTCTTCTCAATTTCTGCTTCTCAGTTTGTGGAGATATATGTTGGTGTTGGTGCATCCCGTGTACGAGCACTTTATCAAGAAGCGAAGGAAAATGTATGCAGTATATGGAGCTTTCTTGATCTAGATTTCTTTGAATGTGATTTTATTTTTGTCTTGATGTATCCTGCTGGTTTTTTTTAACTTGTAAACGCACTTGTGTGAAAATTTTGGCATTTCTTATATTTTGGACATCTGATTTTTAAAAGGTAAGACAGGCTTTTTGCATGAACGTGTTGGTTAATTGCTTTTTATGCGTGTGAATCATTGGGGTTACTCTTCAAACACTAAATACTATCCGAAGCTTTCCTTTTTGCCTTTTCTTTTTCTTTTTCCTTTTCTTTTTCTCCACCTTTTTTTGTGCGCTTCGGGGGGGGGGGTTGTTTTCTGTTATTGCTTTTAATTTTATGTGGGCCAAAGATTGAAGCATGGGCTGACGTGGCTTTTATTGTTTTGTAAATGAGTAGGCTCCAGCAGTTGTATTCATAGATGAATTGGATGCTGTTGGAAGGGAGCGTGGCATCATCAAGGGTTCTGGTGGACAAGAGCGTGATGCTACACTTAATCAGGTTTTGCAAACGTTCCTCCTCCACTTCGCTCTTTTTCTTCTTTCCCCCTTTTCCCCAGTTTGGGGGGGGGGGGGTTACGGGGAGGGACATGAATGGGTCATCTAGCTTAAGATCTTCCTTATTAGTCTTCATCTGTTACTCGACATCCTTATTATTTTATCAATTGCAGCTTCTTGTATGTTTGGATGGGTTTGAAGGCAGAGGAGAAGTGATAACTATTGCTTCGACAAATAGGCCTGATATTTTAGATCCTGCACTTGTTAGGCCTGGAAGATTTGACCGAAAAATACATATTCCTAAACCTAGCCTTCAAGGCCGTGTTGAGATTCTTCAGGTACTTTAGTCTAGAATGCCATTGGTTTTCATCTCCTTGCTTGCAAGTTCTAACTATCGGTTAAATGTTTACGATCTAATATTCAAATCTATGCAGCTTTATATGGTAGCTCTGGTTGTCACTTGCTGTTCCTAATCCTCTTCCCTTATCGTTGTGCTTTTTCATTAGGTTCATGCTCGTAAGAAACCAATGGCCGATGATGTGGACTACGTTGCTGTTGCTAGCATGACTAATGGAATGGTTGGTGCCGAGCTTGCAAACATTATTGAGGTTGCTGCTCTCAATATGTTGCGTGATGGTAGAACTGAGGTACTTCTTAGTCTTGAAATTGAAGCAGTTGCTGCTTTCACTAATGTAATGCAGGAAGTCGAGTTGCAAGACAATACAAACTTAGTCAGATTTGATAACCAGATTGATGGAGACGAACATAGAAGTTCTCAGCTAGTGTTTCAACTTACTCGCTCTATGGTGAAACATTTTCTGGTCTATGAAAATAATTCCATGCCTGGCCCATTGTCAGATAACAACGGAAGATTTATTACAAGCTGTAGAAATGGAAGAAAGAGGACTGCTTCGCAGGAGGGATAGGAGTCCTGAGATGTGGAAGCGAATTGCGCTGAATGAAGCAGCACAAGCTGTGGCAGCTGTCAACTTTCCTGATTTCAGAAATATTGAGTTTGTATGATCCAGGCTTGAAATTCTTATGTTCTTGTTTATATTATGCTGATTAATGAAGCTATTTATTTATAAGTCAGTATAGATTCAACTTAAGAATATATTCGACTTTTTGGTGCTGTTTGACTTGGCCATGACCATTTAGGAGTAACAAGCACCGTTTAGGTCAACATGAGCGCAGGTTTAGGCCTCGGCCATTTTCTGGAAATTCTGTGTTTTAGTCTGAAATGAAGTGTCCATTGTATGCCTACTTAATATGGACTGTTGAAGTGAAAGGAAGAGTCTGAGCGAGATAGCTCGTTCCAGATAGTTTTCCTGCACTTCGTTTGGTACTGGTGGAGAATGAAAGAGTTTATTGGAAGCTCCATGCCACGATCTTGATAAAATTTGACGCTGGAAACAGTTTGATTATATTGTCGTTCTAAAGGTCTTGTTTTTGTGAGAGATTTCTGGCAAAGTGTTACTAGTAGCGTGGAGGGTCATATGTTTGCAATCTAATTTGACCACTGACTGTTTGCAATCTAGCTCTGCTACTGATGATTTCTTTCTCGGCAGCTTAACATTGCTCCTAGGGCTGGCACGGAACTTGGTTATGTTCGTTTCAAGATAGATCGTCTCAAATTTACTGAGGGAATGCTGAGGTATTCATCCTTGTCCTGTTTATCGTTTTGGGTTTCTTTCGAATTGTTGTCAAGTCTCAATTCTGATAATGTTGCGATTTTCCTGTCTGTTGGAGTTGGTACTGGAGACCTTGTTTTAAATCATTCTTACATTGGCGGTTGTGCATCTTTTCAAGCTTAAAAGTAAGACCGGCAGTTTTCCAGAAGCAAAAGCTTACAACATTGAGAATGTTAGCAATACAATATGAGGTTTTTGCATTAAACATTTTTGCTTTAACCTTAAAGCAAGTAGATTATGTATTATGATCTTATGTACGAATTCTGATTGGGATGTGGTAACTGTAACATTGGCTCCTGTATCTAAGCATTATTTAATTTCATACCACTCTTCAAATGCAGCCGGCAATCTGTTCTTGATCATATAGCAGTTCAACTAGCACCACGAGCAGCTGATGAGCTATGGCATGGCGAGGGCCAGGTGTGACTTTATCATCCCTCTCTGCATGCAAACTCGTATTTCATTGATAAAATTAACCTGCCACCATTGTCATTACTGGATATTATGTAATGTTCACTTATGATTACACAATTTGACATGCACCTCACTTGGCCAAAAATGCATTAAACTGTTGCAGTTGAGCACAATATGGGCAGACACGGCTGATAATGCTCGGTCAGCAGCTCGCAGTTTTGTTCTCGGTGGCCTTTCTGAGAAACATTATGGTTTAAACAACTTTTGGGTTTCTGAAAAAATCGATGTATGTATTCCAAGTCTACCATCAATTGTTTTTGAATCTTAGTTTTTGGCAGTGTCGTGTGCTCTAACGTATTGAGGCCTAGTCTAGATTTGAAGTTTGCACTGTTTATTCTTGGATCTATAATAAGCTGATCCATACCAGATCAACCAGCCTCACCTGCTGTGGGAGTGGAAATTGCATGACCTGACGTCGTTCCGAACCCCCTATGGACTTAACTGAGACCATGCTGACCGGGTTTTTATTGCTTGCATTTGAAGACAATTTGCTGAAGCAACTGAACCTGACCAAACCTCAAATGACTCGAACCAAACTAAACCCAATCTGACATTACACCAGCCCAAAGATGATCTCAAGCTGAACCTTTACTGGATGACCAGTAGTCTGTATATGAACTTCTGTTTGATAATGGACATATTCTTATTGCTGCAACTTTGAATTGGCAGGAAATTGACCTGGAGGCTCTGCGGATAGTCGATATGTGTTATGAACGTGTGAAAAAGGTAATAAGATTAGGCAAAGTTAATGTGAGAAGATAAAATCTGAGCTGCTTCTGTTGTGTTATTTTCTGCTATCAGATCCTGTCTATTGGTGTGTGATTATTTTCTGCCATCAGATCCTGCGGCGAAACCAGAAGCTTCTGGAGGCAGTGGTTGATGAACTAGTTCTAACGAAGAGTTTGAGTAAGGAGGACTTCTTTCACCTTGTTGACTTGCACGGGTCCCTTGAGCCTG
Source organism: Selenicereus undatus (assembly GCA_017589665.1). Lineage (NCBI taxonomy): Eukaryota > Viridiplantae > Streptophyta > Magnoliopsida > Caryophyllales > Cactaceae > Selenicereus > Selenicereus undatus. The sequence goes on along the minus strand of JACYFF010031955.1, from coordinate 6,534,448 downwards.
TTCCACTTAGTGTACTTGATATCAGACTCAAGAAACGCTCGGAGTTCCAGAGAATGTTGAAAAAGCAGAAAGAAGCATCAATAGGACATGATGTTTAGGAAAGAGATACGCGATACATGTAGCCACTTCCTCAGGTGATTAGTGCTTGTTTCCTTCGTCCCTTTTTTTTTGGTGTTCTCATCACTGGCTTTGCATCTTGGGCTAGTTCACTCAGCAATATGTAAGATTCTCTCTTTATCCTCATGGTTGCATTTTCCTCATTACTCATCATCTTACCCAGAACGTAATTGCTTGTCAACATGGGCACTTCTGCCCTTATTAGCTGTAATGTAACCTTCTAGCTTTCCGTAACCAATTTCACTTCAAGTATCTTTCGTAGGTACTTAACAGTTAACACTCTAACTTGGATGCGGACACTTGATTCTCCATTTAGGCCGAACACACAGTTTTCTGTGGGAGGGAACTGGGGAAGGCTGAATTCAACAACCGAAACACATTCACATTTAAGCAATAACTGGATAATATCTAATAATCAACTTAATTAATCCAAATCAAAGAAACTTATATCATGCGTGGTTTCTGGGTTCACAGTTGTGTCAGTATTTGCCCATTCCCCTGCCCCACGACTCCTCTCCTCCAAAAGTCTTTGCTCTTCTGCCACTGGGATCAGTTTTTGGTGGAAGTGAATTCTCCTCTATTTTTCCCACGGGAGGGTGATAGGAGATGTTTGTTTCTCATTCCAGGATGTTTGGAGAATGCAGCGTCCTTGCGCCACTGTGAAGGTCTCATCAGTCATCGTCTCAAATCTACGGCTGCTCAAGCAGAGGATGTCTATCATCGACAGTAGAGAACTCTGCTCATCTCCAGGACATGGCACAGCCCCAGATTTTCGATTTTTAACGAGAACATTTAGTGATCATGGCATCCCACCACAATGATGATGCAGGGGAGATCCCTGGCCAATATATAAATCAAATAAAATCTGGTTGGGATTTTGGCTGTTAACGAACCAATCTCTTAGAGCATCAGAGAAATTTGGTCGTTATTTTTTCCATTCCTTCATTTGGTGCATGGTTGATTATGTTGGATGCCTTTTACATGGCTTAACATGCATTTTTGGCTACTCTTGAGCTTTTCATATGCAAAACAGATAAATTGTTGGTGTATCGGTGGTTGCTGCTGATTTGGTTAAAGTTTGTGTGGGTGTGGTTGTGCTAGAGCCTAGAGGGCATGCTAAACCCACTCACTTTGGATTGAGACAATAAATACAATTTTCATACTGATAAATAGGTTTATGCCCATAATTTATTGTGTATTAATTCCTAGTAAATTCATTTCAGAAAGAACAAATCATATTGTTATGCACATTTTACCTGAATAAATTTGCTCCTTAGGTAAAGAAAGTAAAAGTCAACTAGTTTAATTGGTAAAACTGTTAAAATATATACCAAAAATTTAGGTGCAAATTATGAGTCCAGTGGTAGTTTTTCTTTTCTATTTGAGACACTAGGAAGTAGAAAACAAGCAGGTTTTCAAAAATATAATTACAAGTATTTTTTGGGCTTTCGAGTTTTGATCAGGTTGAGCAAAATTATGTAATTTTACTTTCTTCAAATAACTCAACAAATATTGTTTATAAACTGTTAATATAGTCTTTTATGATTTTTTTTGGGTTTTGGATAATTGGACATGGACAATGCCAACTTTAGGAGGTTTGGACATCGAATTTTGTGAATATTTAGTTTCAATAGTCTATGAGTGATTTTAGATTGTCTATTAACCTGAAACAACACAAATATAAGAAATTGAAGTTGTTTACAATCGTTTTTGAAGTTCAATTACCTTAAAAATATAATATAATATGATTTATGCATTACTAAACATATATACTTTGAAATTCGGCAAAGAGCTATCTTCAAAGCTTGGACTATAAATGCTCAAATCCTGTAAAATTTAAATTATTCCAATATTCTTTTTTTTTTTTAAATGGAGTGAATGATAAGAACTCAAGTTTGAAGTTAAATGCTTTCTTCTCTATAATGATCGTTTGATGTCGAAGAAGTTCGAGAAGTTACACAAATGACAAACAACTAGAGTCTACAACATTCTATGAAGTGAAAACTTAGGGCATAGCCTTATCTCAGGTCCTTCCTTCTCCCATTTTCTCACAGTTTTATCTCCCCAACAAATCTAGAAGCCTCGCTCCAACTTTCTCGTTCGAAACCTCTCGTGGCTCCCCTGCAACTTCTAGCAATATCCCAGGTATTTTCCCCTCTTTCTCTCCCTCTCTTTCGTGCTGGGAACTTACCAATTTGTTTGCTCTTCAATGGCTTCCTCATACATGATTCTTTATTACCTCTAAAATCATTTATATCGGTTGCGAATTGGGCGTTTCACATCGTTGTTTCCATTTAATCTGAAATTTTGCAAATTATCGGAAAGTTGTTTGAAACTCGGAGACATGGGTTCTTCAAAGTGGCATTTGTGTGTAATGTTGTGTGTGCAATGCTGACAATCAGATCCCAACCTCAAGGTCCCTTTTTTTTTGGGTGGTTGTTTGTTTGTGTGTATTTTTTTTTCTTTTTCTTGGGGGTGGGGGGTTCTTGCACTAGAGCAACAACTGCAACACTCAAATTCTTCTGTGTTGCCATAATCCTAGGTTTAGTTTGTATTTAGATAAACAAGATTAGAATGCTAATGGTAAAGTACTTCCTCCCCCCCCCCCCCCCCCAAAAAAAAAGAGACCATGGTTCGATTCTCACTAGGTTGTGTGCATCTGTAAATTTATGCATCCAAAAAATGAAAAGGTTTAGAATGCCTACCCACTTACAGCAAATGAGCTACGTGGCGAACTTATTTCCATGCTGGAATATGAATTTGTTTCTAAATGTTTAAGTTGATGGTTGAATGCCAAGAACTGACTCCCTCATTGAATGCCAAGAAGATAACTTTTCGGAAAGTTTAAGCTGATGGATGAATACCGAAGGACTGTGTTATGAACCTGTTTGGCAACGACTTTCCCAGTAAAGTTACTGCGTTTTGATATGTTGTTTTAGTTGGCTCCTGATTCGTACTGATTTTCTTGAAGTTTGTGCCTAGGTTGTTAGCAAGAGAAGAAAGTTTTGACTATGGACGGTTATTTGATGAGTTCGGTTGTTGTGAGAGGAACATAGTTGTGATTCTTTTTTGAATTTCCATTTTTTACTTTTGGTTACTTACTCTGTAAATTTGGGCCAAAGTCAAGCTAAACAAACCAACATCTGATAACCCTTTGTGGTTCTTCTTGTTTTTGGGGAGGGTTTTCTGTTTTTTTTGGGGGGGGGGGGTATGGTTAGGCTGGTCAGAATCCCAGAGATTCTAAGTTGTAACTAGTATAATTCCTTGCTCTGGGACACAATTCTGTTTTTGCTGATTTGGCCCCCGATTCATTGTTTCAGGGTCTTGAATAAATGGCATCCAGTTTCACAGCCATGTCTGCGGTTGGATCTTTTCTATCAACTGGAAACCAATCAATTGACAAGAAATTATTAGGTGCATCACATAAATTATCTCCTTTGGATTGCACACCTTCTAGCTCTTTGAGAGGCAATCCAAATGTTATAGTGCACAGGAGAAGGCATTCCTTTAGAATCACAGCTGCAACAAAAGAAATCCATTTCAACAAGAATGGTTCTGCTATTCGGAAACTTCAGGCTGGTGTTAATAAGTTGGCTGATTTGGTGGGTGTTACTCTTGGTCCCAAAGGAAGAAATGTTGTTTTAGAGAGCAAGTATGGCTCCCCGAAAATTGTTAATGATGGTGTGACTGTCGCCAGGGAGGTATGAAACTGTGCATCGAACCTTATATCATGTCTTTATCCATCCAAACGTGAAACGCTGGTTACACTGTATCAAACACTGTTTTTGCTATATTCTGTTTTTTTCAATGATTCTTCATTTTCCAATTGCACTGCAAGTTCTCCTTTCAGTTTTTGTTTTGTGGCTTATGAGCATTGAATCCAAATTCCAATGTGCATCCAAATATCATCTTTTATTTGTATGGTATGAGACTCGGACTACAGATCTTATTTCTGGTAAAACTTATAAAGTGGTAATGTTCGTAGGTTGAACTGGAGGATCCTGTGGAAAACATTGGTGCTAGGCTAGTTCGACAGGCTGCTTCAAAAACAAATGACTTAGCAGGTGATGGGACTACTACATCTGTAGTCTTAGCACAAGGTTTGATAGCTGAAGGTGTCAAGGTGTGAAGAGGCACAGCGCTGTCTTTTTCTTAATTGTATGTTTCTAATGTTGGATTATGTGCCTGATCAGTGTTGAATTAGTGCAGATTGTAATTGCTGGTGCAAATCCTATTCAGATAGCAAAGGGAATTGAGAACACTGTCAAAGGATTAGTATCTGAGCTCCGATCAATGTCTAAAGAGGCGAGTCATTATCTTGACTAGTTTTCACTTCTGAGCGTGCTGTGTGAAGGGATAGGAAATGCTAATGTTGTTATTCTCATGTTTTATCAGATTGAAGACTTAGAACTTGCAGATGTGGCTGCAGTCAGTGCAGGAAACAACTACGACATAGGGAACATGGTTGCCGAAGCCATGAGAAAAGTGGGCAGTAAGGGTGTGGTGACTCTTGAAGAAGGAACGAGTGCTGTCAGTACGTCATATGTTGTGGAAGGAATGCAATTTGACCGTGGCTATATTTCCCCATACTTTATTACCGATAGTGAAAAATTGGTTGCTGAATATGAAAACTGTAAGGTGAATGTCTCAACCTATATTGCATCATTATTGTGGATAGTCCTATAATTAAAACAGCTCTTTGCTTGCCAAGGATAAAGCTGCACTTATTTGTGTTGTCTTGCATCTTTTTCAGTGGATTCTTTGTGGTATTAGTTATGACATAGTCCTGTTGCCTCGAGAATCTTTACTACAATCACTTATGCTGCCTTGTGGCTATGCAGGTGCTCTTAGTTGACAAAAAGATCACAAAAGCAAGTGACCTAGTTAATGTCCTGGAAGATGTAATTAAAGCCAACTATCCAATCTTGATGATTGCCGAAGACATTGAGCAGGAACCTCTTGCCACCCTCGTTGTAAACAAGCTCAGAGGTACACTTAGGATAGCTGCAATGAAAGCTCCAGGATATGGAGATCGAAGGCACCAATACATGGATGACATCGCAGTTCTCACCGGAGGTTTGGGCAGGAACAATCCTTGCCTTCTTGTGTTATGCTTATAACTTTTCTTGAAACTAACTGGTCTGTTGACAGCAACTGTGATCAGAGATGAGGTAGGTTTGTCATTGGACAAAGTTGGTGGAGAGGTCCTGGGACACGCTGCCAAAATAGTGCTTACTAAAGAGAATGCTACCATTGTTGGAGATGGGAGCACGCAAGAAGCTGTTGCTAAGAGAATTGCCCAGATTAAGAGGCAGCTTGAGGTTAAATTCTGTACATTGTCTGTGGCTCTAGTTTCGTTTTGCTACTGGTATTGTCAAACTGAAGAATCTTTGAATCTGATACAAAAGACATTGGTTGACAGGACGTTGATCAGGAGTATGAAAAAGAAAAGTTAAATGAAAGGATTGCAAAGCTCTCAAGTGGGGTAGCTGTAATCCAGGTGATTCTTTCACCGCCGTCAAAAATTGTGTCCTTTACTTTCCCAATAGTCATTGTCATGGACCAGCATTTCATCTTTTGTTTGTTCTGGCTAGGTTGGAGCACAGACTGAAACTGAGCTGAAAGAAAAGAAGTTGCGAGTGGAAGATGCTCTTAATGCAACAAAGGTATTTCCTTAGGGCTTGCTCTCTTCAGCACATCTAATATGTAATTCGTACTTAATGTTTTATCAAACTGTAGATATAAGATCCAGTTTTTCGAAATTCTAGATAGATGTTGCTCACCATTCATCCATATTTATTCAAATTTTTAATTCCATCTATAAAAATTTTCTTGATTTGGTGAAGAGGAATATTGAGATGAAGAGATCAAGCTTTTGGTGCGACTTTATGTCTATATTCATCCTAAGGGTGATGATTGACCAAAACTTTCGAAATGTTTTAGGCTGCTGTAGAAGAAGGTATTGTTGTAGGTGGAGGATGCACCTTGTTGCGCTTGTCCACGAAAGTCGATGCCATCACGGAGACCCTTGAAAATGATGAGCAAAAGGTTTGATGTCAAAAGGCCTGCCCTTATTTTGATAATTTAGTTACAAAATCTTCCCTTTGGACTGCACTTATGCTGACTTGTACTGATTGTCAGCTTGGGGCCGATATTGTGAAAAGGGCGCTTAGCTATCCCCTTGACCTGATTGCCAAGAATGCAGGGGTAAATGGAGCTGTTGTAATTGAAAAGGCAAGTTTATGTTAGGCCATGAAAGATTCCTGAGCAAAAAAATTTACAGCAAGCTCTGTTATCACTAAATGAGTCTGTTGTTTCTGCAGGTGCTATCCAATGATAACCCAAGATTTGGTTACAATGCTGCAACAGGAAAGTACGAGGATCTGATGGCTGCGGGTATAATTGATCCAACCAAGGTCTCAATCACCTTCAGTTTTTGATGGTCTCTTTCTAGGCTAGGATATGAATTATGATGCATACACGATACATCTGTGGAATTGCTGCCTCCAAGTCAGCCCTATGGTGTCAATATCGGGTAGTTCAATTGGTTTGAAACTTATTTCTTTTAAGCAAGGCCTCGAATTTGAGCCTTGTGAATAGAGAAAATTAGTGTGGTGAAAGCTCTACCCGTTATAGGCCAACAATAACTCGATCCAATTAAATGGAGGGTGGGGGGAAAAAAAACCCAATGGTTGTTTCTGGGTGAAGACTGATGATTTTGACCAAATTGGTGACTTTCTTCTTTGCTTGCACTAAGCAAAGTTTGAAGTGGAACTAGTGGACCTAGTACATACGACATTTAGCTGATAACTGTCTATGAAGTCATGTATCGAGTTAGCCCAACCCGAATTCGGGCTGAATCAGGAAGTTCTGACTCTAGCTGGACTAATTATACACTTGCCTAATTAGTGTTGACTGCATTTTCTTGATGAACTTATTGCATATGACTTACCTGACATTGATCTATACCCAAAATGACCTACCTAAGGCAGATCTAACCCACATACTCCATTGAATTAGAAAAGAGCCGAATTAGAACCCACTCACAAAGATTCTTTTGCCTCCATTGAATTAGAAAAGAGCCGAATTAGAACCCGCTCACAAAGATTCTTTTGCCAGTTCTGAGCACATGAGCAACATGCAACAACTTTGTGCATGCTGCAATATGTTTGAGACTCCATAAGCTAGTCTCTTAAAGTTAACTGACTAAACTACTGTCTTGGTATCGAAGGTGGTGAGATGTTGCTTGGAGCATGCTGCTTCGGTAGCTAAAATCTTCCTGACATCAGATGCTGTGGTTACTGAGATCCCAGAGCCTGAGCCTGCTGCTCCCGCCAACCCCATGGACAACTCAGGTACATTTTGATAGCTGACGAGATTTAACTGATATTCCTGTTGATGAAGACAATGTCTCTTTCCTTACTGTTTTCTTGCTATTTCAGGCTACCCATATTAATCTCCGCACTTTAGATCTTGAATGTAATCTTTAGCCGATCCAATGGAAGATGCAGAAACAAAGAGAACATTGCAGAATCATTGGCTGAAAATAAAACTGATGCGGAAGATGAGGTAATTTTGAGGATCAAGAGATGGCATTTTCTAGATTCCTAGAGGAGGGTATTGTGTTTGCCCAGCTTAGGGTTAAGCAGAGTTATGTAGATTTAGGTGCTGATGTCTTGGTGTACAATTGACCTATCTCATTTTTTCAGCAAGGTGATGAAAATAAATTTTCAGATCATTTCAGAAAAAAGCCTGTTTGTTCCTACCCCTTATGCTTCTCCCAAGTTCGGCCTAAGTAAACTCGGTCCAGCATTTCAGCAGCAATAGTAAATGGGAGAAGGAGAGCCTAAAACGATTTGTTCCAATGTGTTGTCGACAAATTAGTAATTAAAATTAGTGCTGGACTTGCACTCGATGACAGTCGCATGAAAGGTGTAGATCATAATGTTAATAGGAGTGCAGCACATCACCATTGATGTTAGTGCTGCCTGAGTGCATGTTTGGCAACAGTATTTTGGGTAGCGTTTGATGTTTTGACTAAGGGCCTGTTCTTTTCGTGGGCCAATCTACTTTTACCCACTTCAACCTACTTCAATTCACTTGAAAAAAAATACCAACTTCAACCCACTTCAACTCACTTCAACCCATTTCAACCTACTTCAACCCACTTCAACCAACTTCAACCCACCCCTTCATAATTTTAATAATTTGTAAAGTTGGTTGAAGTTGGTTGAAGTGGGTTAAGGTAGGTTGAAGTTGGTATTTTTTTTTTTGAAAGTGAGTTGAAATAGGTTGAAGTAGGCTGAAGTGAGTTAATGTTAGTTGAATTTGGTATATTTTTTATGTGGTGGGTTGAAATGGATGAAAATAATGAGAACGTCATTAATGTGTGATAATTTATAAAGTTATCCAAATTTTGTGAAATTTTTGTTTATTATTTTTGATTTTACATTTTTTTGATTTTTAATTTTTAGTTTTTATTTTTCATTTTTCATTTTTCCTTTTTTTTGTTCTAATTTGTAATTTTTTATTTTTTATTTTTTATAATTTGTAATTTGCATTTTGTAATTTTTTATTTTTCGTTTTTCTTATTTTTTATTTTTTATTTTTATTTTTCCTTTTTTATTTTTTTTATTTTTTAGTTTCTTCTTTCTTCTTTCTTATTTTTTATTTCTTTTTTTTTAAGTTTTTAATCTTTAATTTTATTTATTTTTAATTTTTAATTTGTCATTTTTTAAATTTCTTATTTTATAATTTTTTGTTTTATATTTTATATTTCCTAATTTTTTTGGTTATTTTTTAATTTGTATTCTTTTATGTGTTTATTTTTCATTTTTTATGTTTTATAGTTTATGTTTTATTTCTTTAGTTTTATTTATTTTTTTAATTTTTCATTTTCATTTTTTTAATTTTTTTTCATTTTTTATGTTTATATTTTTTTTTAATTTGGTATTTTTCATTTTTAATTTTTCATAAAATATAAAAACATGAAAAATAAAATAAAAAAATAAACAATAAGAAATAAAAAAATAAACAATAAGAAATAAGAAATAGAAAAATAAAAACACAAAAACATAAAAAACATAAAATTATAGAAAATTAATAAATAAAAAATAAAGAACTAAAAAACTAACAAAATAAACAGTACAAAGTTAAAAATAAAGATAAAAAATAAAAATAACATTAAAAAAATAAAAAAAAATTTAAAAAAAATATCTTAAAAAAATGAAAGAAAAAATAAATTTCAAAAATTAAAATTGAAAATA
>JACYFF010031955.1:6470220-6520065 GCA_017589665.1 Selenicereus undatus | reverse complement strand
ACCCTTTTGACCCACCCAATTTACCCACAAAAAGAACAGGCCCTAAGTCAATACACTCATCACGTAATTTTTAGTGTTCGGTAACATAGTGTTTTGACTAGCATTTCAAGTATCGTTTAGCGTTTTAAGTAGCGTTTTTGAAAAGTCAATAGTATTAACGTTTCATACTCAAAAGTAGCATTTTATATTTTTTTACCAAACATTACCCTTTGGAAATTATTTATATTCTTTTATGTCAATTTACATTAATAAGCTAATCCAACAGCTAAATTTACCGAACACATTTTATTCAACTGCGCTTCTAAACAGCTATCTGCTAACAACTAAATTAGAAATGCAATTCGTTACCTGAATAGTTATCCGTTACCTAAATCGCTGTCTGTTACTTGAACCGTTAATTTTGCCGAACATGACCTAAATCATTATTATCGTCTAACATGTGATTATCGTCGGTGTAAATTTGCCAACATGAAATCAATGTTAAGAGCAAAGGCTTACAAGGGAAGCGTAGTGGAATACTTTGGGGATCCCATCTCAGAGGCATACCGGCATTAATAGGCAAAGCCTATATCATACACCTAATTGTATGTACTCTCATATGATATATAAAGAATTATATATTAAAATATGAAATATATGACAAATACATTCTAAAAAAATATATAAAATAGATATGGGGGCACATGCTATCGAGTGTACATAATAATTTGCCATTAATAGGTTGAGCTAGGTTTTGTTCATCTCTACTAAATTTTACTTAATTAAATTCAATTTATTTTTATTGAATTGAAATGAATTGACCTGAATTGAATATATTTCTTTTGCTAAATTAAACTTACTTTGTTGATTAACTAAATTGAATGAAACTAACTTTAATTTAATTTTTCTAAATTGAACTAACTCTGAAAAATATAAGTTAAAAAGAACAAGACTTTAAATGTGTTTTTGCCTTAACATACAATTTTGAAGATAACATTTTATTGCAGTTTTCTATTTGAATGTACACTTCATATATTAAATTGTATGGACCTTATCAAACCCACTTCATAGCCTGAACTTTCTTGACTTATAATTTATATTTTTTAATTTTGATACGCTATACCGTGAAAAAATATAATCTTCCATATAGCTTTTTAGGTATGATATGTACATGTACCGTAGATAACTATAATTTGTAAATAATATTAGATTCATCTCAAACAGTTTCACTTAGGTAACACAAATGCTTAAAAGAATGTTATTCAATGTTCTATCTTATCTAATTTTTGATGATAGCAGTGAACAAAAAGTACTTAAATTAGAGTTTTCAACAAGAGTAAACATAAACTGACTAAATGAATCGCAGGGAGTATATTAAATTGAATAAAATTTGGTAGAATGTAACACTAATAGAATAAAATTGAGTAATTTATTGGAGGTACCGCACCCTCCATCCGTACATGTGAATATGTGAAGTCAAGCCCCACCGCAGCATTTTCGTAGGCCAAAGATGGTCCACGTCATGACTAAACCCAATCTTACACGTGTCAGTTCGTCATTTATCTTGCTTTCCATTCCCTCTCTGTCTCACTCTCAACCAACAAAATCCCCTCCAAAAAAGATTAAAAAAAAAATGACGACCCTGAGATGTTCGTTCTCCCTCTCATTGCAAAAACTTGCAAACCCATCAAAGCCCATTTCATTTCCCTTGCATTCCAACCAAAATCACATCCCAAAACGCTTCAACACCATGATTTCAAATGCGAGCTCAAAATCTGAACTCATTCACTCAAACCCATCCTCTCACTCACTGGTCTACAGGGTTCCAGGGCTTGACCCAGATGAAATTGACAACATTGCAGGCCAAACTTTTCGAAGATACACTCTCTCTCCTGCCTCAAATGTGAGGAGGACTGGTAATGGAACTTGCATTGTTTGGTTTAGAAATGACTTAAGGGTATTGGATAATCAGGCATTGTTCAAGGCTTGGGTTTCCTCTGACTCGGTGTTGCCTGTCTATTGTGTTGATCCTCGCCTTTTTGGGGCTACTTATTACTTTGGCTTGCCTAAAACTGGAGGTATGAAATTGCTGCTTCTTCTTGTGTCCTTGTTCAGTTGGGTACTTAAATTGGGCATTGATCATATGGGTGTGTGTATAGTTTCTTGTAATCTAATTATTTGATTCATTTTTGGATGTGGGTTCATCTTACTTTATGCATTCAATAAGTTACATTGCTCCTAGTTGCTTATGAATTGAAGCCTTTCTATCTTGGTTTAAGTAATTTCAAGTATCAAAGTTGGGTACTTGGCAATTGACATGTGTTTGAACAGCGGAACCTTTTATTTTATGAAGTCTATGTGACATTGGGCGCACATTTTATGTGGCAGCATTAAGGGCTCAGTTTCTTGTAGAATGTTTGGCTGACTTGAGAAAGAATTTACAAAAGTATGGCCTAGACCTGTTAATTCGACATGGGAAACCTGAGGAAATTCTCCCTTCGCTTGCAGAAAGTTTTGGAGCTCACACAGTTAAGCAAATATATACCTAACGATAGAGTACGTGACTGAGTTGTTTGTGCATTCATAATTGTAGCCTAACTTGCACTCACTGGTAGTAGATATATGCCCACAAAGAAACCTGCGGCGAAGAGCTGACAATAGAAGCGCGTCTACGTAAAGCTCTACAAAAACTAGCACTTTCATCAACACCTGGTTCGAATGGACTGCTTACAAAGTTGCAACTTATTTGGGGGTGTACTTTGTACCATCGTGATGATCTGCCCTTTGATGCTAGCAACATTCCTGATGTGTACACACAGTTTCGCAAGGCAAGGCCTTCTACGGGACTGTCCGTTCAATGCTAGTAGTTGCTCATGTGTTTCTTTCTTAAGTTGACGACTTCTGTCATTGACAGTTATATTTGCTAGAATTTTGCAGTCTGTTGAATCCAAGTGTATGGTTAGATCCTGCATCAAGACTCCTGCATCACTTGGACCTCCACCTAAAGTGGAAGATTGGGGTAGCATTCCTTCTCTCGACCAGTTTGAATTACAACCTCAGAAGGCAAGTTCATTGAAAGCATCACACATGCACTATAAAATGGGAGAGCCCATCTATTGTCTTCTCCTTCAAACCAAACCCCCCCCCCCCCCCGCGAAAAATAAAAGTTATGTTTCCCTTCTCGTCTTTAGAATTGACAAACTTGATCGATGTTTTTCGAAATCTTCTTCTGCAGCAGGTAGATCGAGGCTTAGTATTTGTTGGGGGAGAAAGTGCATCGTTGAGCAGATTGCATGAGTACTTTTGGAGGAAGGTTAGACTGCTTTGTCTTCATTTCTGCTGATCACAAGTTTCAGCAGGGAAGTTAGTTAACATTGTAGCCACATCTGTTGATCCAGTAATCCATGTGCGAGAATTCAACCTACTCATATGGGTTTTGTGTGTTTAAGACTGATGGACCCTTCATGAGCCTGCTCTTTGCAAAAAACGACTAGTAGAGGAATTGTAATTGAGATATTTATATAGTCTTCCAACTGAAGGCTGGAAATTTTCAATATAGGCGATGGATCTGTCAACTCGGTTGGATCTAACAGATGGTGTAATGATATTGCTAAGGTGTTCAGGATCTGTTGAAGACATACAAGGAAACAAGGAATGGGATGCTTGGGCCTGATTATTCAACAAAGTTTTCTCCATGGTTGGCTTGTGGGAGCTTGTCTCCACGATTCATATATGAGGAGGTTTGTTATCTAACTCATTGGAGTTCTGTATGTTCACAATAATGCCATAGAAACGCATTGTTAAAAAAGGGATGTTTTCCTGGTAATAGGTAAAGAGATATGAGAAAGAGAGGGTGGCAAATGATTGTACTTACTGGTATAAGTTTCTGCTTTCCTATTCAAATTGATTCTTGGTTGAACCTGGGTTATTGTTGAGGAATATGTTGCTCACAAAATGTTTATGTTGATTCCAGGGTGTTGTTTGAATTGATATGGAGAGATTACTTCAGGTTTCTGTCAATTAAATACGGAAATTCCATCTTCCATTTGGGTAAGGTGAAATGTTTCTAGCAAATTAGATTCACTTGTGATGATTGAATTGGCTTTAATATGGAATTGTGCATTGTTAAAATGTTAACTGTTCATGCGTGGTAGGATTTGACTGACCCTGTTGTTGGCTGTTAATCAGGCGGGCCTAGGAGGTTAGAACATAAATGGAGTCAAGATCCTAAATTGTTTGAATCATGGAGGGAAGGCAAGACCGGGTATGGATTTTTTTATTATTACTCAACATGTACATGCATTTTCTGATGAATACTATTTCTGATTTTCTTCCTTGTTTGCATTTCTGTGATGTTTGGTATGGAACATTTTAGGTACCCTCTGATAGATGCGAATATGAAAGAATTATCTGCGACAGGTTTCATGTCGAATCGAGGAAGACAGGTTAAATCTGATTCTCTTCAAAGTTACTTCAAGTACTGAAAGTATCAAACAAATTGGGGTAGCTTTCATTCTGCTAAATTCTGTATTCTCTACATCAGTTCTTCTGTCACCTTTCTCCACTGGTTCATGTATTATCTGACTTTTCTCTACTGGTTTCACTTCCTTTTGTTACTACTGCTGTGGAATTATCTTTGTTTAGGTCATTCTTCTTAGACTAAAGAGTCACATGTATATTTCTGCTAGATTGTTTGTTCTTTTCTTGTTCGGGATATGGGGATTGACTGGCGTATGGGAGCGGAATGGTTCGAGACATGCCTCTTGGATTATGATCCATGCTCTAACTATGGAAATTGGACGTATGGAGCAGGTAATGAATTTTTTCTATTTATTTTCATCTATTGCAAGTAACTAGACTCGTCCGAGCACATGCTTGAGGTTTCTCAATGGGGAACTCATGTGCATTACTAGTTGGCCTGATAGTATGTGGATACAGAGCTTCTCCTGGGTTCAACGTTTAAAATTGTAATCCAATCATTTTATTTTATTTTTTATTTTTTTTTTTGTGAATTGATCAGATGATTGCTCTCCTTTCATATGCAGGAGTTGGAAATGATCCCAGAGAAGATAGATACTTCAGCATTCCAAAGCAGGTATTGCATTTTTAATTCCAAGCCTGGGTTTTTCTTTGATTTGGTGCTTATGCAATATGAATCTCTTTACTGTAATCACCCACACCGATAATTAATTATGGCACATCAACAAGATCCTTAGAAGTTCCTAACTCATGATTTGCGATGCTAGCATCACAGCTAGGCCTAGCAAATGGGTAATTTCGCTTGGGCTAGTTTCGGGTTGTTTTGTTTGGAATCAGGCCAATTTGAGTTGTCGTTACAATCAGGTTCTCCATTTTGAAATTGTTCTAGTAGTGTAGTTGAGATGTGCTCGGATTTGATTTTCAGGCACAGGTGTATGACCCTGATGGTGAATATGTAGCCTACTGGCTACCAGAGCTACAGCGGCTTCCCAAGAATAAACGACACTTTCCAGGGTTTTCATACCTGAAGCCTGTTGTGCACCTCAAATATGGAAATCCTACCGAACAGGGTGGTCGGAGTACTACTGCTCCTTCAAGAAAACACAGCAAATTTGCCAGTGGACACAGCAAGCCACATAGGGGATAGATAGTAGGCAAGTCATTTAGGTCTTGTAATTGTGATGCAGTAGACAAGGGTCTGCATTTGTCTTGGGGAGAGAAAATGAGCTGCAAATGCGTTGGTGGGTCTGTTGGAATAATGGAATCCCCTTTACTTACCAAAGCCTAAACTACAGTGTTTTGGTGGTAATCTACATTGGATGTCGAGAAGAGTACTTTTCTACAAATGACACCACGAGATTGTATTAATTTGACCTGCTGGGAGATCATGAGCATGTCAACCAAGAGTTGGTATTGGTTAGGTCATCTTCACGAAGCAGAGGGGGAAAAAAAACGTAGGGTTAGTTAAATTGCTTTTTGACCCTTTCTTGTATGAGATAATGCGGACTGGGATGACTCATCCAGAGCCATTTTGTGTTGTGTAAATTTATTTCTGAATTTGTACTTTATGACAAACTTTCGAACGTTTGAATTTTTTTATTGTATTCAGGCTTTGTAAGGTCATTTTAAGATGTTATGAATTGGCTAACAACATATTGCAGTCCACGCTAATTAGTTTCAAAGTAGGTCGATGAAATATACGTCAGTTTGAGTTGTAACATTTTGAACTTATGTCATTGTTTTAATAATTTGTAAATTTCGTCAAATGAGTTAGTCATGCGGTTGACATTATTTAATTGATTAAGTTTCATGCTAAAACTATTCAAATTGGATCAATTCATATCATTCATTTTGGATTTCAAACAGACCTATATTTGACATCTTGTGCTACAATAACAAAATTAAGGGCAATTTGGCCGCTTTCATAGACTATATATCTTGTAGCGGTTGCAAACTTGCTATCATGTATGTCTGGGGCATAAGCCAACTGGTATTTAGACGTTTGTGTGGTTTGAAAATCAAATCAGTTTTGAAACCCCGTAAGCACAACCAAGAACAAAAATAAGAGGTATGTTTAGCAGTGACAACAAATGAGCAAACATAGCATATGCTGCTCAATACACAAGCATGGTCAGGCGTTTACAGGATTTGACAGTGACTATGCCAAATATTAAGCGTGCTGTTCCCATGTACGCAGTCTCTCATTCTATGCATGCAACTTGTTCCTCCATCATCTTGACGTGACCCTCCCTCCCTTCTGGCCTTCTACATAGGTACCACTTCATTCATCATGATTCATGACGTACTTCTACAATGAATGGACGTAAGATGCTGATTCGTTTGTCTCCGGCTGCTCAAACGTTGATTGGACCGCCTCTCTCAATATTTTATAATTAATATAATGGAAGATTATGTTACCTAGTGGGCTATAATGTTGTATTTTTCTTCCTCTAAAACGCAATATATTGTATCCAAATTACATGAATATCATTCTAGTACAACATGATTTTATCAAACATATCACAGTAGATTATAACTTCGCCTGTAAGCGGCATGATGTTGCATAAAAATCTAGTCATATATAATTAAATACTCAATTTTCATTAACACGTATTTTACTACAACCTCAACATTTAGGTATTGTTTGTTTTTAAAATTCCAAATCATTCCATATGTTTGCCTCCACTAAAGGCCAGAGGCATGGTTGAGGATGCATGGAACAATTTCTTAATTTTTGTTTGAATATAAAGTTTTAGGGTGATCTAATTATAGAGGAGCATCCTATAAGTTATATTATTATTTTACGAGTTTCAAAAGTACAAATCTTCTTCTTTATCTTGAAAATTGTCCTATTTTTATCGACTTTTACAATCAAAAAATAATATTTTACTATATATCCCAAAAGTATAGTCTTAATCATGAAATTATGAAGTAATTGGTTGGAGTCTTGTGATGTTTGGTTTGGCCTTCACGTGGTACGTTTGTGCATTAACCAGAACATTTTAGAAATAATATATGATTCGAAGAAAGACCCAAATTTCTTTGGAGTGAGACCATAACACTAAATTCAGAATTTGGATTGATAATTGAGAGGATAAGGACAGAAAATGATGTCCATTAAGAGGTGACTAGTGAGAGAAGAGAAGAACAAAGAAATAACGAGTAGAACAGTCATTATCGCATCCCCTTAATTGCTTTGCTGTCTCCCAAAAGCCATGTTAGCAGCCCCATTGCCCTTCTCAGTTTTTGTTTTTATTTTTGGGGAACATCTCAATTTGGTTGGCTTTCATTCTTTCTTTTTTTTAAAGAGTGTTGTGGCGTACGCTAGTCGTCTGCGTTTATTCAGTACTTTCATTGATACCATGTGCGGATCTATTCATGGGGACGATGTTCATGGACACCACTCTCTCAAAGACAAATCTAATTAGCTATTTTAAATGGGAATATATTTTAATATGTGGATATTTTTAAATTAAGTTTAAAAAATTATAGATACAATTTAAATATGTGCAGTCTATATATTGAAAATTTTAATTTCTTTAAATATTAAAGTACAGTTATAAAGTTAAAATTTGATAGAAAAGTAAAATTAAATTAAATACACCCAAGTTCAAATTTCTTTCTCTCCCTCCCTCCCTTATCTAGAGTTAGACTTTTAATTCAATCTAATTCTAGTCTCTTTAATTTTCTTTTATTATTATTATTATTTATTTATTTCGGTTGTTTGGTTGCAATGTGTTCCTAGTGCAAACTTTTCTTTAACTTGGCCCTAATGATTGGTTTGAACTTGATGCTATTTCTTTTTTTCCTTTGCGATTAACTGGTGCAGATTTTCTATTTGTAGTTGTATTTCATGTTTGACATGTTCACTTCATGTCTCAATCTTTTTTTATTTTATTGCTTGGCGCTCATGATCTGTCTTCTATAACCAAAGGTTTTAATAAATACTACGTAAGTAACATTTTGCAATTTCAGCTCAATTTATGTATCAAACTCAAAATATGAGAAACTAATGTAGTAATAGATGTACCATGTTTTTTGAGGGGTAAAAAAAGTGAGGTATATTATTATTGTTTGTTAACTTCTGCTAGTGTAGAAATACGAGATAGAACATTTGTGGGGGAAAAAAAAGAAAGAAATGGAACGTTTGCACAAAATAGACTACCATATATGATATATATCATATAATTTCTTTTTTTTATTGATATTGTGCAGTAGTGATTGACATTAATAGATGGACACCTCTATTTTAAACATCTAGATCCGCCACTGATTAATATGCATGTTTACATTATTTATTCATATAACTTACTTCAACGCGTACTTAGCACTCGTATATTGATTGTTCACAAATACCAATAAATATTTACAATGAGTTGAAAAGAATAAACCTATTCTAGATTAGGTGTGAATAACTACTTATCTCTGAAGTTTGGAATCATACTAGTGATAATCTCAATATATATGTAGAAATAATACATGTAGAATACATTTATCCAAATAATTAAATGAAGTAATATATACAACATATTCGCCCTTGTCTTGTTGGCCTTTCATGGGCTGACGGCAGAAATAATATGTAGAATACATATATTAATCCAAATGATTAATTGAATTAACATATACCATGCTTGGTAACTGTTGCTAACTACTTCTACTTTTGGTAGTACACTATCTTATCTAACGATCAAAAAAAATGTATACTATGGTATCCCAATCCGGAGCACATGTCGATCGAGCTGCATGTCGAACTAACCACAATTAGAGCTAAATTTAATACAAATTGACAAGCTAATCGACAATTAACTTGGATTTATGCGGGTTTCAATTTGAGAGCTGTTTTATGCGAATACTCATTAGGGTTTTGATTCTTTGCAATCAATGAATGATGGGACTGCATAAATATTCAATAGGCGAAGGTAATGTTTGGTTGAATGTAAACAAGTATTTAATGTAAAATAGTTTATAAGTGTGTTTTCATTCTCTTATTTGATTGTAAGAACGTATTGTAAATAACAACTAGCTTGTAATTATAGTTACGTCAAATTGTATAATTATGATTGCATGAAAAAATTAATTGCATTGCATTTCATAATTCATCCAAACAACACATAAATGACTTAGTCTTTTGCAATCAAGAGCAAATAACAATTGAAGTAAAGCTGGGTAAAGCTTAAATTTTACACTAAAGAATTATGCAATTTCTAATATTTATTTTATCTATGGATGTCAGTTAGCTCAATTAATCAAAATTTTGGAAACTATTATCAAAGACTCAGTTCAAGCAAAATTCTACCATAATTGAAATTTTTTTCAACCATTGATATAAATTGAGCAGATCTTAGCCATTGAAAATTATAACACCTGACGTAGACAGTAGGTTAACCCTCATCTCTTTATTACAATCCCTCTCTCTCACACACAGACTCTCTCCCTTCCTCTCTCTCACGAGTCACGCCATAGGCTTGGACCTTTCTCCCTCTCCTTAATTGGTTCCTAAAATTTTTTGAATTTTAGTTGGGATGAGGCCAAAACCGCTGCCTGTCTGGAAAATGGCGACTTATGATCGAGGAACAAATTTAGGGGATTTCAAGCATAAGCTTTGGTCTTTATGAGTTGTTGAAAATATCTAATCTCATCAGAGGCAATCATCCCACCAAATTTATAGCCAAATTATAGAATTTTATTTGATCTTCAAAAGCATGTCATCTTATTTTTTATTTTTTGTTGAAAACCCAAATTATCTTTGAAAAACACACTAGTGTTACAAATTCTTCTAATTATCCCCTCCTTTGCTTCGCCTCATTTTCCTTTTATGAGTGGAGGTGAAAGTTGAAACAGAGATTATACGGCTAGAAGCATAAATAAGGACGTATTAGAGAAAAATGCTAACAACCCGAAATTTTATTTTATTTTTTAATAAGAAAAATGAATAATGCATTACTAAACTGAAAGTTGAAAGATAAGTAAACATGTGATTGACTATTAATAGGACAATAGCAAAATTATGTATCTCTTATAAAAGGACACAAAAAAAGTTCCTTGTTTGATTAAAAAATTATTATACTGAGCACTAAATTGAAAAAACTAAGAGACCAGATGGTAGAATGGTAACAATACTCATAAATTACATAAAAACTCCTTATTACCTATATTTTATTTTTTTTTTATTTTTTTTTCAATCACCAGCATTCATGTAAAAATTAAAATCCTTTGCCACTGTTACGTTGATTTTGTGAAGTGCTACTCATATCTATGGGCGTACTGACGACCTTTCAAATTTAACAATTCATCATTTATTGTGAATTAAATATTAATAATTTGGAGAATTTAACCCATATAATATGCCAACACAAGACGCTTTATTTGACTTGTACGTTCGGTTTAATTTGTTCTTTTTATTGAAAAATGTGGATTGGTAAACGGATGAAGTCGGTTGAGAGTAATTGAAGTAAGTTTTTGTTGAAATTAGTTGAAATTTGTTAAAGTGGATCGATCTTTTTTTTATATGATGGGTAAAAATTTATTAAAATAGTGAAAAGTGAATTGAAATGAGTATTTTTTTTTATTACAGTTGATAAAATGAGTTGAAATAGATTATAATTGATTGAGAACCAAAAAAAAAGTCCATTCTATAGTCATTGTTCATTCCATCTATGTAATTTGTCTTGTACGGCAGGGAAAAAAAAACAACTTTTAGTAGCAACCAAAGATAGACTTATGTGGACGAGTTCAGTATATCGTCACTGGTTAAACTAGAAACATTGGTCATAATTCTGCACAAAATCCCTGAAAATTCTAATGTGGAGTACCGGTTAACAAAATGTCATCCGACATTGCAATCATGAACCACTCCTTCATTTTATATTTTCTATCTTATGCATGCAGTATGCCGATGAATTATGATCCGCCACAACATACATACAAAATTAATTGGTATCAACAGAAACAAAACGACAGTGGAAGTAGCAACGCAGCATTTTACAACGTCCTATCAGAGAAAATAAATTACGATAATTTAAAGGAGAAAAATAAAATAAAATAAGTAAATTAAGTATGGTCGAATTTCAATGTGTGGATCCCACCCCAAAAATCAGCCAATGAAATGTCGACCTGATCATAGAGGCATGCGCGTAATCCCATCTCCTCCGTCCAAACCGGCGGCGGGTACAGCCACCGCTCCCCCGAGTCAACTCGAAGTACCTCGGCACTCGACGCCGAGTCTGAACGTTCATCCTCCAAATTCGGCAGCTCGACGATCTGACTTAGCTCCTCCCCCGGCCCGGTCTCCTCGGACAATGAAGACGCCGGTGACGGGGCGTGAAGCTCCATCGTCGCCGCCAAAGCCGCCGCGGCCTGGACGTCTCTCGGCGAGTTCGAGACAGGTCGTGGCAGGGAGTCAGCGAGTTCGGGGAAGTTGAGAATGGCCGAGTTGCCCTTGATACAGAGGGCGGCCACGTCATGAGCTCGGGCCGCCATTTCCGGCGTCTCGAAAGTTCCGAGCCAGATGCGGGACTTCTTCCTAGGCTCGCGAATTTCGGATACCCATTTCCCCCAAGCCCTCATTCTCACTCCTCGATAAAGTGGGTGTCTGCTATTCTCTCTCTTCCGCTTGTGGGTGACTCGCCCTTTGAGATCGTCCTCGTCGCGGTGGGTCTCCGGCGAGTCAGGTCCCGAGCTGGGGAAAAAGTGAGTCGACCCAGATGGTGTGTGTGTAGATGAAGTGGAAGTAGAGGTTTCGAGTTCTGAAGGGCCATGGCGGTCAGCCATTGCCACAGAGCTCAGAGCTAGTCACGGCCCGGAAGGTGTTCGACGAAATGTCCGAATGGAAAGTGAGACAGTGGGAGCGAAAGAAAGCAATGAAAGGAATGAATCATTAAAGGGAATATGTCTGGTTATGAAGGAAAGATAGGTGACGTCTATATAAAGAGTTGAATAGGAAAGGAAGGTAATAAAGTGACAATTGACAAATAACAAGTACACATCCATGGCGTGATTCAAACAGCCACAGCCCACAGGGTAGAGAGAGAGACAGAGAGAGATCAATTATGGCGGGGTGGGCTAGCTAAACAGGTGAGAGCAGAAAATATCCTTGAGAATAGAATAGGAAAAGGGCTCACCTTGGGCCAACTTCAATGCTGATCATAATCATTATCCAACCTCACCTCACTCTTGGATGACTGTAACGACTATAGACCTCGGTGAACTAAACTGATAAAATTTTAAGGTTATTATAAGAAGTTTTAGTTTAAATTATAACAATTTCTGTTTCTATGGACCTATTTTTTTTTTTTTGAAAAATATAGATTGATAAATGGGTGAATTTGATTGAGATTGATAGAAGTAAGTTGAAGTGAGTATTTTTTTGTTAAGGTGGGTTGAAGCTGGTTGATTTTTTTTTTTTAAGTATAATAGATAGAAGTTGGTTAAAATAGTGAGAAATGAGTTAAAGTGAATTGAAGTGAGTTGAAATTAATATTTTTTTTATTGAAATTCATAAAGTGCGTTGAAATTGGTTCTTTCTTACGACCATCCAAAAAAATTACTAAGAACTCCATTCCTTAGACAAACAATGTACAATGCTATCAAGATACACTGTTGTCAAGTTGTGTGATCCTTCTTTGGTCTTTTTTTTTGTTGTAAACCAAGTTATAAATTTAATACACTTTTTTCTTTGTTTTATTATTTTTCTTTATTTAATTTCTTCTTAAATTTAGTTTTACTTAGATACCTAATTTGAAATTAACTAAGCATAAAATAGATAAATTATTAGGACGTTAACTGCTTCAATTATTACTTACATTGATTACTTGAATAATTTATCAGGGATTCAGGATGCTATTTTTTGGGGGGAGGGGGAGGAGGGTGGTCAGCATCTTGAGATCGCGTGCTTATTTTAGCACATTTCACATGCCTCATTGAGAAAACACCAATTAACAAATTCATGATCCCAGACGACCTCGTTCAGTAAAAACGAGAAAAATTAAAAAAGAAAATACGAGGGGCGGGAATATAAAGCCGAATAGGGGGCCTTGAGGAACAGGGTTTCTTTGGTACAATAACCTGCATATGACAATTCTCAGCAAGTTTCCAGCAGCCCATCATCGGCTCACAGATAATTCAATTTGCATTTAATACGATGTGCAATATAATTCAACGAAGCCAAATTTGTATTCATGGTTAGAAGAGGACGACCTTGACCTTAGCCGCCCTGTGCCGTGGAACTTGGACCCATAAGTGACTGACTTTAATTAATCACGTTTCCGATTCAATTAACTATATATTGGAGTGTTGCTTACACTTTGAATTAGGGTTGTCATGTTAGGTGTCGTTGAGTTCGTGTGTTTTTCGGACTTAAGTGAGTTGAGAAATTTTTATCTCAAATCTAACATGTTTATTAAATGGGTTGAAAACGTTGACCTGTACCTATTTATTTTTTAAATAGGTTGATCTGAAATTTACTAATTAATCCATTTAATATAAACATGTGAGGTTCGAATTATCTGGTTACCCATTTACCCGCTTAACGTTTTAACTAAAATATGATTATAAAGCATTACAAATCAATATTTTGAGTTTAATATATCACAATAATGCAATTATTGTCCATGATCCACAAAAAATCACAATCCCAAAACAAAGATCGACTTTATTAAATCCCTCGTCTTGACAATTTCCACCAAAAAATGCATGGTAATTGGTTAAGCGGCTCAATCTATTCCTATTTAACTAAACGGGTTACAACCAATGTAGGTTATGCGTAATTACATGGGTTAAATAGGTTTTTTTTGTGTCAAAATTCTCAACCTGAATCCAACCCAATTAATTAAATACAGTGAACATGTCAACTCATTTAATTAAACAAGTTGAAAATCTTTACCCAAATCCATTTAATTTCGTGTTCAGTTCGGGTTAATAATAGTATCGGGTTAAGTTTTGACGGCACTACCTTGAATGTATACCATGCATGGGAGACTCCTACTTGCAAGAGCAGTCCGAACATTTCAAATTTTTAGGTAAATTTATGTTCTTTGTTATGTATAGCAAGAATATGTATAAATATTCTATAAGGCCTAAATGGCTACATTTGAATCTTTTTCAATCTCCCAAAAATTGAACTCACACTAGTTGTTAACATGTAAGGTGATAAATTGCTATTAAATTTAATTCTATGTAAGCACATGCATTGTTTATTTATCAGTATTTGGGTCTAGTACTAATTCTTAGCACGTGAAAGTTGCATTTTTGGGTCGATGAAAGTCTAAACTTGAGTAAGCGCCGGCGAATTTTCAATAATCCTATATTGACTTTGATCCAAAATAATATGAATTAATTAATAATATAAATATGAATACGACTTTAATTGACCTAATATTTTTTGTCTAAACCTATATATATATATATATGTGACAGATTGGTCCTCTTGCTCTTTGACTCCTTCTTTAGTATGGCCTTTATCTTTCTGGTGCGTACTCTTGATGATTTGTCCATAATTAATTCGCCTTATTCTCTTGCATGATTCTCTCTCTAAATCTCCCGTAGGAGAGGACGGAGTGAATGGGTGCGTAGATTGTGGTTGATTATCACTACATAAAAGTCATTTACATACTTAATTTGTTCAAATACAATTTGGACTAAAACTTCAGTAGAAAGCAACGCATGATTAAAAAGCTGAGACTTGCTTTTTGGTAGATCAGTATGCCAAGGAGAAATTTCCCTTTTGTTCTCTTCATAAAATATCAAACCCCCCCACCCCCAAAGAAAAAAGAATATTATTATTAAGTTAATGTATATACACTTGAAAACTGCTGCATGTCCCTCTGCCTATATGGCTATGTGTGTTTTCTTCAACTTCTTAATAATCATCGCCCTTGACTATCTAGCTAGCTACTAGCCGAAATATAGGAATGTAATAAAGGGAAATAGTTAAATTGAAGTAGTGTTTGGTTGGAGAGAAAAAAATGAGTTTTTGAAAAAATGATTTTCTGTAGAAAATATTTTTTCAAAGGAAAATCAATGTTCTTGTCACATTTGTCCTCGTTTGGTACAAGATAAATCAATTTTCATGAAAATAGAAAAAATATCAATTTAATTATTTAAGTGACGAAAAATATCTACTAAAAGGTTGTAAGAGAGATAAATGTCGACCAAGTGAAAGAATGTTGAGCTTAAATATTCATACTTGAGGTTTTCGTAGCTATTTTCTATCAGATAATTAAGTTTCGATCTAGACTATTGAAAGTGCTTTGATCACGAAAAAAATCAAATTGTTTAAGTGGCAGACGATCAATACTGATTGAATTGTCATGGCGGAAAAAATTGTGAAGGAATGTTGAGCTCAAAATGTGAATTCGAGCCTACTGTTGTCCTTCGTATCCGATAATCAAGTATCAATCCAACCTATTAAAATTATTTTAGTGGAAAAAATATTGATTGAAATGTTTAAGTGGCGAAAAATATCGATTGAATTGTATAGGTAGAGAATAATGTTGACCAAGTGAATGAGTGTCAAGTTCAAAATTTAGATTTGAGCCTATTTTAATGTTTTTAATCTAATGATCAAGTTTCAATACAATTAAACCGTTAAAATTGTTTCAATGGTGAGTCAAGTGAATTATTCAAGTGGTACAAAATGCAGACTAAAATTGTCGTAGCGAAGATAAATATTGATGGAATAAAAGAAACTTGAGCTCAAAATATGGATTAAGTGTACTTAATCTTTTTCATCGGATAGTCAAGTTTCAATTTAAGCCATTGAAATCTAATTTTGCACCTAAATTTCACCTGATCATATATCCAAAGAATTGAAGAATGAAAATCAACATTCTACCTTCTCAAAGTGAAAATTATTTTCCTCAATAGGGAGGGAAATTATTTTCCTTGAAAAATAATTTTTCATCATTTATTATGCCAACTGCTGAAAAATTAGAAACTATTTGCTGGAAAAATGATCTCCCCGCTTGCCAATCAAACACTACACAAGCTTGTCTAACTATGAATTATTGTGCATCGTGCCAAATAAAAATGTGCATCACGATGGACCTAATGAGGATTCCCAATTCAAGATGTGATATTGTATTCTGATTTTCCTATATGATGTTGATTATGAAAGATAATTATTGCAAAAAAATAATGCATATATGACGTTATAATAATCCATAATTTTATGAATGAAAGAATAACTAATAGTCATCTGATGTTGTTATCTGACTTTTTGTTATTTATAATATATAGTGTGTAAATTGATTATGCAGCTTTAATTTCAAATCCTCATGAGATAAGCTTTTCGTTAGGTTGATTTATTGTAACACTATTAACAACATGCGTGGCCTGCTGCATTCATTAATAAAGAAACACGGTCTTTATTCCACTCTGACAATCTCAATGCTAAGTTGTCAAAGCCATAAAAGGATCCTATAAATATATATCACATATGTGTGGCAACATGCCTGCTACAATTTTAAAAGACATTTATTTGAAAAGCCTATTAAATTATATGGTAAAAATATGTCCTTAGGAGGTACAATTGTCTGTTTAAAATTTTAATTTAGTCAACTTTGTAATGTTACTCATCAAGTCATTAAAGTACTAATCCCACTTCTCATGTATATTTCAGCAAGTTGTTGAATTATCTTACTCCTTGGGAGGAGGCGACCTCTGATCTTCATCACTGTCGTGTCATGCACCATGCTGGATGGGATCAATCAATATTGTGTCCTGGGATTCCTTTTCGATGATTCAGATATCTACATCTTATATATGTATGGATACCCTAAGAT
This sequence comes from Selenicereus undatus, assembly GCA_017589665.1. NCBI lineage: Eukaryota > Viridiplantae > Streptophyta > Magnoliopsida > Caryophyllales > Cactaceae > Selenicereus > Selenicereus undatus. The sequence continues at coordinate 6,502,828 of JACYFF010031955.1, read as the reverse complement.
TTTAGATTTTATGGGTCCAGAAGAAGGGGAAAAATTGTAGTTGGTGTTACTATTAATTTCAGATATAGACTAATAATCTATGTTATAAGTTATATGTATGTCAGTAGTAGTATATTTTGATGAGTAGTACCAGTTAAGAGAGGTTGCAAGGAGTTGTTAGCAGTTCGGAGTAGTTGAAAGCGGTAGCAGTTAGTAGTGTGAGCAGTTAGAAGCAATTGTGAGCTGTGGAGCTGTGAGACAATTGGATTAGTGTTTGTAATATAATGGAGATTTGATTCTTTAAATTTTTTTAGTTAAAGAAGATATATATTATGCTCTCAGTGTACAATAATTTATGTGATTATTGGTTACCTATGACCTTCGTGGAATTGCATGCTCTAACAACGTTGTGCATATATGTATATGAGCCACTTGTACATACAGATACAGTCATATGGTGTTTTCATTTTCAGAAAGGGTATACAATACAATCATGATACAACAATCAAACATGTGATCTAATATATCCAGCATCTTAATTTTAATCACTAAATTAAAATCTTTTTAATAACTTATATTTTAATATGGTCAACTAGGAGTGGCAGTAACAACAACAACAACAATTATAATAATAATCCGAAGTAGAGAAGTCTTGGTTGAAGAGGGCAAGGAAGATGTGTATTTTGTACACGACTTGATTAATGAACTGTATCCAAAGCGGGTCCCGTAGGATTAATGCAAACCAAACCAAACCAAAATATTATTTCTCAGATGTACATGTACTGGTAGACGTAGATTTTTCCATTGGGTGGATCCAATCGAGTACTGCTGGCAGTACACCCAACGACGTGAATTAATTAAAATGTTTATTTACTCTTAAATTGCATAACCTAAAAGAAAGGAGAAGACAGGTTCATTTATTTGCCATCTGGCAACGAGTATTTATACATTAAGCCAAGCTGTACCATAACAATTAATTGCAATACTTGAATTTTGATACGTAGCTAAAGAAAACACAAGGGAATTTTTTTTTTTTGCGTTTTTTTATTTTGTTTCCTTTTTATTTACGATAGAAAACTTTAGTAAGAAAATATCGGAACTATAGATTTGGAAGATTAAAAAAATTAGGAAGTAACAATATCATCTTAGATTAGAGGGCAATTTTTTATGTGCTCTTAGAATTACATACTCTTATGTAATGTTTGGTTAGATGCAATTAACTTTGTAATGAAAATAAGTTTGTAATTGTATTTTTATTACTTTGTTTGGTTGGATAAGAGTAACGCAATAAAAGAACTGTCTTGTAATTATTATTACCACAAACTAAGTAATCATAATTGCATTGAAAAATTGATTGCATTACATTACATTCAACAAAACATCACATTATTATCCATGTGTATATTTTTCACACGTATATTTATTATATATTAATTTTTTAATATGTATTTCCTGATATGACTATTAAGAATATGTGCTTTTATAAGTTTGATATACATATTGTGTCTAAAAGTACGGCTAACATCCTAACAGATGTCTGATTATCTAAATGGCGCCTCTGCAATGGCTGCCCTCCGTCCCCCAAACCAAAAAAAAGGGGGGAAATATTTAGATTAGCCTCCCTTTTTTTTTTTGGCCCCGTAAAAGAGTGAAACGTATGTCAAACATTCGAATTCTTTACCCATGAAAAAAAATATATATCGTGACCATGATCAGATTTTATTAGTATGTTATGTTGAAGTTGTGAAATTATATATATTTCAGCTGGTGCTTAGAAGATACAATGGTCAATTTAAAATTATTAGAGTATAAATCTATTCTTGGATCTTTAACTATCAGCTTAAGCTTTTCGTTAAGATGGTCTTTGAACATGATAATAGAGTCTTTCTAAGTGCGAGGTCTCAGGTTCGAATCTCAGCAACCCCCATATTAATTTATTGCGCAAGGTACGACAGGTCTTCGCAACATTCACGCTTCAAGTCCAAAGAATATTTGCATGAGGGGGCGTGTTAGAGTATAAACTTATTCCTGTACTTTCAAGCATCAGTTTAAACTTTTGATTGAGATAATCATTGAACAAAAATCTTAATTTAGTCAATTTTGTAATGTTACTCACCAAATCATTAAGTACTAACCTCAGTTCTTATATATATTTCAGCTGGTTGTTTATCCTATTTCATCGGAGGAGGCAACCTCTGATCTTCATCACTGTCGTATCATGTACCATGTTGGATGGGAGCACTCAATTTTGTGCCCTGGGATTCTTTTCGATTATTCAGATATCTACATCTTATATGTATGGATACCCTAAGATTTTAGATTTTATAGGTCCAAAAGAAGGGGGAAAATTGTAGTTGGTGCTACTATTAATTTCAGCTACAAACTAATAATCTATGTTATAAGTTATATGTATGTCAGTAGTAGTATATTTAAATGAGCAGTACCAGTTAAGAGCGGTTGCAAGGAGTGGTTAGCAGTTCGAAGCAGTTGAAAGCGGTAGCAGTTATTAGTTGCGAGCAATTAGAAGCAATTGTGAGCAGCTGCGAGACAATTGGATTATTGTTTGTAATATAATGTGGGCAGTTGCGAGTGGTTCGGAGCAGATTAGAGCAGTTGAAAACTGTTGATAGCAGTTAGAAGTTGTTGTGATTATCAATTAAGGGTTAAAAGCAGTTGAAAGCAATTAAAAATAGTTGTGATTGGGCAAATGCTGAAATGAACCGACCCTTAGTCATCTTGAACATTAAGATTTGAGATTGTAGTGTAGCTAGTTATGTTATTTTGGCCTATATGTGAGGGATCAATACCGTACGTGTGCCTTAAGTTTCACATATTTGGAAGAGAAAAATAAATATGAATTTAAGATTGTCTCTTCTAAACTTTCTAAAGCAGGGGACAACAACTATGGAATTTTCAAGTAATTAAGTAAGGGCATAATAATGTCCTTGTTTTCTTCAGATTTTATGATATTCTCATTTTCTTTCATATTTTAGTTTCAATTCTCAAAGTTTGGGAAATAATTTGTCTTTCAATTTTTTTTTTTACAAAAATATAAAATTAATCTTTTCTAGAATCAATTTCAAAAAGTCTTGGATCATGTAAAATTTTGTGTCATGTACATAATATAAAATAAGCAAAGTTGACGATATATTTATGTTACTATTTTTTTATTTATATTTTCTAGTATTCGAATAATACTATCAAAATTCACAACCCTTCTAGAAATTGACTGTGTCATTACAATAATATAACTTTGTGTTAAATATTATTAAACTTTACTCACACTCTTCGATCAAAATTTTAAAACTAATCATCTTGACTTTAAGTGGACGTCTGCTAATGAAATAGTGAGATACTAACATTTATGTACGGTCGCACGGTGACAAGAAGAATAATGGTAGTGCAGGACTGCAAGTTGCCAGGTTGTCCTATAAAAAACAAAAGGGAAAAGAATTCACAAATTTTAAAGGCAACGACAGCAAGGACAAAAAGAGAGAGACAGAAAGAGAGAAAGTGACTACAGTGGCCAGACTCCGTAGGGGGTTCCATAATTTCCTTCTCTGTAGGAAAAAAAAGAAAAAGAAAAAAATGGAACATGGCTGTTCTCGACTTCTCCTTTTCTTTCCCCTTCTTGTACGGGCCCAATTCGGACTCAATTGATGCCCATTTGTGGCCCAGAAACAGATCTCAAATGGTCCCTATTAGATATCATTTTCTTTTATAAATGTTTTTTAGTGAGGTACACCAAATTTAGGTAACCATTTTAAATTTTTTACAGGAGTTCTAACAAATTGTTGTCGACGAGTATCGAACGAAAATCACGATTCATAAAAACCTATAATCTGCCTGAATGAATATTGCGTAAGCTCAAATTCAATATGAAATATATTCTCAATAATATTAATCATATTATAGATACTACCAAATGTCTTAAACAAGAATTTACATATATCATTGTTGTTGAATTAGTCATTTCATAGCCCGGGTCTATTAGTTGTTGTAATGCGTCGACCCATCTCAGTCGCAGCTCTTACTAATAACGGCTTCAAGGATCGTTGACTGGCCCTACAAATCACCATAAGTATTTCCGGCGTGCTCCGTCATCACTCACACGCTACATGGGAAACTTCCCAGGAGGTCACTCATCCCAAGACAACTCTACAGCTAGCACGCTTAACCTTGGAATTCTTAAGAGTGGGTTTTCCGAAAAGAAATGTGCACATTTGGTGTTATAAGTAGTTACTTCAAATCCTTTTAAGTCACACTCAGTGTATTACAGTTGTATACAAACATATTCTATAGAATACAAAAGTATTAAATTTACGAACACATGGACTATTTCGGTGAATTTATTACGATGTTTCGGAGTACTTTTTTCTTTTTTTTTTCTTTTTTTTTGAAGAAAGAAAGAGGAACTTGTTTTGAATATTATTTTCTTTCTCTCAGTCTCTACAATGGGAGTAAGAATGTTTTGTCGCGAATGATTAGATTCAATCGCAAATGACCGCATAAAGCTCATAACAACCCAAGAATCAAAAACCTAATTAAAGAGATAGGGAAAAAATCTAGGAGGAAAAGAAAAAGAAAAAAAAAGAAAGCAAAGAAAGATAGTGGAGATTTAATTCTTTAAATTCTTTTAGTTAAAGAAGATTTTATGCTTTCAGCGTACAATAATCCATGTGATTATTGGTTACCTATGACCTTCGTGGAATTGCATGCTCTAACAATGTTATGCATATACGAACATTATATGAGCCACTTGTGCATACAGATACACTCATATGGTGTTTTCATTTTCATAAAGGATATACAATACAATCATGATACAATAATCGAACATGTGATCTAATATATCTAGAATCTTAATTTCAATCACTAAATTAAATCTTTTTAATAACTTATATTTTAATATGATCAACTACTAGTAGTAGTAGTAATAATAATAGTAATAATAATAATAATTGGAAGTAGAGAAGTCTTGGTTGAAGAGGCCAGGGTCCAGGGAAGATGTGTATTTTGTACACGACTTGACTCGTCAACCGTGACCAGGAGGGTCCCGTAGGATTAATGCAAACCAAACCAAAATAATAGTTCTCAGATGTACATGTACAGATGTACTGGCAGATTTTTTTCCATTGGGTGGATCCAATGGAGTACTACTGGCAATACACCCAACGACATGAATTAATTAAAATGTTTATTTACTATTAAATTGCATAACCTAAAAGAAAGGAGAAGACAAGTTCATTTATTTGCCATCTGGCAACGAGTATTTATACATTAAGCGAAGCTGTACCATAACAATTAATTGGAACACTTGAATTTTGATACGTAGCTAAAGAAAACATGAGGACTTTTTTTTTTTTGGCCTTTTTTTGGTTTCCTTTATATTTGTCATAGACAACTGCCATAAGAAAATTTCGAAATCATAGATTCATAAGATTAAAAAATTTAGAAAGTAACACTGTCATCTTAGATGTAGAGGGTAATTTCTTATGTGCTCCTAAGAGCACATACTCTTATTGCATCTGTGCATATATTTTTTTTTTAAATGTATTTGTCATATATTAAGTTTTTAATATATATTTACTAATGTGATTATTAAGAATATGTGCTCCTAAAAAATTTTCAAAAAAGATATTTTCTATCTAACCAAATAAACTCTAAAGCATAGATAATTAGACATAACCCCCCCCCCTCCCCCCCGAAATTAAAAAAAATAAAAAATGAAAGAAACACTGAAACCCAAGTAAGCAACTGGCAGTCCACTATTGCGGGCCCAAGAACCAGTCCGTTTGCGAGATGTATGAACACGGATCGGGAAATTCGAGACCAGTATCATGATGCTGGCGTTTGAGCCCAGTCCAAACAAGTAGAGCAGCTTGAGCCCCAAATATGTATTTTTATTTTTGATTTTACTTTTAAGTTTCTTTTGGCAGTTGGTTCATGATGCAACTGGTACCATGAATCAACTCAGGTAGCTCCAGTGAGGCCACAAATTACAATGAATGAAATGACGAGTTTTTAAATTTCCTCAAAGTTCAATTATGGATATATATTTTTTTGGCTGATAATGTTGGGATTGATTGGCTCAGGTTAATTTTGAAAAAGATAAAATTTTTTATTAGAATTTGGTCCTTTTTTTTGGCACTGTCAAAAACTACATTAAGGTTGTGTTTGGTAGAAGGGAAAATCATTTTCCCGGAAAATGATTTTCCTATTTTACGCCGTTTGGTAAAACAATGAGGGAAAAATCACTTTACCCCATTTGAAGAAAATCGTTTTCCCTTGAAAAAGTAGGAAAAATAATTTTCCAAGCCCAATTTTTATTGCCTAATTTTGTCTCTCATTCTATTTTCTTTTAATTGAACCCAGAATCACTCTATTTTCATTCTCATTTTGTCTTTCATTCTTTCCCTCTTCTTAGTGTTCATCATCTTCATTGATGATTTCCATCATCAATCTCTGCAATTATTTCTTGAGTTCTATGACATTATTACTGTTGCTCTTTTGAAGAATTTCGCAATCTGAGATACTCATCGTCTCCCCGTTCACCATTTTTTTAATATGGGTTTAATATCACTCAAAGTCAATTCGATAATCATTGGGAATAGTGAAAAAATTGAGATTCATTAATGTTGACTCTCTCTTTTTCTAAGTTTATTATCGGGTATATTTCTTACTGATCTTTTGGGTTCAATTTTGAAGAGGGGAGAGAAACAGAATTCGTTGGTTGGGTCGGGTCAGAGCAGTAAGCAGAGGAAGGAGTTGATGGTAAAAAGAAATGAAGTGAGAATGAAGGGGTTCATTCTATCAAATAACAAAACATGAAGTGGAAAAAAAATGGTTTTCCATTCTACCAAACAGCTAAAAATGTAAGTGAAAAATTATTTTTCTTGGAAAAATATTTTTCATGAAAATTGATTTTCTGAGAAAATGATTTTTCTCCTTACCAAACACACCCTAAAAAAAAAAAATCGAGGCTATGAACTGCTCAATAGATAAGTTGCTCAGCCAACAGTATTTTTCGCTTAAATGCATGAGAATGGTTGACTAGCTAGCTAGATTAGGTTAATGTTGATCTATCTACATTAACTCGATAAACAATAGCTATATTCGTCCAAATCAAACCTTGAATTATAAACTTGTAATATGTATAATACAGTAGTTGTCTGAAAATGATTCAAATGAAAATGGAGTAGGATAGAAGGAAACAGCCATAGGTAAGGTGAGGGGGGTTTAACTTGCTAGCTTAATGTGTTTGTTTACCTAATTTATGTTCTCTTATTTCCCCTCTAATTTAGCTGATAATAAAATAATTTCTATGAATATAATATGTGGGTCAATTTCTGTTGTCCTAAACTATTTGGGCAAGGGTGGTTGGTCCAATGTTCTTCCCATTTTATACCCTCTTCGTAATGTTGGTAAACACCCCCCCCCCCCCAGGAAAAATCCCCCGTCCTTGCCAAGTTAAATAATATTGGAAACAAAAGGCAATGGGCTATTTTGACCGAATAATTTACATGCAATTAATTTTAAAAGATAAATATATCGAAGTGGTCAAAATTAGAAAAATAGACATCTGGGAGAAGTGGTTCTGTTAATTTGAATGACTCTATCATTCATATACTCTTGTGATTGTTCCTGCAAATATGGCCTCATCACCTTTGCATGTCTCGGTAACTAACTGTATCAGGAAAAAGAAAAAATTTAAAATATAATCAAAGTTGGTAGCTTAATTCTCAGTTTAGCTAACCTAAATTATGGATGTCATTAGTTTTCCTACTAGAGGGTGATTATGTTGTTGTGTGTATTCTTATATTCTATAAGAAGCATGTTTATATACATTTGGACACAATTGAAAAAAAGTTCACATTTAAACAATTGAAAGAATTAAATTTTATTTTTTTTTGGGGTTTGAATGAGACCTAGATGTTGACATAGATGAAATTCGAACTCATGTATTTGGTAACAATGACAGGACGTTTTGCTAATTGAATTAACGAACATTTACATTAAAAATATCTATCAACTCAATTGGTCCAAGCTAATGAAAATTTTTATATATTCATATTGATTAGAAAAAGTCTTAATAATCAATAAGAAGATTTTAAAAGTATGTTGATAATAAACTATCGTAACATAGCCATGACACATGCAGAAGATGTGTTGATGAAAATTAAGGATTAAAAAAAGGTAATGAGAATACTTTATACTAATTTTAAGCGAGATAGTTTTATAGAAATTTGTAAGACACTAATGTCATGTCATTCTACATCCAATTGCTATTAGATGGATTCAAGACTATTAATTCCTAACCTTTTTACCATAATAGGAGTATGGTTTTGAGGCATTTATAAAAAAAGAAAAAATAAGGATATGGGCATTTTGTGAGAGCCGAGCGTATACGCCAAGACAGATATACTTTTACATATATATATATATATATATATATATATGTTACATCAACCGTCTGACTACTTTTAATCATAAATTATCTATATGACTAAGCTTAAGTAATTGCAACTGATAATACAAAAAGATTCATACTATTTTTGTCCATTCAAAATACTGAAGCAGAGAAGAGGCAGCCTAAAGTCAATTTCTTTTCTTGATAGAAAACCTAAAGTCAGTTTCAAAATTGGAAGTATTTTTATTCACGGACGTGGCTCCGTCCCTCCATTTATAGACTCACGACATACATACCCCCCTCCCCTGTTATGCCATCCAATTAATTTTGGCGTCGCTAATTTCATCCAAAATCCCAAATCCCCCTTAAACCCTCTCTCTCTCTCTAGGATGGAAGGGACAGTGCATGATCAACACCAACATCAACATGAACAAAGCGGGAGCATGAGTTTGTTGGTGAACGAAGCGTACCGGCCATTGCCATTCCTCTACTTTGGGTTGTCCTTCATTTGGCTTCTCTCTTCTCTCTCCTGGGCTTTCATCACCTCCCGCAACCGCCATTCTCAGGTCCAAAGCCTTCAACTTTCAAATGCATATGTTTCAGCTTTCAAGGGCTTCAGTTCCCGTCTGCCCACTTCTTTTTCTTCCTTCTGTTAGCCCAAAAACAACGATTCTCAGTTGGGAGAATTTGCCACGCTATTGGTTTGATTTGGGAATACGTTTTCTTCACATTCTTTTTTTTTTTCTTTTTCTTGGTGTTGGATGCCTCAGTTTGTTACGAATTCTGTGTTTGTTATCAATTGAGTAAGCTGGATTTATTTTATATGCGGGGTTTACTTCTGGGTTGGACATTGGAGTGGGTTTTGCTGAAAATGTGGGGATTTGTTTATCAAAAAGGAGGAATTTTGTGAGATGAATTTGAATATCTGCCAATCATGCTTTTTTAATTTTAGAGCTTCTTCCCATGGTAGTTGCAGGTTTAAGAATGTGATACGGTGAATTTTTTAGTACATATATTTTTCCAGTGATTGTTCTGATTTCTTTCTGTGATTGTGGTAGAACAGACAAATAATTTGCAATGGACGCTCGCATCAGTTCCACTAATTAAAACACTGCAGCTGGTTTTGTCATTTCTCTTTTGGTATGTCTAATTTCACTCATTAATTTATTTTCATTCTATTTGCTGAATTTACAACTCCGCACCCCCCCCCCCCAAAAACTGTTGTACTGGTTGCAGTAATACTGCTTTCTTTGCCACTGTTCTCAGTTGTTATTCTGTGTTGGGGAAGCTGAAAGTTCTTCTGCTTTCAGTGAGTTTGAAGAGGCATAGGACCATAGATTCTCATATTTGAACACAATTTTAAAGCCTAAGCAACGGACCATAGATTCTCATATTTGAACGTTCCTCTACTTTCAGTATGTGTGAAAGAATGTTGCTTGGAGTTAGCCATGCCCATGCTGGAGTGCAGAGTGTCTGAAATGGTTGTCAATGTCAGATTTTGCAATTCTTGAGAGTCAGATGTTTTTGGTCCAAAATGAAGGCTTGAGTTACTTGAATTTTCATGCCCATGTTGGAGCATCAAGTGTCCAACATGGTATTTGAGGAAAACCAAAGAGCCTCAGCAACATATGTGGGGGGTCTTCAATTGAGAAGACGGTAAAAGGTGGTCATCCCTTCCAAATTGTTTCATGGACTAATGGCAAGTATTGTTGTTAAAAGGTGGTTTTAAACAAAGCTGATGGCAATTGTTGAAGAAATGCATCATCTTGCGCAAGTGTGTGCTTCTGATATCCCCTCTAACTTGGAGTAATTGGTGCAAATGTTTCATCTTTCATGGACTGACTGTTCTATGGCACTCAAGCAACTAAAAGACTTTTCACTTTAGAAATAGTTGAATAGATTCCCCTTTAAAAATTAAAAAAAAACCCTCATGTGACATCTATGTGTTCAGGGGTTTACAGTTTAGTCTGGTCTTGGCTTCTTGTCCTACAAGTGTGGGAAACATTGCATTTGCTCTTCACCATTAGGTTGCTACCTTCATTACCATACTATACCGTACCATAACCTCAATGTTTAACTCAAGACTCCTGTGTTGATTGGTGGAGAAGAAGAGAAAAAGCCTTACCCGTGCAAGGAGAAAAATGATATTGCTCTTTCCCCTTTTTCTCTCCTCTTTTTGTTTGTGTGTGGTGGCTGTGGGCGGTGTAAATTTATTAAAAATAAGAGTTCTGGTCCTCGTCCCTTCAGGGATCCTGTACCTACAATCTGCAAGAGTGGATACGAAGAACTGATTTCTAACTATGTGTGCTGACCAACACCCTGCACAAATTTCCCCTGGAACTAATCTTGCTCTCATTAAGTATCGATGATGAGTTATGTCTTTAAATGTTGCGACAACTTGGTCAGAAGCTATTGTATTATTGATGGTTACATGTTGATATTGCCAATTTGTCATTATGATCCCTCACTCCCTTTTCATAGCTTGTAAATTCTGATTCACATTATTTGTTTTTTTAAGGTATTCCTGCTTTTACTCCCAAGTATGTTCATTATGGATGTCTTTTGGCGTGTACATTACTGGAGTCCTCTTTCAGACGGCTTCTTTCGTGTCCTTTTTGCTCATTGCTCATGGCTACTGCATCATGTGTGAGCATCTATCAATCCGTGAACGCCGCATTACTGCTACACTTGGTTGTATATTCTACTTGACGATTGTGGGCTACAGAGCTTCTGTGCCATACTTCACTGTAAGTAAGCAAATTCTTGAAGAATCTATTAGACATTTTATAGCTCTACATTGTACTGTACTGAGCCACCATCTACTTCTTTTGTTCTGAAGTAGTATGGTCTTTTAAATTTAGGTCCAAAAGAAACGATCTCTCTACAAATTCAATTCTAGGTGTAGGGTTGCATAGATTTAACCCATTCTGATCTATGCTGCATTTCAGGGCATTGGATTGGTTTCATTTAGTAATATCCTGTTATTATAACATGACTTTCTGTTTCTCAGGCCTTGTTGCTGCTCAACTACTTTATTTCATTCTCTGTGATCTTCCACCATATATCTCAGAACTTGTTGTCTCTTAGGGAGCAGCTGAATATTATAGAAGATGATGATATTCAAGCAATGCGTGATGCTGTCCGTACAAAATATGTCATGTTCAAGTATGAGGCTTATGTTATCATCCTTCCTTGCACTGATAAATCAACTCTACCCCCTTCTTGCATTCTTTTAATGCCTGCATGCTGCTTTTTTTGTGCATCTAACAGGAAATTCAGAGTAGCAATGCAGCTGGTGGCTTTGGCAGAAGCTGCTGTAAGCATTCTTGACCCAGTGATCGCAAAATTTCACTAACTTAATGAATGAGATGACTAATATTCATAACTTCAGATATACATCAATGTGGATGATTCCCCTGAAACTTACTGGATCCGGTTGTTGGTTCGAGAATGCGCACAGTTCTGCATATTCTTATACATTGGGTATGTGTGACTTGGTTTTTCATTAAGCTTGATTCCTTTTGTAAGTCCCTGCCCAATTAATGTTGCCATTGTTATTGGGACTTTTCCTCCTTCACAGATGGACTTTTCGCTCACAAGATTTGGCACCACAGTTTTCTGTTATGCCGGCTGAGAAGTCTAAAGGAGGCACAGTTCCTCCTATCTATAGAGTGGTAAGTTTTTTGTAAATACAGTTGTCACAGTCTTAGTTTAGTGGTACATTCGCTGAAATATTTTAGAAATTTGGAGTTACATTAGTGATTTTGAGAATTCTGGAGGACAATGTCATTCTAAGTTTGTGTGAAACATGGTTCTGGCAGGAAATGGATGCTGCTACCTTCAGAGATTTTTGCAGTCGTGAATGGCATATTGGAGTGGTGAGTCACATTAATGACTGTTCTGAGGTCAAACGTATTATGTTCCAAAGACAATACTTGATCATAACTTGACTGAATTCTTTTGATTCTCTTTAGCCGACTTCTCTACCCCGTGGTAAAAGCTCAAAGGATTCCCGGCTAATTATAGTTGAGCAACCCTACTCATCCCGACAAAGTTCCCCTCAGATTACTCAAGCAAGGCTGACTGCCTCCGAGCTGTAAGCTACAAGTTGAAATTCAGAAGCATTGCCACTGTAAAGAGTGTTTGCAGAAGGAGCTGGTTTTTGCACTGTGGCACACCATACATACTGAATTCTTACTCTTTTATTTTTTGTAATTGCTTTGATCAGAAATGTATACAGTATATCGATAGGAAAATCAGTAGCCATAGCAAGGGGGCTGCTAAAAAATAAAGGGAAGTGTTTAATTTTTTGCAGGGCCTAATAAGATTCCTTCCCTAATCCATTGTTCATGTATATCAAATACTGGATAATAACTTCCCTTCAATGAAGATGGTATATTTCTCAGAGTAAAGTCCATTACTTCCTTTGAACGCCCTCTCCAATAAGGGTGCACCCGGACAACGCAGTAGATGTTGTTGAGTAGTTGAGTCCAATCAAATGGATATATTCTCCCAATAAATCCTCAAGTTTTAGAAGTGGGTATCCAACTACCCATAATAGTATTTTTGTAGCAATGAGAGTTGAAGAAACGGATGTCCTTGTATGAGATTTCTGTATCTAACACTGGCCATTTGTTTGTGGTCTGAAACTTCACTGCACTTCCGTAACAGCCGCTTTATTAGCAAGACTTGGGATGATGTTACTGAACTTTCTCGAATTCAAGCATATTTCAGCGCCTTTTATGTGACACTGCACACTGAAAATTTTGGTTTACCATTTAGGGAAGGCAATGGGGCGGGTTAGGGACGGGACATATTCACCTCCCTGTCCCTGCTCAGCTCTCCCCCTCCCTGTTCCCGTCCCGTTCTCCGTTGCGGGGAAAAGATTCCTCCTCGTCTCCATCCCCAATGGGAATTTTTACTTGCAAATTTCTTTCCTTCCTATATGAAGCTATATTACAAGTTGAAGCAGACTTAGCTCAATTAATTGTACAAAACTCTTGTAGGATTCATGCAATGCAAGTTTAACAAACTTTATCAAAATTTATAATTCAATCCAAATTAAAGTTTAACAAGTCCATGCAACACAGCCAGACCAAAGTCTAAGAAGTCAAACACAACCTAATCAAAGTCTAATAAGAAAAATATGGATTATATGGCTAGGGCTTTTTCAAGTAAATTTATCTAACGTTAATCTTATGTTCATAAATAAAGGATTTATATATAATCTTAATTATAAATGGGAATGGGGATGGGTTTTTTCCCCAAACAATAGCGGAGAAGCGGGGATGTGGATGGGAATTTTTTCCAAAGCGGGTAAGCGGGGACGGAGACAACGTAAAATTTCGCCCTGTCGCCATCCCCATCCCCATTCAGGGATTGAATCTCGTCCCCATCCCCTTCTCCAAACGGGTTTTACCTTTAAGGTCATGTTTTTTTGTTGGAAAAGAACGAATAGTGAAAAGAAAGGTTCGATATTGTCATGAATGGGTGGGGAGAGATGGGAATGAACGGTGAATAATAAGAAATTCTTTTTTGAGAGAGTGAATGATGGAAATGAATGGCAGAGAATCGTGTAATGAGACAGAAAAGCTCCTCTAAAATTCATTATGACTTGCAAGAAAAAGCACCCAACGAACCAAATCACTCTTCTTTATAGCGTTGCACACTTCAAATATTAACGTGAAGGCAGGAAAACAATGTTCAGGCAAAAATCTCTACTTCAATATCAACCGATGAAGCTAAAATCTTTTTTCAAAAAATCCGCCAAAAAACAGAAGAAGAAAAAGAACCAACTGCACAATATAGGCGCCCCCTCTACTAGTAACTTACAGATGCTGCACAACGCTGAGGTCTTATGACTACAACATGATGTCGCAAGATGCAAGAAGATAGAAAAAGAAAACTTGAATGTCTTGGAGTTTCTTGCCACATCCGATTATGGCTGAAAGAATGATGTGGGTCCAACCATGTTCGCGAAGCACTCGTTGATGCTCAGTCACAGCAAGGCTTCTGAGTTCCCAAACTAAATCACCCTCTTTGGATCACGCGCAGCGGCCAGATGATCCTGCACAATCAAAGTCAGTATCAGTCTGCATACGTCAATTTGATGAACAGACCCAAGAGCTCACATCCAGGAATGGAAGAACATGCCCCCTAAGGGATGGGGACAGCTAGGAATCAACGCAAATGTTTCGTTAACAAAATTGCGGAACTAAGAATACTACATTAGAAAACAGAACAAAAAAACGACCCAGATTGGGATAGTGCCTCTGGTGGTGTCTTGGAGATCAAACAGGCTAGTTCTGAAATAGCCACCAGAAAGGCAGCAAGTAACACATGGACAATCCAGGTACACAGGGAGCATCTAGATATGGGGCATCAAAATTTTCTTTTCATCTCAATTTTACAAGTAGACCCCGCACAAGCAGCACCCAAACTGGGAGGAGTTGTAAAATTTTGCAAGTATAGATTAACTGGACGAAGACAAGCAGGTTCAGGGGCATCTGATGAGTGAATTTGCACCCATCAAAGAATGGAGCCTTACAGGGGTAAGAAGCAGGCGCAATCCTCTCACTGCATATTTGATCAGATTCATCTAATCTCTGAGACCTATATTAGACGGTTTAGACCTAGTATTCACACACTCAATTGTTGAGCATTTCTTCACTAAATGGACGAAGTAGAAGGCAGAAAATGGTCCTGATGTAGAAGTATGAAGATCCAGAGAAAATTGGAATCATAGCTGTTGAAGGAGTTGAGAAGAGGGTGCCATTACAAAATACAAAAATATGAACGATTGATTAAATAATTCCTCTTTAGGGGAACAATTCATCACCTACTATGACAGTTTTTAAACAGAAGCACACAATACAAAGTTGCATGAAATGTCACAAAGAAAATAAAGAAGGCCAATAGTTTTGGCCAATGCACAATAAAATATCCTGGAGTAAATTTCATATGGTTGGATTAGCACCAAGGGAAGCACATACAGTGGGATTATTCACAACCATGGGCAGCATAGGACTGCATGAACTGTCTCATATGAACCTTCTCCTATATAGACAGGATTCCGATACCAACAATCCATTTTCCTATTCACTGGTCAACATTTGAACTCAATGTAGTAGGGGAGTATTGTATAAGGTTGAATGGAAAATATGTAAGTATGAATAAAGAATTTTTTTGTGATAAGATCACAGTAAAACTTAAGGGAAGATTTTACTGCACGGTGGTCAGAGTGACCTTCTTGCACAGCTTAGAATGTTGTCTGACAAAGAAGACTCAAGTGCAAATGAGGATGGTTGCAAAGATAAGGATGATTTAATGGACCTATGGCTAATTGGCTATACAAGATTGGATAGGACAAGGAACATAGAGATTAGAGATAGCATAAAGACTACAAACAAGAACAAGTCTAACAACCTAGAGTGTGCAGGAGAAGACCTAGTTTCAAAAGAATAGGTTAAAAACTCGCTTAGGTGATTATACACGACCCACTAATAGTGCTATCACAATCTAGTTTATGTGTTAGCACCCATCAGTTACATTGGTGAAGTTGCAGAGGGGAGGATCAGAGGGATGACTACATGCAGTTCTTCACTTACTATCAAATTTTCTACACACACTGCAGGCATGTTTGCACTTCACATAATCCATTGAACAGCCATAACGCGTAATTTCACGCAACATTAGTTAGAAAGATTATTTCCATGAAGAAATACTAAAACATTGAACCACAATAGATCGGAATTGAAACAGACAAAATCCCCACATCAAAGAGGGTACATCATTTGCCTTTTTGAATACACTAAACAAGGCCACTAACTGGGATGTCACCTAGACAATCATATATGCTCCAAGATTTGTAAGGCACATAGTCCCTATTTGCATCTTTTGTAGAGCTATATGCATAGGGAGCGCTCTAATCATCAAAAACAGCATTATGAGAGCCGTAATTATCACAAAGATTATAATCAATTGAATTTTCAGCAAATAGACAGCATGCCATTAAAGACAACGGCCAAAGCGAAAACATTTTTTTTAAGAGTAAAACGAATACACAAGTTTCGATGCAGAATAGCAAATGTGGAACATGTTTATTCTTACCGAGATAAAATCAAAAGCTTTTGTCTCCTCCTTTTTTGAAGCATTCATAGTCACTGTGGGGGTTTGAGCTGGCAAGTTTGCATTGAATATATCAGGATATGGAGAAGAAGAATCTCCCCCCAATGTCCCAGCAGCATTACCAGCTGCAATGCTTTGGAGATTAAAGCCGCCTAGGGATTGAAGATTAGCCATTGCTGCCATGAGCTGCTGCTGCTGCTGAGCAAGCAACCCACCCATGGCACCGAAATTCAATGCTTGTTGAGGATAGAACTGATTAAACAACATCCCAGGAGGCATGTTGAATGGTATAGCACCCACAGGTAACATGGCATTTGCATTAACACTAGTATTTTGGGTATCAAGTCCGCTGCCCAGAGGCTGATTTAATGCCTGAGCACCAGGGTTTGAGCTTGAATCTGGAAAAAATGATTCAGGCAGTACCGCCGGGGAGGTTGCTTTCTGGTTCAACATTGAGCCATTTTCATTGATGGATAATCCAGCCATTAAAATGTTAACATCACTATCACGAATCTCCTTCTTCTGCAACGGTTCAGAAGACCCAAAGATATGAAAAGGATCACCACTACCAACACTTGGCGCACTAATGGAAGCATTAGAATTCTCTCCAACAGTCATCCCGGCAAAAAGGTCAGTCCCCTGGCCTCCATCATCTCCAGCATGAAAAGATACATCAGCAAATGGGTCATCATCTGGTCTATGTTCACTCGTACCCAGAGTGCTGCTCATATCTCCACCAAATAGATCATCAATTAAGGGAGATGCTGATGAAGACTTGGCAGCTGCAAAAGGCTGGTCACTTCGGACTTCGTTGGGATCATCTGCCACAAGCAAGTCATTATCGCCAGTATCAATCAAGTCAGGCATCTCAACCACTGTTTTCTCAGCTTTCGAGCTTTTCTCTGATGCGTTTTCAGAATGCCCTCCACCTAAGAGACTTAAGACCTGTCACTCAAAGATCCAATGAATATCAACCCTCATATCATATGGTCTTCCATGCACAAAATAACTCTCATTTACTCCATATTTATAATTTCATAAAGTAGAACCAAAAATTAATGTTTCAATGAATTACTTTGTCTATCTTTACCATACACTCCTCACCTTACCTATAGTGCATGTATCTGATATTAGACACTCTAGCATGGAATGGGCACTTCATTTAAGAAGAAAAACACACAAAATTTTCAGAAAAACAAGTTCTACACCTGGACATATAGCCATGTTGGATATTGTACTCAGTACTACATCCTTTTTGGAATAAAATTCCAGAGAAAACTAAGGGACTCAAATTAAATAGTTCATCCTTGATATGACTACATAGGTCCAATAGTAATAAGAATTGCAAGTGCACCTAGGAAAAAGACTCCCACTACCCCATAATCAACTCAAATACATGCAAGCACCCCAAGCGTATAGAATACTTAAATACACAAACAAATCAACAAAAAAGAGGCCTTACTACAAAGAAATAGACAAATTGACCTTATCTTTGCCCCGTAAGAGTTCTTCTTATCACTAGAGACAGAGTTGCTCATGCAGGAAGGCATTAGTCCAAGACTCTACCTTAGCAGAATGAGCTTTGTAAAGTATGGGTAGAGACTGATTTGCACAAAGGATTAATGATGATAATAATTTGCTACTTTGCAGTAAAAAATAAATAAATAAAAACACAAAACTAGGTTTAAGCAGGTAAGCCCCATAAAAAATCCAAATTCTGAAAACGAAATGACTTACTCTGTTTGCCTTCTCTCTTAAAGAAGCTTGAGGTGACTCGGAGCATTTTATTACAATATCTATGTTTTCACTGAAGTAAGACGCAATGATAGCAAAATGGTCGTCATCCATCTTTCTCAAAATTGCTTCCAGGACACAAACTGCTTTCATGCGAACCTGAAAGATGGTAACTCATATCAAAGTTCACCCAAGAGGAACACAATCCATTATCCACCAGCAGCAGTATCGCAAGGAAACTTCTGTTTTTGTTTTCTGTTTTTTGGGGGAGCACAATCACAGCAAAAACATCCACAGAGCAAAGAGGAAAAAGATCACAGACTAGCTTGGCCAGCAAAGAGATTTAAAGAAACTAGTCTTCCTTCAGCAACAAGTTCTTCAACCACTTTACTGCAGAATCAGTCGTTCTTTGAGGATGCATGAAAGGTGCTATCGCATCAATGAAGTTATCAGTTTACAATCTTACAAGTTGAGAAGTCCACATAGAACTTGTTAAAATTCTAAGACTGACTAACAAAACTAAATACAAGAATATCGTCAACAAATAAGTTACCAAGTAGCATGCCAATGAATTTTCAACATAGGTTCTGCAGGAATTATCTTTCTCTATCATAGAGGGAAAAGGCCACATACTTATAACACCCCCCCCACCCCCAAAAAAATTAAGTTGGTTGTCTGGTCACTAAAAAAGAATTAAGCATAAATCCTACACAAAAGCAGCAGCTGCATGAAAGAATTAAGCATCATACCTGCCACAGAGGAGACTGGATTTTTGAATCAAGGGCATGACACAAGGCCAACGCATCCATCTTTGAGGCCTCCACTAAGAAAGCTTGTAAAGCATCTCGAGTTGGTTGCAGCCGCACACCACCCGATGTCACAATTGTCTCTAGAAGCCTCTCCTCCCGCGTCTTAATCCCAGTTTGACCAGACGTTGAATCTCCATTAGTTGCTTCCACATTGACTGTCCTTGA
This sequence comes from Selenicereus undatus, assembly GCA_017589665.1. Classification (NCBI taxonomy): domain Eukaryota; kingdom Viridiplantae; phylum Streptophyta; class Magnoliopsida; order Caryophyllales; family Cactaceae; genus Selenicereus; species Selenicereus undatus. Next base: position 6,483,604 of record JACYFF010031955.1, on the reverse strand, counting down.
ATCTTGACCCCAGGGACCTGATGTTGCATTCCTGGAGATATCTGAACTTCCTAGACCAACACCATGATATCCTGTTTTTCCATACCTATCTGCATAGTCCACTTCGTTGGTCAATGATCTTTGTAGGTTTGGACCTCTGTAACTACCAGTGTCATTCTTTTTGAATGAATGCCCCTGAGCCAAGGTACTAAGTCCTTGTTTTAAAGAAGCACTTCCAATATCAACTATCTCACTAATAAGTGACTTCTTCTCTTCTGGTGGTGGCACAAAATTTGTATTCCCAAAACCTTCCATTCTCCTATGAGTAACCTCATTTGCTACAGGTTTGTTGTCCTCAGTTGAAAAAATGGCAGAAAGAGCATCTTGAGCTGTTTCCCTTACAGCCTTGTTCAAAGCATCCCCCTTCAGAGGATCAGGTTGCCCCTTGTAATGAAGAAGCTGCTTCACAGCCACTGAATGCCTTTGCATTTCTCTCCTAAACTCCGAACCTGACTTCCCAACTGAATACTTGATGAGTCTTAAAGCCTGTAATGAAGATCAATCACATAAGATCACTTGAAACACTACGCACCCAAATTAAATTAAATCCATAACCTAAAACTCAAATCCATATAAAGCATTAAGCATATACATTAAGTGGAATAGCCCACAATGCACCAGCTACCCTCGTCCATCAACTAACCAGGTCAGATTATTTTCCTCGGCCTTTTCCTCAAACGAGGGCATTTCTGTCACCTTTTCTCTTTTTTCTTTGTTTTTCTTTCTTTTTTTTGCGCCGCGGGGGGGGGGGGGTGTAGAAACGTAACTAAAAAGGATATTAGACTTCCAAAGGGGCACCATTTGGGACCAGCAACGACAAGAATATCCCATTTAACATTGATCTAAGCATGAAATTTTCAAAATTTATCGAAACCCACTGGACCATATATCATCAACCTCACTTCTCAGCTCGCATCAAAGCAAATATCACCACATTTAATTCAAGGGACATGTTATTACTTGAAGCAAAAATCCCAGCTAAGTAGATCAGTCTCTGCGACTTAGAAGCATGAAAGTGCAGATTTTCAATCTAAAACAAACAGAAACAGAAAATTACCTTCTGTTTAACAATTGGACTTTTGTGATCAAGCCTTTTCAAGACAAATTCAGAGACTTCTTTCACTATTCCAGCAGGTGAAGATCGAAGAAGCTCGCAAATCTCTTCCAATTTGTAGACAGGCGTGACCTTATCCTCATCAGAAGTCGCAGCATCGATCATTCGAGACCTCCAATATGATTCCACCGCTCTCCTGCTCGAATCCATCTCTCCTTCTTTTATTCTTCAATCGACCCTCCCAAAGTAAGAGAAAAGCTCAAATTTTATCAACACCCAACTCGATTCTTGAGCTGAATTCCTCGAAAGTCCACAAACCCAGCAACCTAAATGGTCAAAATCAATGAAAACTTCCTTTCTTATTTCGTAATCGATAGATTTCACTAGGGTTCGGCAACGGCTGTTGATAATACCTAATTTCACTTTTGAGTTGGCCGAAAATCAACAAACCCACAACGCCAAATGGCTTAAATCGATGGAAATTTCCTTTCTTGTCAATATCAACGAACTTTGAAAAAGACCCACGCTCAAAAAGCAACCGAATTGAAGAAAAAGGGCGACGTAATTTGGGTGGTCTCCTGGAATTATGACGAAATGAGAAGAGGAATGAAAGTGAGAAGATACTGGGTGTTTCAACGATTTGAAGGAGACAGAGGGAGGACAGAGAAACCAGGTAAAATTTTTTGGAGTAATCTCAAATCGGGCCTCAGCTGAGAGCCCGTGAGCAACAACCGCGCACCTTTTAGATCAGAGCTCTGGTTAACTAACTTACTTTTAACCTACACCCACGACCGAGCAAGAAGTACAGCCTCGCTTGCCAAAGAACTTAGAACTGTGCTACACTACCTAAAATGCACAACTTATTTTTTTGGATCTCTAAGTGGGATCAAATCTTTATATTGTCCTATGATCTAAATATTTTTTTTCTCTCATTTTGATAAGCACATCACGTTAATAGTAGATTATGAAAGTCTCATTAGTCGATCCACCAAAACACTGTAGGAAGGGAGAGAATGATAAGAAGAGACTATAGAAAGATGAGGATCATGATCTATGAATTACTGGTGGTCTAACACATTTGTGATTTGTTTGTCCCTAAAAATGGTTTTCACTTTTTTTTTCCATGACTTGTTTTTGGGGGATGTTTGTAGGTAATATGAGTATTACAAGCTAGTTTTGCTAAGAGCAGATGCAGCGAACGGCTCGCCCAAGGAGAGAGAGGCGCAGGCGAGGGAGGAGGCGGCTCGGGGGCATGCAGTGGTCGGCTTGGCTCACTGGCTTGGCTCGGCAGCGCGGACCGTGAGGCGCCTCGCCTCATTTTTTTTGGCTGATTCCCCCCCTCAAAACGACGTCGTTTTTGGGGAGTTGACTCGTTTTTTTGTTTTTACCAAGACAGTTGGGCATGGGCTGGAAATTTGGACCATTGGGCAGGCAGGGAGCAACGGCTCTCTGCCATGTGAACTTTTTTCTTTTTTATTTTGTATGTAAAAATTTATGTTTATAAATACATGAAATTAGCTTGAGTTTTTTTTACTCACAAATTCACTCAATCTCTCCTGCTCTTGAGAGCAAGGTAATTATTACGTGCACATTATTTTTTTTCCAATCCAAGTTAAACCCAAATAACCAACCCAAAAAATAAATAAATTGAGAGCAAGGTAATTATTAGTTGTCGTCATTCATCATCATATTGTAATTTATTTTAAATTGTTCACGCATTGTAATTTTTATTTCCTTTAATGTCAACCAATGCATCTTTTTTAATTTATTTATCGAACTCTTCTACTTTCTATATTTAGGCATCTGTCAATTTCTTAATTCAAACTCTTGCACTGGTCTTTTCAAAAAATTTATGACCCTCCAATTTTTTTCATTACCAAATTATCATATCCAACTTATTTTTTCCAAAAATAATTACACCAAATAACCAACCAAACAAAATAAATAAAACTCAAACAATTAAATATGATTATATGTGAGGTCCATAGGTATTATTTTATTTGGTGAGAAAAAGTGGTGAACTTGCCATTGCAGAGAGTGAGGAGTGATGTGGCAACAGTAGGACCCAACTGGTGAGCCAAAAAATGACTCACCATTGTTTTTGCTCTAAGCATAATCTGACCAAACAGTGAATATATCTTTAGAGCATTCCCAACAGAGTTCCGGTTTTTGGAACTCTGGCATGCCACGTCAGCAAAAGTTCAACAATTTTGGAACTTGCATTCCATCACTTCTCCAACAAATGGAACTCAATTTTAATCATCCAATAAAAATATTTATCATGGACCCACTTTATAACACACAACCTATTTTTTTAATCATATAAAAATTATATATTACTTCAAAAAAAAAAAAGAAAAAAAAAGGAAAAAAAATCACCAAATCTGCCACGAGAGGGGGACCGCATTGGCGTGGTCACACGCGTGTCCCCCCTCAATTCTCCTTGCTGCCAGAGAATTCTTGTCATGCAACTTCCACAGGGTCCCACCTTCTCCACGCGAGGCATCCGTTGCGAATGGTCTTAGGTTGCTCCATTCCTTCATATTTCTCCTTCCCCTTTTTCAAGTTGTTTAAGTTTATAATGTGTAAAATTTTTGTATCTTCTTGCTGTTGTTGCTAAAGTTAACCTATCAGAAGCAAGAAGACAACGATGATTGTCTGAGAAATAGATAGTATTAACGCTTACTTCACTATTCCTAAAAATTGGCTTCCTCCATTAGCCACAATGATGACTATAAATATCGACATTTTGTTTTCCAAGTTATTAAGCTTTATAAATTGAACAGTTTATGTTGTACCGAGAAGAAGACAACGATAAAATGGAACTTTGAATTTTCTTTTACGTTTATTATTGCTTTTTATTTGAAACAGCCTCTTTCTTTTAAAGATTGATTAACAAGAGTATTTTCTAACAGTGGCTCCCAACCAAGCACTTAACAAGGAGCACTCAATAGACGACAGCCCTCGCTTTAAATGCAAATGAAGAAACAAGCACGAGGCATGGCATCAACCGCACATTTTTTTAAACAAAAAATGATTTCACATTGAATGCCTTCTCTCGTCGGTAGTGACAATGCCATCAACTCTTTTCTAAACCAAATGAGTGGAGGAGATAAGACAATATACAAACCGTACCATTTACATTATTTTAAAACGAAATAAAAAATATAAAATTAAAGAGGGGTTTCTCTGTTCTTCTTCTCCCCCCCCCCCCCCTCTCAAAATATGATTCAAGTACTTAACCAAGTAATAATAATTCAGTATAATCAGCTGACTGCACACACTTCATGAACTATTTACAGGATGATGGGCGAGTAAAATTAGCAGTTAGTTAATAATGGCTGCCTGGAGATTATCATTCAGAATCAACCGGCATTGCATCGTCATCAATTGGCATTGCATAATCATCAACTGTCATTCCATCATCAACTAGCATTGCATCATTTCTGAACAGCAGTTTAAGGTAGGGAAGGAGTTTAGGAAGAAGGGGCAGATCTGCCATGTTAATGCTCATCAAGTCGAAAGCTATACAGGCGGTATTGTTATGCGTCTGGGCATCCTCAACCACTGGAATCTTGGGGTAGCGCTGACTGAAGTGGGTTAGAATTATGCGATACACCCCAGCACCCTCTCCCATTTCAATTGCCTCTTTCGTTGTGCTATGCTTCTTGGCCATGGCTTCATGTAGCATTCCATCGTCAAAGGTTGCCTGCATATTCACAGCGTTGTCAAGGACACTTCGAAACATTAGAATAGACTTCTATAATGGTGCATCACCTTTCAAGAAAGGAAAAGCAAATACCACCACCAAAAATAAATTTGCAAAACCATATTTGGTGGTTCTCACTGCTAGTTCCTAATGTCATGCATCTGGCTCAACATGTGAGCTATAAAAATTGCCAAACTTTATGGATTATAAAAACAGTAGAGGGGTCTCTTCCAACGTATATCTACAGAGTGATACCTCCAAGTATAATGGTTCTAGATTTATTTTCTTTTCCTTTTTTTTGGGGTGGGGGGGGGGGGCGGAGGGGGCGTAAACTGAACTTTCAATGAGATTGCAAACTGATGTCATTCCTAGTAAAGCCTCCGGTAAAACAAAGATACGTGTTATATGAAAAGGAGTGCCTTCACACTGAATCTTTTGGCCCTCGGCCCTCATTGCATGAATAGAAATGAGCTATTCTCAAAAAGGGATTACTTGGCTTATACCGGACTTCAATGTGAATTTTCAGATAACCACCAGAGACCATCCATCTCTAGCAGATTAGGAATCAGACATGCCACCAATAAACAGTAGCTTAAATCCAAACATCAAAACAGTATAATAGAACTGACTGATTTTTGATAATTTACCTCATGTATCAGGACAGTAGCTCCACGAGATGCTTCCATCAGCTGAGGGCAAGGCCTTGTGTCCCCAGAATAGACCATTTTCCACCCTGGTATCACTTTTCCAACACTATTTATTCTCTTAGCTGCTGTCAGGGAAACTCCAAAAGCTTTTGGGCAGTGTTCGACAGGAAAACTAACCAGCCTCTCTAAGCCAGCATCTTGGAGAACTTTATTCAAGTTACTTAGCAATTGGTTCATATTTGGATTGAATGAACTCTCAAAAGCATCCCAAGAAGCTCCAGTTGTATTTGAGCAATCTAAGAACTGCATATCCAACTCCTCAAGCTGTTCATATTCACCCAAAAACCTCCCTATCCGCGTTGGCCCAACCACTAGCAATGGCTCATGAGGAATTCCGCTCAGTAAATTGTTGCGGAAAGACAGTATTCTTGCTAGACCACCATGATGATCGGCATGAATATGAGAGATCCATATGCACCTTAAACTTTTAACAACATTATCAGCACCCTCTACCCCAAATCTGCACTTTTTGGGGGGGGGGGGGGAGAGATGTGTTAGATAAGAAGAAGGATATGCTGGTAAGGTTTTCAGCAGAACAAGGGAAAGAAAAATGTTACCTTCTCTTAAGTTGGCCCAGTGTCCCTTCACCACAGTCAAAAAGCAAACCTCCCTTCGAGAAAAGATTGATGTAAATAGAGCTCACATTCCTATATTTGGATGGCTGGGCTGAGCCAGTACCTAGAAGCACTATCTCCGTATCATTTCTGCTTATGTTTTCCAAACAACTGGGGAGTCCAACCTCATTGGAACTTGGATATCTGATAATAGAGTTATCTTTTCCTGATGATTTAATGTCTTCATTAGCTTTGACAGGAGGATCCCACAACTGCTGAACTTGCTGAGCAGCATCTGTGATTTCTGGAATTTCTGCAAGCAACTCGGCTATGATTTTGGCGGGGCTGGTAGTGCCAGGAACACACGACCTGTCCAAACCCAGGTTTGGCCGTGGACGCAAGCAGAACTGTACCGGATACGAGAATTATCAATTAAAAGGCAAGGACAATGCTTGACATGAGCAGCATTATGTCCAAATTTAAACATCCATAAATGGTGCCAATATTCAACAAATTATTTTGGGGGATCTCTTGAAATCGGTCCCTTTCTTGCAAGAGTAAAGTTGCTTATCTTGGTCTCCCCATACACCACCAAAACGGGAACCACACTAGTGTTGTTGTATTCAACAAATTATCACGGTATGCTGATGTGAAGTAGAAATGTAAGAGAATCCTCATCCTCTAGATGATAATGCCAAAAAGCCAATCAAAAAAGGATATGCAGGATTTTTTTGGGGAAGGGGGGGTGGGGTGCCTGTGCCCAGCAGGATGACTTAAGAAGCAGCAGTTGGTTAGGATGTCAGACCTATTAGGCTATTACTATGGGTTACCAATCTGACTAATCAAACTAGATTCACAGTGAAAAATTACTAACCTAGGAGTAGTCTACTAGCTTGGCAACGTACTACACATGGTGAATAAGATAAACATACCTTCAGGAGATTCTCTGCCAAAATGGTGGCTTGATGGACCTGTAAAACAAAAGGAGTGACCAAATCTTTCAGGGCATATTGAGCTCAAGCCCCATTGACCTTTCGTTCACTCAAGATGAAAAGTCATGCCACTATGGGGTCAGAAATATGGCAAGACAAACCTCAGTTGAGGATTCAGAGCTCAGTGACATATTGTTCCTGTAATGAAGAGACCAAAACCATGGAGTTGGGAAGAATTGAGGGCACAAATAGTTAAGCCGTGCAGCAATTCTGGCACTTGCTTTTAGAATGGGAATTTCTACATTTTTTCTGCACCAGCAAGAAGCATTAATCTGTTTAACTTTTGTGAGGTATCTAATCATCACTAGAAAAACAAGTGCAGCTTTCAGCAGAAAGTGCAGGAAGACAAGCACAAGGTCAGAACTCACTGCTCATATCCAGCCATGATATGCTGAGCACGGTGAAATCTCTTCATCCATGCCTTGTAATCAGGAATATTTGTAACAGACGATGGACTGAAATGGATTACACAGTCCACGCCCTTTGCCGTGTCAGATTGATTGCCAGAGAAATCTGTGTAGTATTGATTGAGAAAATCCACAGCCAGTAAACATTGCAAATGAGATGCTGTTGGACAATCAACAAGAAGAACAATTGGCCCAGGAATAGGAGGGTCCATAACATCACTAGGATGGACCTACAAGAGAATGATCATGTCAATGTTCAAACGAGACTGATATGAGAAAGATTGTGGTCAATAACTTTACCATAATATCAGAATCATCTGACTTGACTGAGTTCCCAGCCTGCAATGCCTGAAATATTGGCCCAGGTTTCAGTCCAAGAGCCTTAGCTTTTTCAGGATAAAACTTTCCCTGAATATCAGAAAGCTCACAAACGTAAATGACGGAAAGATCACCAGGCTTTACAACACTGCAAGATTCACCATTAGCACTGTGTGACACTCCAAAACCAGCTTCCTCAGAATCCTTTGTCTCATTATCTGCATTTGATTGCAGAATAATGGCTGATATTGTGACAAGTCCATCCTCAAAAATTTTGATTGGTTCTATGGATTTTTTAGAATCTGCTACAGCTCTTCCATCCGGGTCCAGCGTGTGCCCAAATCTATCTTTGTTGACCATGAAATCAGATCGAATGAATGTCTTCATTGCATTAATCAAATAGTCAATGCCTGGTGGACCCCACACGTTGACCTTCGCATCAGCATCAGTATGTTAGGATTAAGATCCTATACAGGATTACAATCCTATACTTCAACAACACATGCAACATGCAAAAGAAGATACTTACACGCATTACCTCATCCCCCATTCCAGCCAATGTTAACATCAGTCCTGCACGTAAATTAAATAGCCAGCGTCATGTAAGCAACTTCACTATGCTTTTGTCACAATTGAAAACTAAGAAGTATGCTAGGCATAACTTGTTGACTCATGCCTGATGGACTAGGAGCAAACAAACACACCTGGAAGCCCTCCTGCTGTCTCTGAGCACACTCGAGAGAGAAATATGTAGTCTACCTGAAGAGATACACACAGTTATAACCTTCCGCTTACCAAGTAGTTACGTGCATAACAGCTTCTCCCCAAGTCAACCTTTCAAGTGGCATGCATTATAAAAGCAAACCCCAGAAAAAGTGTGAATAGCAAGCAAGAAACAGAGTTCCATATAAGTTAGCAGGTTTTAATTCTATGGGATGGCTCAAAAAGCCAAAGTGACAATTAATTTCACATGCTTTTACCGTAAGATTTTTTGTCTTCATACTGAATTAAAACAATTAGTTCATGGATTGAGGTTGTGGACGTTTGTACCTTTGATAACTTAATCTTGTGCTCCGCACAAAACCGCTGCAATCCCTGAATCAATGCAAGAACAAAGAAGTACAATTATTCTTTTCTAATTTCATTCTAATGCTTCAAACAAAATGATTCCACACCCCCCCCCCCAGGCCAATTTGGAATTTTTTTTTTTTCAAGTCTCTGCTATTCGGAGGTCATTCTCACATTACAGATAAAATCAACTGCTATAATACCACTTTTTTACATGCTAAATTGCATCAGCGTATCTTAGTATCACAGCACAAAAGACAAATAACAAAGTAACTAATTGCAGTGCAATGCATTTTGAGATCTGTCGTAAGAATTGTGCACTTAAGAAATTGCCATTTGCGGTAGTAACTAGTGACAAATGGAAGTCCAACCCATATTCTCCAAGTACGATAAAGTCCTCATGCTCTCAAGGACATCATATGAATTCAGCCAATCATTTGTATTGGACAGACTGTAACTATATATTTCATTTCCTTTGTTTCCCATGTTCCAGACAGCCTTAATGACAAAGTGATCTCAATCACTATCTTGCAAGTGCATGTCTAGCATGTTAGTCAATTGCTACGTAGATGGTTAGCTGTTTGCAATGACACACCTAGTAGGAAGTTCTCAGGTTGAACATGTAAATCTTGACCTGTTTTTATCTCTCAGACCAATTCAGTGCTGTCAGTGCAAGAGGAGTGACAAGGTCACACAAATCTCAAAGAGAACAAGTGAGAACTGTTTTTCCCTTGAAAGAATTCAGACTTACCCCATACCAAACTCGAATTTATGCCATCATGTGTGCATTCATGATATTTCTACATCACTACATTGGTTACACCATACAACACAATCACATTACATCCGATGATTCCGATCAAATGCCATATCAAGAAAGCACAATGCCATTTATGAATTTGTCTGAAATAAAACGGAATGCATGCAGTATCCAAACGGAATCCTAAATTGGTCCGAGCACCCAATTTGCCTCACGCACCAAAGCCTACCTCTCCAGCATTAAATATGAACCTCTTCTTGTCGAAGAAAAGCAACACTGATGGAGATGTATCCTGAGTATCCATCCCAGTTCCGAGAACCTGTAAACAATATGAAAACATCGTAAAGTCAAAAAAAAAAAAAAAAACCCACTTCAACTAAAGAAGTCCTAAAATATAATCCCTCATTGATGACCTTAAATCAATAAAAGAAACAAATTCAATATAACAAAAAATGTCACAGAAAATTTGGAATTTTGGGAAACCATCATATTCTGCTTCCAGAGGAACTGATACAACTCAGTGTAATCTCAAAGTTTAACAATTGAAAAACCATCCTTGACAGAGTTTCCATTTTCCACAATACTCAGAGCATAATAAAATGATTGGGAGCTTCAGTATTCACCATTCAATGAAGGCAACAAGCAAAGAGAAAACCCAAATGCATACGGACACAATAAACATAACCCACAAAGGGGAAAGCCTGAAAATTTATGTTACCCACCTGAACATAGCAGGTTGAATTAGGGTTCGACTTCCTGACTTTGGATGGAAGGTTATTGGGGTTATTTCCCTTGTCTCCGCCCGCGGCCCTCCTCTTGTTTTTCTTCATCGTTATTGCAGCTTCTGAAGTTCTGATCGGATTTGTTTCTTCCAACTGAAGAAGTGGAAATTCTGCTTGCTTGATTCCCAGAAGACCTTGAATTTGATGAGATGATCTCAACTTTGAACTTTGAAGGGTTCTAAACATCTGGGTTAAACAGTCAACACGAAGGCAGACGAGGTGAACAGCACGGTTTTTTAAATCTTGGTTTAGTTATATTAAATACGTCTACCTAACAACCAAAGCTGGAATAGCTCAGTTGGTTAGAGCGTGTGGCTGTTAACCACAAGGTCGGAGGTTCAAGCCCTCCTTCTAGCGTCCATTTTATTTTTAAAATTTTATTATTGAAATTAATTTGATGAATTGCAACTTTGTCATTTTCAATTTTAATTTTTAAATAACAGCAGTGCACATAACTAGTGAAAAGGCAGTTTGAACCCAAATTTCTGTTTAATTTTGCACTAATATATACAAGTTGCAAACAAATTTAAGACTCAAATTTTAGTATAATTCTTCAAGTTTTTCACCTCATAACTAAACTTTATTCCACCTCTACACATATTACATTGGCATACTTTACTTTCTCATTATATTATAATTTATATATGAAGATCTTATTTACAATTTCTTATTTATTTCTGTTTGTAATTATCTCTTTTAGTAAATCTAGAAATCTTGCTTAAAAATGCCACTAAATTCTTTGAAATATTCAAGAATACCACTACTTTTAGTTTAGTTAAAAATGTCATTTAACTTGCTTAAAGCATTAAAAAAATATATCTTTCAAAAAGTACCGAAAATGTCACTGTCATGATGACATTTTTTAAAATTTGAATGTGCAGTAACATTTACGACTTTTGAATATTTTAGATAGTATAGTAGCATTTATGAGCAAGAATGCAAAACCTATTGGTTTGCCATCTATTGATAACTATATATTGTCTGACTACATGTAATTTAGCATCCATCATTTGGGAGTCAGTGATGTGGTATTCACTGTGGGTGGAAATTAGGCAACTGAAACAGAGTCCCTCGATCACCGTACAAAAGATAAGATAAATGTGATTGTGAACGACCCAGCCCCCAAACTACAAAGCCAAAGCAGCAATCATATACATCAGATAACTTATCCCCCGGAAGAACAAAATATCATATCCAAAATTCCAAAAAACAAAACTGGGCACTCTTCAGTTGAACTCTTTGTAAACACAAATTTCGAGTCTAAAATAAATAAAGACAAAAAATTTAGAAATAAATTTAATTTTGTATTGATGTAGTGTGTAGGTACAATATTTGAATTTAATACAATAAAAATTATCCTCTGATTCGATCTCCTAATGACTTGAGTATTCCGAGGGCTTGATGCTTGATCTCGGTTGATGCAAATCAGCTGAAGAACTCTGAAGGTTGTTCTTGATTTTGATCTGCAAGTGGCTGATTATGGTTTCTGAAACTCTGCAAGTCTTGATCCTTCTCGCTTGGTAGCTGGATGCTTCTTGCCGTCTGAGCTCTGAATTCTGCAAATGCTGAATGATCTAAATGAAAGGAGAAGACCCCTATTTATAGGCTCTGCCGGCTAGGGTTAGAGCCATATTTTGGGCCTAGGCCCAGTAATTATTTTCTTGTTTTTTAATAAAGAAAATAATTACTAATTTCTGCATCATCGACGACACGTGGCGGCTTTTGATTGGCTGCACTTAATTTTGACCAAGCGGGTCAACCAAAGTCAACATGACACACGGCACTTTATGGTTGGTCCATTTTTTACACGTGGCATCATTTGATTGGTTGCATAATTTTTGCCTTCTACAAATGCCCCCTCGAGAGTCAGCCGCGTACACGAATTTTTGAGTGTTTGAAGCAGTTGAGTCTCGAAAAATTGAAAGATGCTGAAAATTGGAGTTTTTTTTTTTTTTTGGGCCGCCTCCCGTTTTTTAGACAAATAACTTGCCGACTTGGTAGACAATCCATGCTGATTTTTTTTTTGAAGATAATTTTGCTTGTAAATTTATGATAAAATTTTATCAACAACTTGTGATAAAATCTACCAATAATTTCAGGGATAGAATTCTATCAAAAACTTGTGATAAATTTTATCAGTAATTTAAATGATAAAAATCTATCAACAATCCAAAAGGATAGAATTTTATCAATAAATTTGGATAAAATTCTATCAACAATTTGGATAAAATTCCATCAACAATCCAAAAGGATAGAATTTTATCAACAAATTTGGATAAAATTCTATCAACAAATTTGGATAAAATTCTATCAATAATTTTTCTGATAATTGCTATAAATTGGCCTTTCTCACTGCTGTCAATTCATCGTCTCTTCTTCCCCTTTTTTTTTTCTCTTTCGATTCTGCTTGCTTGAATTGAAACTCAGTTTGCTCTTCCTTTCAGAACCTCTACAGTCGACTCTAGAGAGAGAGAGAAGAGGGGCAGCCATGGGAGATGGAGAAGAGGGAGAAAGGAGAGCAGCGTCGTCAGCAGCTTTTAACAATTTGGTGTAAAATTACTTTAGAATGTTGGTCCGAATGAGACTAACACCTCATCGTAATTTCGCTTCATCGTAATTTCGCTTTTTTTTTTTTTACGACTGCCCCCCCTTCTCTTTTTTTTAATGATTTTTTTTCACCCCTTTTTTTGGGTGAATTTTTTTTTACCTTTTTTTTTGGCTTTTTATTGGAGAACTTATTATTTTTTTTTTTTTTTCAGGAAGCTGCTGAATCAACTTAAACTTCTTTCTGCCAGCCACGACTCCTCTAATTAGATCGGGAAGTGAGGTCGACTTCTAAGACAAGGAATCGTTTCTCCCCGTAAATTCAATTCTTCGCAGGCGACTCCCTCACTTAATCGAATTGGGGTCGACTTGCCGCTCTTCCTTCCAGCCACGACTCCTCCAATTAGATCGTGAAGTGAGGTCGACTTCTAAGACGAGGAATCGTTTCTC
>JACYFF010031955.1:6426837-6460390 GCA_017589665.1 Selenicereus undatus | reverse complement strand
AACAACCAGTTTTACCAGTAAAAATCTCAGCTTTATCAAGAGAGGCAAAATCAGAGCTGTTGGAACTGTTCCAGACAATGATCAATCTACTAATACCGAAGCAACTCAACCAGAAGAACCTCCTTCTATTGGTTTTGCCTTTGTCAGTGTGAGTTTTTTCATGTTTTGGGTACATTTTGGATAGCTGTATGGTCTTTTAATCTCGGGTCCAATGGAAACATTTTTTCTGTACTTCATTATAGGAGTAATCCTACTACATCTTATTCCCCGTACCCTACTTAGGTAGGATCCTGGAGTATGAATTTTTGCGTTTAGTGCATTTACATATTAATTGACGTTGATTTTTTGCCCCTCTTTTCGGGATGTTTTGGTTTTTCAGTCTGTGTTACTTCCTGATGGAACACCAGATGTGCCCCTGCGAGCCGCGCCAGGAGGGCAGAAGCTTAGAGAGATAATGCTAGACAATAACGTTGAACTTTACAGACCATGTGTAAGTAATCTCACCAAATTAACATGTATTATGTCTTCAAATTATCAAATATGATTAAAAATCCAAGAATTAATCTTTTTCAAGGTTTCCAACAATGCCTGATTTTACATGTATTACTGAATTTTCCTTGCATTTGTGGTGAAAAGACGTATGTACATTTTTCAGGCCAGGCCTCTGCTGAATTGTGCGGATGGAGGAACTTGTGGAACTTGCCTTGTGGAGGTGCCCCTCGAATCATCTCATTCTTTTTTCTTTTTTCTTTGTTGGTCTGACAACTTCATTTACTGGGAATTAAGGACATCATTTGTCTTAAAAGTTTCAATAGCTATCAGTGTCAGCGTTTATCTCCATTTTGGTGTTAGCCAAACTAACAGCCTACCAGAAATTGGCTGTTTTAGTTCAGGAGAAATTTAATTATTTCTAGATGGTCAGATTGGTTGATGTATGTATATGCACCATACATATGCCATACTAAACTTTAAATTTGTATTTGATATTTCAACATGGCCATCCCATCTTAAATGAAATTTAAATTTTCAGAAATGCACAAGTGCGATACCTGAATACACCAATGTTGGATGACACGTATATTCATCTAACTATACAACAGCAATTGGAATTTTGACAATCTGACGTCTGATTAAGTTTGATATTGGAATGTTTGAATCTAACAATGTCGAGGGGGTCTATTTTGTTAGGTTGTTGAAGGCAAGGAGCTTCTAAGCCCCAAGACTGACAAAGAGAAAGAGCATCTAAAGAAGGTACAAACACATCTTATGTCACTCATGCGAAGACCATGACTGAATTGCTCCCTGTTTCTTTTATTATTGTACAGCATTGTCTAAGTAGTACTCAATACTTTCAAAATATAAGAACCCATGGATGTAATCTTTCCGCACAATTTGAGAATAAGGTTGCGAATGCATGAACCTGAACACCCTCTCTACATGGAGAGTTTGAGGCATTGAATTGATTTGGTTGATCTGAACGGAAACCCAAGAACTGGAGACTAGCCCGTCAGACCACAGTCGTTTCACCAGATTCCAGAGGCTTGGTATGTGAACATTTAACTCCATTAAGTTCCCTAATTAACATTAATTAATTATCAAACTAATTCATAACTATCATCAAGGCATGTGTAGAAACACTCATGTAGTTAAATTCTCTGATACCTACACATTTTTGACCTGCTGTTTATCATTTAATATACATTGCTGCAGGTTGTCATACAGCAGCTACCAGAATGGAAAGCACACGAATGGAAATATGAAAAACAAGTCCCTACTGATGAATCTGAATAGTTATCATCAATATATCTTCTTCTGATGAAGGTTTTGTAAATTACAACCCCCCCCCCCCCAAAAAAAAAAAAAAAAAAGAATTTGACAACCTTGAAAGTTTTCATTTTCATCTTGGCATCAGTAGCTTCTGGTGTTGCATCCTAGGAAATTATATTCAGGAATTGAAACCCATTGAACATAAAGTTTTTGAGCTATATTTTACCCGGAGTATAATTCACATTGGACTAGATTGGTTCTATATTTCTTAGTTGGAATGATTCCCGAAACCTCTCGACATAGATCTTGTCTATATCTCTTCATTCTCTTGTAAACAACCTTTTTCTTTTGGGGTGGTGTCAGAGGTAAGAGTGACAGCTAGTTAAAACTTGATATACTCAAACTCTATTTCAGATGTTTGTCAATTTGTCCACTAGTCGATCTATGATTAAGCTTGAGGTGTCCATGGACACCCCTCGCCCACAAAAAAAATCTAATGTTTCATATTTTGAAGGAGTTAGATTGATAGATATGGACACTCCTAAAATTAGTAGTTTAATAGATGGACACCCCTATTCTATATGCCTAGATCCATCACTTATCATTGTTGCTGACTTTGAGCTCTTCTTATCGCTCCTACTGTGCCACATGTAGTTACAAGGATTGTGTTTCTAAATTCAACAAGGTTGTATTACATTGTGACAGAGTATCATATTTCTCTAATTATAATTTAAACGATCATGTCAAAACTGTAGAATGAGATTGTTAAAAATTGGACACCTTCTTGAGAGTTTGAGCATTTTCAGTAATTAACCATTTATGATATATTACATTTTGCACGACTGTCTGTTAATGTTGTGTATGGTGTCAATCTAGTTATTTTTATGATTGTTTGGCATTCAATTGTAGCGGAATTGAAGTCAGCAAATTGAGAAATAGATAATACAGTCCCTTGAACAAGCAACAAACTCAGCAAGAACTCGATTTTACATGGACAATTGACAAACCAAAACCCAAATACTAGTGCAGGAAACTGAATATAAACTAATAAATAGCTGGGAGAAATAAAAAGACAGAAAAAGCAAGAGAAGAATTCTTCCAAATTCCACCTTTTGATCTCACAAGGGCAAATTAATTACTTAGACCTAACTTGGACTTAGAAGTCATTGGAGAGGGGGGCATGGTCATGCTGCATAAAGACATTGCCATAGATGAGGCCGGCCAAGCCACCACCAATGAGCGGACCAACCCAGTAGATCCAGTTGTCATGGAAGTCGCCGCTGGCAACGGCGGGTCCAAAGGAGCGGGCTGGGTTCATGGACCCACCGGAGAACGGACCAGCTGCCAAGATGTTGGCCCCAACAATGAACCCTATAGCCAGGGGGGCAATGGTGCCTATGGCACCCTTCTTGGGGTCAGCTGCAGTTGCATAGACAGTGTAGACCAAGGCAAAGGTTATGACTATTTCCATCACTACTGCTTCAAATGCTCCCAGTCCTGATGCCACACTGTGGATTGGGGTTGTCTGATGCGAAAACATATGTAGATTATAGTTAGTTGCCAGATCGACCATGCACAATTAAATTTGTAGGTTACAACAACGAAAACGTGCTATTCGACTTAAGAAAGCTCCTAAAATATCATACTGTAGAATAACACAGTTTATTTCATATGATTGGAGTACAAATCCAAATTTCAGTACTAATGTATGAATAATTCACTTATTGAGTTTGTTGGTGATGAAATCGTACTTATAAAGCACAGACACTCAATATTATCATGTCCAGGGGTCAAGATGGGGTTCTATTCTCGACCAACACAAAGTTTAATTTTAAAAGATCCACGTATATACTTTACTATATGAGTGAATTATTAGTCAGTTGTTCATCATAAACTCATAATAAGTTAGTCAAATGTTTTACTCAAAAGTTTCATATATAATAAGCATGGAAATTGAGAGAGAGATTTAGAAAGGACTAGGGGGAAACTAAGGTACTACTAACCAAGCCACCAGTGGCAGCCTTGAGAAGGAAACAAGCGACAATGGAGCCAACAAGCTGAGCAATCCAGTAGAAGATGCCAGTAAGGATGGTGATCTGACCGCCGAGGGCCAATCCGAAGGTGACAGCGGGGTTGACATGGCCGCCGGAGATGTTAGCACCCACGGAGACTGCCACAAACAGGGCAAATCCATGGCACACTGCCACTCCAACTAACCCTGCTGGGCTTAGGGCCGCATCAGCTGTCAACTTGTCTGTTATACAAAATAAACGCATGAAATAAATCACTATGTCATCTATGGTATCGACCAATTATAAAATTGTTCAAGAGCCATCTCACTCAAAAGTTTAAACTGACGGTTGAAGGTTTAGAAATATGTTTATATTCTAATAAAATAACGGGTTAAAAATTATAGTTCTTCCTTGTTCACATTTAATGCACATATCTTTTAAGGAAATATTTAAGGCTCGAAAAATAAACTTTATAATGCAGTCTAACATTTTCTTGAAACGTTAGATGGACCTCAAACGTGAATATTGCATGGACTCCTCTTATACTTGACGAAATAGTATAAGTCATTATTGAGATTTGGACTTAATTAAGATTAATGGAATAGAAGAGGGTAATTACTGTAAGCAATGCAAGAGCCAACTCCAGCAAAGACAAACAGCAAAGTGGAGATGAACTCAGCAATGTAAGCCTTGACTGAGGCCCAACTGAAGGTGTCTTCAATTCTCCCAAAGGCAATTCCTGAACCCATTTCTCTCTCTTCCTCTTTCGACAATTACAAAGATGATGATGCTAAAGAAAATAATGAAGATGAGACAAATAGATAGATATTAGCTTAATGGCTTTTAGATACCACGAAGGCTTGCCACACCACTCCTATATATACAAAGCTGTGGTGTCTCTACATTCATCTATATTCCACACAAAAAAAAAAAAAAAACTTTTTTAAAGGAGTAGTAGTTTTGAATTGTTTGCATTTCCATTCACCCGTTTTTCCCCCTGCTTTTGGACATGTTATCAAGGAATTGAATAATGCTCACAAGTTGGTTGTACTGTGCAGAAATGTTCCTGCGTATATGTGTTAGGTCCTGCGTATATGTGTTAGGTATAGAAAGTCCTAGAAGTGAACAAGTTCTATACATTAATCTTTTACCCTTAGTCCCCCCAAAAAACATTTGGTTGCACTTTAACTTGGGCCAAAAAAGAAAAAGGGTGAGGATGAAAAGGCTTTTAAAATCGGAGAAAAATACCTTCATGTACCCCATTAATGAAAAATAAACAGGTAAAAAAAATTCTTATATCTTGAAATGAAATATCTATGCTGGTTTAAACACATTGTTAAAATTTTAAAAACTAAAAATAACGAGTTTTGGAGCAATGGCATAATAGAAATGCATTGAGCAACAACAGATATTTAAGTTGATAAATCTAAGAGATAATTTTAGAGGTCCTCGAAAAACAAGTTGATGGAATATTTTGCTCCAATGTTTAAGATAATAAATCTATATTTTGCAAAATTATTATATGAATAAGACACCTTTTTTAATCTTCACACTTATTCAATGCATGTATTTGACATCCAATAAAACGGAACAAATAGAATCCGAAAGAAGACATATTCATTCTTCCCCACCAACAGCCAATCACTGGACAACCTTTTTAGTGTGATTTCTATGTCCAAGTTGGCAATTGCCTGCAATAGCGGAAAGTAGAGAAGTCATGATCATTCATCGTATCCATGAATGATTCTATTTCATCTGCATGTGACCTAAAAGATTAAAGAAAGGGATATTGAGTGACCTAAATAATAAATAAACATTTTAAAAGGCAAAAAGACATCCAAATTTTCAAAGTTTTGGATGGGAATGGGGCGCCCTTTCGCCCTACATTGCACCTCCCTAACCCTAATCTGTGTGGAAGACATTATGGCAAAAGCTATACAACGGAGGGAGACCGTACCATCTTGCTTTAGCCACATAAATGCACCGCCTATCATCCAAAAAAACAGGTTGTGGGGTACCCTCTAAACATGACGGTAGAATTTGAGTGGACGTGATTTGTTTGGAGGCTACATTTGGGTGGATGATGTGATTCGTTTGCAAGCTACGTGAGCTTAGATTCATTAGCATAAATGTTTTTGTGTTTGAAGCTGTTGATTATGTTTAATTTCTTGTATTGCATGATTATTGCATTGTACTCCACTATTATTATGATTAATTATAAAAGAAAATGTTAGACCACTCAAATTCTGATACTGATGTTCCAAGGAGTCCCCCCCCCCCTTAACTTGTTTGCACAAAACAATGTACTAGTGCATGTCATTTTATATGATTCATTTACCCTTGCTTTGAATTTTATGCAGGTAAACGGAGGGATAAACTTCACGTTACTAATTAGATTCATTATCGAGGAGAATCGAGGAAATTAGGGTAACTTCTTTATACGTCTTTGCATCACTTCCATTTAGGACCTTATGTAGCTAGTGGTAGAAGGGGGTGAAGTGTTTCTCCCTCCTACCCTCGTAGTTTCCCCAAACGAAGACAAAGTGCACTAATAAATCACCTCTCTTCACCTCCCCTCCCAGTCTTTACCCTCAACTAAATAGATGGTTAACTACATGATGACATAGTAAACTTAAAGGACTTGATACATACTGTTGGATCTTTTATGTAATTAAAAGGATAACACAATTATTGATTTCAACCGATATCATTCATGCAAGGATTTTTTTTATAAAAAAAACATATATATATCTGTATGTGAGTGTATGAATAAGGATTGCCTAGAAAAAAAATGATTAGTCTTAGATAATCCACCTAAGACACTATAAATTTTTGTACACGACCGCTTATAATGGCTACTAAAATTAATCTCTAAGCACATGGTGAACATGCATGGCAATTAAATTAAGGTGAAACGGTACTAATCTTGAGTTATTGCCAAAGCTTTCGGTAAGTTTCTCTCTAATCAAAAGCCCTTATGTTTAATAAAAATGGATTATGGGGGTTGTTAAGGCCTAGTTAAAGGGTAGGTGAAAAACGTGGTTTGGGTAGGCGACAGAAAATCAGACTGCACATATGAGGAGGGAATCCTTATCTGAAGGACCTGCTTTTCGGCTTTTTTGTTCGACACTGTACTATCGTTGGTACAGAATGGTAAAGTGTCGGCGATTGATTGAGTTCGAAGTCATGGTAATTGATTGATTAATTAGGCATATGCTCTTCCCATGTTAGCGGTCGACCAGCGCTAATTTAGTGTTCAAACTACGGCTTCATTTGCCTTCTGAGATCTATTGATGCGATGGTGGTCGGCAATGTCGTATTTTTGTGCTCAGAAAACATCAAAATGATAACGTATTCCAATCATTGTTAGCAAATTAATTGGTGTTGATATTAGTTAGTCTAGTGAATTACATACTTATGAATCATAATCAGAATCCAAGCTTAACATTTTTGTTTATCCGTCATCTTGTCTACATTAGAAAAGATGAAACACAAAAGTTGAGAAATGGATCTCAATTTTGGGTGTATAATTAGTTTAGATGGTAAAGTATTCTTGACTCAATGGCGGTGACGAATATTTTCGTTCAAGAAATAGGGGAGTTCTAGCCCTACAAAAGCGTATGGCACAGCCGTGGTAGCAGCCATTCTCATCATATGAAAGCCGTTGTGAAAGATGAGCTCCCTGGAGATAATGGTCTTCCCATTTTCAGAACTGAACAGTAGCGTATATGCAGCGTGAACCCAGGATGCTTATGTACCGGGTTGCCCTTTAACAGTAGCATATATGCAACTGCAGGTTAAGGAAATGAAAAAGATTGTGTATTAACTGTTTTTGTCAATGCCAACTTCAAAGACAGAAGATGTTACACAAAAATGCCCCAAGTTTATATCAATGCAAGACCAAAGCTAACATGATGAAATCCAGTCAGGTTTCAAAGTCGTGTTAAATGAAGATCCAAATCGAATCACTCTCTGCCAGGTGCAACAACCATAAGCAGACAATTCTAGAGAGAGCAGTGAGCGAATGGAGCTTCTTATTGATGTAGCTTGGAGAGTATGAATTAATTCTCTTACAAATACAACTTCCTCTATTTATTGAAGAATATCTTTGGAAAATTATTATCTAAAACAGACTAGACTGAAATACAACCAATTTTGATGAGCTGGTAACTTTCTTTTAACTAATATATGAATTCCCTCAACACTCACCCTCAAGTTAGGATTGACAAACCCCAACTTGGAAAGAACCTTGTGATGTTGCTGTGTAGATATATAGCCCTAGTTAAATATGTCAGCTAACTGATTCTTGGTGCATAGATATATAGCCTTAGTTAATATGTCAGCTAACTGATTCTTGGTGTTCGCATGACAAGGGCCGAGTCTTCCCTAGTTCTATCTCACATAGTGGCAGCCAACCTCAATATGCTTGGTTCTCTCACCAAATACCAGGTTTGCCCGTGCCTGATTATCACATTACAGCTCAGCAGGTGATTTCTGAAGAATTCCTCCGAGCCATGCAAGTAGCCAAGTTATCATACAGCAAGCGATTGCCATTGCTCCATTGCTCTGTACCCTGCCTCAGCAGCAACCACATTCTTTTTCTTGGATTTCCAAGATATGAGAGAATATCCCAACAATAATGCATATCTAGTTGTTGACCTCCTAGGTAGTCATTGGACAGCTTGCCCAATCCGAGTCACAATAAGCGGTCAAAGACAAAGATGAATGATGTGAAAATACAATCCCTTGACCAGGTGACGTTTCTACATACCTCAGAACATGATGTGCAGCCTTCATATGCTCATCTGTGGGTCGCTCGTGAACTGGCTGAGAAGTCGAACACTATAGCAAATATCCAGTCTTGTAATTGTGAGGTAAATTAGCTTTCCAATCAGTCCCCGGTATTGATCAGTGATTTTCAGCTCCTTTCCTGAGCTGCCAGCAACTAGAGATTCGGTGTCAAGGGCAACTCAAGGGTTTGCAATTAGTCATGCTGGTTTCCTGTAACAAATCAAAGTGCATATTTCCTCTGGGAAATGAACATGCCTTATTCGTTCCTAGCTGTCTCAAGCTCAAGAAATATCCTATATCCCCTAGATGCTTCATCCTTCATATAAAACTTTGAACCGGGATAAGACTTGAGTTGTAATCTGCTCTTGACTGTTGCATTACCATGTCATCTATATAAACTAGTATAACTATGAAAGAAGAACCATTAATCAGCTTTGGACTGCTGAATCCATACGTTACAAGTGCAATAGACAGCTTGGCAAAACACTGTCTAGGTGCTTGCTTAGGGCCATACAGTGACTTGATAAGCTTGCACAATTTACCACATCCGTCTGCAGCCTCTTCTCTGGGAAAAACCTATCCCAGGCTGTGCAGAACCCACAGGGATTGTCATATGCACTTCTTATTCCAGGTCTCCATGAAAAAATGCATTAGAGACATCCATTTGGCAAGTAAACCAATTCTGAGCAGCAGCCACAGCAAGTAAACTTCTCACAGTACTCTTCTTGGCAACTGAAACAAAAGTCACTTGATAATCTATGCCATACTTTTGTCTACATCATTGTATCACTTGTTTGGCCTTTATACCCCTCAACTGTACCATCAAAGTTAAACCTTGTTTTATACAGCCATTTGTGCAATCACACACTCTTCTTTTTCGCATAATAACTCAATCGGGGCAAGTACTACAAAGGGTCATTTGCTAAATCTATGAATCCTGCAGAAAATGTGAGAGATTAAACAAACAAGTCAAGTTAACCAACAAAGCTAACCGCTGATTAGTATAACACAGACGTGTCCTATGAATTTCATGCAAACTGAGGGTTATTGGGGGAGTACCTCCAAGCAGATAATTTGCCTGCATTCTCGTTATCGAAGATTGATTAATAAAATGCATAGATCTGCGTCATCTTTCTGATTGTTTCCGCCTTTGATTTGCCGTCATTTTTATTTACATTTGAATCGGAAAATCCAGAGAATTAGGGACGATTTCTAGTTCCTGTTGGCTTGGCAGTGAGTTTCGGATATCTTTTGACTTTACATCGAGTGCAACCCTAACCCTACACTCTATGAAACATGGACACTTCTTAGCATTCTCAGTAGAGTTCCAGTTTTTGAAACTCTAACCTGCCACGTCAATAAAAGTTCCACAATTTTGGAACTTGCATTTCATCACTTCTCCAACAACTGGAACTCAACTTTAATCATCCAATAAAAATACTTATTATGGACCCACTTCATAACACACAACCTATTTTTTTAATCATATAAAAATTATATATTACTTCAAAAAAAAAAAAATTAAAAAATAACAAAACTTACACGCATGGAGGAACCTCCACAAGTTCCTCCACGCATGTGCCCCTCATTTCTCTCTTGCTGCTAGAGGATGTTTGACGTACATATAACACACGGGCCCCATCCATGACCCGCGTGTCTTCCATTGCTAATGCTCTTATACGTGTGGTATCTCGCGTCGAATGCATGTCGGACACTGACGAAACACCAACACTCCTCGGACACAAATTTAACACATTAAAAATTTAAAAATGTTTAAAAATCTTAAAGTATATTGGATTTTTATATTGGACACATAGAGTGGGCCGTGTCAAATACAAGTCCAAGTAGCTGTAAGTTGTTCTTTTGTTTGGCGTGGGATTTTGGGGGCTTTTTTGTTTTTTTAATTTAAAATGAGTCAGTTGTGTTGTCTAGGCGGGTGTGTATAGAAATTCAAGATTTTTTATTTCCTGAATTCTCAGCATTCCACCCATTCTAGCATTTGTAAGATAAAAATTTGCTATTGTTAAATACTGTTTCTTCTTTTTTGGGGGGAACACTTAATTAACAGCGAAATATCAAATTAAGAATTAATCGTATTTTTTACTTTTCACTATAACTTTCAAGAATGCATTTTGCTCTCCTTAAGTTTAAAAACTAAAGAAAACTCTTAAGAAAAAAAGGCTCTAATCTCTCAACAAAAAATCATAGCCTCTATCTACTCTAATAAAAGGATGTCATCAGTCATAATTGTTGTTTGCAATCCCCAATTTTCATCTTAAGAAATTTAATTATAAGGTATTTCCTAATATTCTTATATCTCTTTTCAATACATTTTCTCTCCATTTGTGAGAGTTTATTTGTTTATTTTCTTCACCTTTTACGTGAATTACGCTTCTTGCTGGAGTGTGAATTTGGCTCAATATCTCTATACAATTTGCTGCATATTTGAAAAGTTTGAGGGTGATGTCCTTGTGGAGTATAAATTAGATATTGTCGCATTAGATCCTTTTATTTTGATTAGGAAATGAGTCAACAATACTATGATGATCTTCCTTTTAGGTATAATTTAACACATTAACTAGGAACCTGCTTTGTGAAGTTATACTACAGCTTGCTGACATTTAGAATAGACGTATGAATATTGAACAACACAGTTGGTGACAAGAATAACGCTAAAAGTTCAGAACCGGTGGACAGTATATTTACCATTAGCATTAAGGAGATAAGGATTTATTTTGATGATGTTTTAGATTTGTTCTAATTAAAGATATTAGTTGTAGATCCCACATGACTTGTCATAAATAAATTATTCCTTTTCTTATCAAAAACAAAAAATGATAGAGAAACATACTCAATAATATTGATAGTTTTAACTTTAATTTTCATAAATTTTTAATAGTCGTGTACATGTTGTCCTCATGTCCTAATTTTTCAAGAATTGACATGTATCGCGTCATATCTATGTCAATTTTTAAGTATTTATGCATCATGGGATTAAATAAAGAAGAATGTAAGAGCATCTGCAATGCAGGGCTCGTGAGTCAAAAATTTGGCTCACGGTCCAAGCAATATCATGCATCAGTGATCCGCTTCGCTCGCCCCTCGGTCCAGCTCATGGCCATGATCCGCCCCCCACACATTCTCTCTCTCTCTTTTTTTGCCAACTAAGCATTTAAAAGTCTAAAACCCAATAATATAGTAGTAGTGGGGTCTATAAAATATTATTTTATTTGGTGATCCAAGTTGGTGATCCATAGGATGTAGAGAAGAGAAAAAAAGTTGGTTTGTGAGATGATGTGGAGGTTGTGGGTCCCCACTTGTGATCCAAACTTTTGGATCACCAATGCGGATGCTCTAAGAGCACAATTCATGCTTTGGATGATCAAGTGGGGTCTCTATCCCTTCATATCATCTCATGGTCCAATTTTTTGAATTTTATTTCCCCCACTTTCACAAATATAAGGGTCACCAAATAATATATTTCTCATAATCCCATTTCACAACACATAACTTTTTTTTTAAAAATTTTAAACTTATAAAAAAAAGCAAAAATTAGAACATATGCTCATGAGTTGGAACATTGCAATGACGCTTCTCATATGCCGTCTGCACGGGATTGATGGTTGGACCCAAAAACTGGATCATGAGCCTCGTATGTTTGGATCATTAGCAAGATATTTGAATCGCGCATATAATAACTCTTATGTGAGATGGTATCATTCAAAAATTTATATAGAAAAAGAATACACGTAATGAACATTTTCTTACCTTACTCCGTGTACTTCGATTTAATATTATGCGATGCCATGGCCAAATAATATAACTGGTCCATAAAGTGAGATATTTCCATGTTAAAAGTTGTTTGATGAGAATCTATTGTGGACCAGATATTTTTGATATGGAAGAATTTTATCTGCACGTCATATTTCATGAATCTCAAAGCCAAGCCAAGACATGTTAAGCAGCAATACAAACTCTGAGAAATCTAAAGGATTATTATTATTATGCCGACAATCAATCCATCAAAAAATAAAACCTCATGAATCTCAGATTCTCTCTCCTCCAACTGCTGCACGGTTCTTCCTCACTCTCGCTCTCCTTCCTCACTCTCCCTCTCTTCCAAGACAATGGACAGAGACATAGTCCTCGACAGGATGCACTCCACACGGCGGATGGCGGCAGACGTCGGCGGCGACCACGGCGGCGGAGACGACGACTATGAGTCGAAGAAGAAGGCCATCCCCATCTCCACCCGTTTCGCCAACTTCATCGCCCGAACCGGCCTCCTTTGGCCTTGCCTCGCTCTTGCCTTCGTTCTTGTTTTGTTCTCTTCCTCCGTCGTTTTCTACACTCGCACCCTTGTCTGCGTCGCCCCAACCGCCATGGATCCTCACTCTCGAGTCGCCTTTTTCGGGCTTGATGGGCTTGAATCCGACTTCGGATCCCTCGGCGTCCCCTGGTGTAAGCTCCCTATTTTCCTTTTTTTCTTTTAAGAGCTGTTTAATTGATGATGGATCTGAAATTTGTCGATTTTTGGATGGTTTCTTTGTATTTTGTTCTTCTTTGAATCTAGGATTTCTCAGTTTCTTGTAGATCATGTATGTAGGTTTGTGGGTCTGTTGGTGGAGATTAGTTTTGCATTAGTTGCCAGAAAAGAGTTAGAAATTGAGACATTTTAACCATCTGTTCGGCATTAGCTCCCAGAAAAAGAGTTAGAAATTGAAAATTTTCTAATGCTCCGGAGTGCATAATGCATTAGCACTGACTTACCAATTACCAAATGTTTAGCATATGTCAATGAGGTACGCAAAGGCGAGTTCTTCAGTTCAATTTGTGGGATACTTCATAATGTCTCATAGCTTGTGTAGGCAATGTGTTAAGAGCGGGCTGTAACTCCACAGACTTCACATCTCAGTGTGCAAAAATGAAGATCTGAACAAAAATCAACAGATTTCTTGTCTGATTCTCCTTTTGGGACTAACTCTTAGTTCTGATTATCCCTCAAGTTCTTTAGAGTCCAGAAATTCAAGTAACCCCATGGCTAAACAAGTGACTACCATTCAATTTGGTAGCTGATCCTGAAGTCAGAAATATGACTTAAACTCTAGCAGTCTGGCTGATCATTCTCACTCTATATTGTTTAGTCAGAAGGGGATGTCGGTTTGGTGTTAGCGCTTTTTGTCATCTCACGGTCTGCATTGAAGTGCTTGATCTGCATTTGTGCTGAAAAGTGACCCCTGAGATTCATTCAATTGCACGTTCTGTTTTATTCTGCCTCTTTTCACAAAATAAAATCTTAAGCTGTTTTGTAGGACTTCACTTTTTCACCAATCTCTAGGATATGTGCTATGGATGAGCCTTGACAAATTTGTTACTAATGCCATCTGTAGCTATTACGGGATATAGAGAAGAGTATGTCCTAGAAATTTTCCTACTCTGAATGGTGGATTTTGCACAGCCCATGTGAAATCGAGCTAAATATCACAATTATCTCTCGTAGAAACCAGGACAAATATAATTGATTAGAGTCCCTTTAATTAGGCTAAAGAGGTATCAATCTTTAGTTCAGAGGGCACGTACAATCGAGTAGAGTCTCTTTAAATGATATAGACTAAGATCAATATTTTGATATACTTACATATGGCTTTTGAAAGATATGGGGGAGGAGACTAATAGTGTGCAAAGAAAATGCTGAAGGCAACACCTTGAGAGAAGAGATCAACGAGAGGGGGGGGGGGGAGCGAATGAATAGGGTTGAAGAATACCTTACCTATATCAATTGGAAATTTTAAGGTCCAAGGAGTAAATAATGAGGCAAATCAAGAGGTGTCTGTGACTACAAGCCATCTTGAAAAGGGGTGCGGAGGCAGAAAGTTCATGCGTGAGCAATTCAAAAAGTGACTACTGGTGTTCAGATTAGGCACTAAGGTCATATTTTAATATTATTGTACATGTTACATGCATGCCTGAAATTCCTTGTATTCTGCACCAACTTAATTGTTGTTGTTGGCAAAAGGCAGATCGAAACATGGAAAAACTGTGGAGTGGACAACCAAGGATCTAATCAAAGGCTTGGAAGAGTTTATACCTATTTATGAAACAAGGCCAATCAAGAACAACATGTATGGAATGGGATTTGATCATAGCTTTGGGCTTTGGTTTATTGCACGGTGGCTGAAGCCGGATCTCATGATTGAGAGTGGTGCTTTTAAAGGGCATTCCACCTGGGTGCTGCGGCAGGCTTTGCCAGATACCAGGATAATATCGGTCACGCCCCGTCATCCTGAGAAGTATCTGAGAAAAGGTCCTGCATATGTGGATCAAAACTGCACGTATTTCGCAGGAAAAGACTTCATAGATTTTGGAAATGTTGATTGGAAAAGTGTGATGAGCAAACATGGGGTTACTAATCTAAGTCGGGTTCTTGTTTTCTTTGATGACCATCAGAGTGAGCTCAAAAGGTATGGTGCTTTTATCAGCACACAATGAGCTCTTTGTCGATGTCGTTTGCACCTAACTGGGTGATGTTTAGTCTAATACATAATTCCCTATTATCCCTTTTATCAGCAACTAGCAGAGGATACTTTCTTACCCCAAACATCTGATCAACAGATTGAAGCAGGCATTGAAGGCTGGTTTCAGACATATTGTTTTTGAAGATAACTATGATACTGGAACTGGAGATCATTATTCTTTGAGACAGATATGTGATCAATCTTATATAAGAGGTACCTTCTCGGGCCTGTCACCCTTAATTTCGCCAATGCTTCTATTCTGTTTCTCATATATTGTAGTGAACAGTGCAAATACTTGCCTATCTAGTTTGCTTGCTGGAACCGGATACGGTTTCCCTTGATTTTTTATTAGTCCCAAACCAATACTAAACTTTGCACAAATGCTAGAATGACCTTGAAAGGTAATTAATCCAGCTTTCCTCTGTTAGTGACTCGGATGCACACCTCTCTCATGTAATTCTCCGTATCTTTGTCTGTCAAGTGTCATGCTTACTGCAAGTCTGGAAAACTAATTCACGTGAGTGCATGCTCTTGCTAGCTTGGGGTGGATTTACAATCATGCCAAATCCAACATTCCTAATTTTGCCCACCTGGTATCTTTCCAATCAATCTTCTGGTAATTTTAGTTGACATAATTTTGTTACATTTTGTAGGTGGTGGCCACAGCTGCTTTAAAGACAGTGATGAAGCTAGGATAAGAGCAAGAAGAAAACAGTTTTGGGAGAAAGCCGTGGATATTGATGAACTCTGTGGGCCCGGTGAGGCTTGGTGGGGTGTTAGAGGGTATATGCGTGATGACTTCAACCACAGCAATAAGCCAATTTCTTATGCGGAGCACTTCCAGAACAGCAGGTTTGTCGAGTCAGTTTTAGAGGTTTATTGGGAGCTTCCACCTGTAGCTGGTCCATCTCTCACTCACCAGACGAGGTATGATCCTGCACGCTCGGTTCCCCCAATCGTTGAAGATGGCCGTTATGGCTTGTTCCGAAGAATTGGTCTTGACAGGCTTGAAACATCCGTAGTTAACGGATACACACAGATGGTATATGTTCAGATATCTGACCTTGATCCTTAGATTTGTAAGAAATAGGTTGAGAATATATTTCTTTATTCAGCCTGATAGACCATGGAGGTGTTGATAGTATATTAGCATGCATACTTACAGCTAAGCTCGGTCATTTTGTAGGAATAGCATTCACTCTTTGCACCTTAACCACTCCTGTTTGCCTGTTCAATTTTGTAATCATATTGTTTGGCATGTTTTTCTCTTAAGATTACAGTCAGCGTAATTGATTCCTCAGACAATTAAAGTAATGCAGTTGTCTGTGTCCTGCCATTTGCCTCTTGGTTCTGATTAGGCAATATTTGCCGAATCGTCTATCGTCTCAATATCCCACTTGCTTATTTTGCAAAAGGAATCCGCCTTCCGAGGAGTTGCTGATCATGCTTGTGACGAGTTCGTGCCCCCCTGGAACTGGACATTATGCTGTCTGTTTGTTATGATTTCGCAGACAATTGTATAGCCTGATCCAAAACTATAATGTTAACCGTCTGGAGTACTAATTCAACTAATGTGGTTTAAACTATGTCATTTTCATATACCAATACGCTCGGGGGGAAGTCTGTCTACGTTGAAACTCTCCCCAAAACCATTGCAATTGCAGCAACAACTTTGCTTTTTCCTCCTCACGTCATTTTCGTACTGAGCGCCCCCCCCCCCCCCCGTCCTTTTTCTTTTTTTGTAATGTTTTGAATTGTATTATGTATCGAACTAAGGACAATGTTTGTTTCAGAGGTTGTAACTAGCAATTAGTATTTTGAAGCTGTTGGGAGTGGTTGTGAGCAATTGGAAGCGATTATGATTAGCAGTTGAGGGCGGTTGTGAGTAGTTGGGGACTGTTGGAGCTTTTATAATTAGCATCTGTAAAATACTAGGAGCAATTGCGAGCGGGTAATAACAATTGAAAGTAGTTAGGAGCAATTGAAATTAGCAATTAGCGGTTGGAAGTTGTTGAGAGAGAGCAGTTGAAAGCAGTTGCAGTTAAATAAACACTAAAAGAAATAGGAACTAACTATTATAGATCCCTCCATATCCTGTATATTTATAACCCCCCCCCCCCCCCTCCAAAAACAAAAACCCAACATAAGTAAGTCACGCGATTGCCATGCATTGCAACATGAATGTAATATGGGTGTTGAACGAACAGCATAGGCAAGCAAACTGATAAGCACACGCACACACTTTCTAGTACTATGCATTTCTGTCGCCGTGTAGTGCAGACTGTAGAGTAGTTCATGACCTAGAATAGTACTCAATTATTAAATTTTTTCCATGATAGCATCGGGTTATATTTTTTATCCCCCTTGGCACCAAGTTAATTATTGTTTTCCACCATAGTATTTGGTAAGCTGATAACCTAGAATAGTGGGTCATTTTTTATTTTTGTTTTAATAATAATAATAATAATAATGATAGAAAAATCAACCCACCAAACCCCATGGCCACCACCACTCACTTGCCTCCTGGTGTCAGTCGCAACCTACTGCACCCCACGCCACCATCTAGCCACCCATATCAATACCTAGCCCCTCAGCTAATGGCCCCCTTCCCTCCCTCCTCTCATCCCCCCACTCCTAAAGCCTATGACATCCACCGCCATTGCTACGACCCCTACTAGCTGCCGGCAAATCCACAATCACCGATGGTCAAGCCCAAACTCTTTTTATCTCCTATATCCTTCCCTTTTGGTCTCTCTTTCTTCTCCCACCCTTCAATTGCTTATTGAATTTGCAATTCATCCTCAAATTATCACTATTCCCTCCATGTGAGGGCGTTGAAAACTGAGGGCAGGAATCTGCCCAACAACTAGGGCTTGTTCATTTTCAATATTATCGAGGAACGGTTAATGAGTTAAAGCAGATTAAGAGCATTTTTTAGAGGAGATTAGAGCAAGCTAGCGTAGATAGGAGCAAATAATAAGTTCAACATCTTGAAAACAAACAGGTCCTGATAGCTATATATGGGAATTGAACCAACAACCGAGAAACCGGAGATATCTGCTCTAACAATTGGACCAACCGTTGATTCTCGTTCTCCCATTTTATCCATTTCCAAAACTAAATTCAGCTCACAGAACATGGCAAGGGCAGTATGTCGCCTTGGGGTGGGTGGGGGGGGAGGGTCCCTGTTTTCAAGTTGAACACAAATTTTAAGCACACACAAACTCAGCGGATGAATAATAACACTCAGCATGTCTACAATTATACAGGTCATTCAGGAGTAGAATAATTTTTTTCACAACCATGACATGCACTTAAATTCGACAATTCGCCCCCTAAATTTTCAAAACCTCTTGGAAGGCTTCTAGTGTTCCATTAGATGCCACCTCCTAGATGGACTCAGCCTCGGACCTTGCCCTTCTCAGCTGCATTAGGGGCTGCAACCAGATAAATCACAGCAAAATTAGGCAATTTTTTCAGACAATTACAACTTTTAAGGTACTAACAGTCTATAAACTGTTCGGCTCCCATGTGACAGACCTAGTCCGATGGCTTCTGAGCCTTTCATGATCCGAAGTTTCCTGCAGTTCTCTGTGAACATCCTGTTATGGGGGAGCGATTAATTAGAACTAAGATGATAACTATATATTGCCAGAAAAGATTGCAAATAGAGGTCATCGTAAGCATTGTTTTTATCTTGTCATTTTGTGACCAAATAAATGCATACAAGTATGATTTAAAGTGATTCTTTCCAGGTTGTGACCTGAATACAACCTGAAGTAGCTAAGAAAGTAAAGAAGTTCTCCTCAGTCTTGAAATCGTGTGATGCACTGCTTAATTTAGAGGTGATGTGATATTCATTCTTTGAAGACCCATTACCTTCACATCCCAGCTAATGATACAAAAAAGGGAGGAAAAAAAAAAAACGGGGGGGGGGGGGGGGTTAGATGTCAGATGAAGGTGGCCTTAGCCTATATAAATGGTAGCAGAAAGCCCATTTCAGTCAGGCATAAAGATTTGAAAGGCATCTAACTGTTAATTGCTCCAAATGGAAAAGCCTACAACAATCTAACAAGCCATTTTATTTGAAAAAAGTTTAGGCACTCTTTGAAAGGCATCTAACTGTTAACTCTTCTAGGTGATTGGAAAAGATTTTGGGGCATTCTTTGGAGGTGTGTTCTATGGAAAACACAAAAGGCACGTCGAGATTCGAGATAGAAGCACCAAAATGAATTTATCAAAACCCACTCAAACTAGCTACCCTCCTAGCTAGCCAACATGCTCATTACCATAGCTGCACCTGTCATAAGCTCGTAGTGGATATTACTGGGCAGCTGATTTGGTATAATTTTTCTCCAAGTAGGAATTCACCAAAGCAGAACAAGCAAAATTGAATTATTTCAAATAGGGCAAAATTGAATTATTTCAAATAGGGCCAGCAATGGGTAATTTTTAATCTTTCTTTGGCAATGGGTTAAATGAAACCTCATCACGTCCTAGCTATGGTTAATGAATGCAGACATTCAGGAGGTTAAATCATGGACCAATTATGACAATAGCAAAGCTTATAATGGCAAGCGTATTGGTGTAATACCATGCATCCTCTCAGTCTATTTGTTTACTTTTTCTGAGGTGCCGGTCACAGACAAAACATTGTGCATGCTGATGCAATGGATAGTACATCTTTCCATTTTTAGGTAACATCGATATTCAGATTCCAGAAAATCTACAGATTAGACATTTGTGACCCCAAAGGTTTGCCAAAATAGCTTTTATTTTAGTGCAGAGTCCACTATGAAAGCAAACAAGATTAAGAGCACTTACTTCCAGGGTACATCACCAACCAACATCCAATCACCATCCTTGTCTTCATAGGTCAGCACATACTCAGAAGTGCGGAGATTATCCATTGAATGACTCTCAGGCGATCCTTCAGATTTCACATGTCCATGTGAACCATAATGACCTGGATTGTAATACACTAAAATTAATAACTTTGATCAATTTTAGTTGTCTGAACTTTGAAGAGAACATCATTGTAGAAGTTCACGTATGGCATGAAGGCGTGAAGATCCATTATGGTCTAAACCACAACATCTACAATTGCCCCGAGTATCACTTCTGAGAATGCCATAAGGGGAGGGCTTGGGAGAGCAAAGTGAAGGGGTTCAGGGGGAACTCCACCAAAATGACATGTGCCGGGTTGTAACTTAACGAGTTCACCTTCATGGGAAGGTAGGTTAAATGCCACTAGACCACCCCTTTTGTGGCTTTTATTTTTATAAAACATATATATAGCACAAGTGAAGTTTTATCCCTTGAACCAACTCCTTTGGGTAACACTTCATTCTAACCAAGTGGCCAAAGTAAAACAGTTCTCATCATATTTAGCACAGGAACTGGCTATTGGGAAATAGGAAGATTGCTATTAGTTCATGGATATGAATTATGGCTATTAACAAAGTCCTCAGATCAATTGGATGGCAATGAAACAGAGTGACTGAAAACAAAGAGTGAATTGCCCGGAGATGGACAACAAGAGAAGACCTGTAATAAAGCAGCTGAACATCTTCTCCAATGCTGAAGAGAGTTCTATATAGTTTCTGTAAACTTGGAGGTCAACCTTCCTCAGATATGGAGCACCATCCATGCTAACCTTGACATAGAGGCACTCAGGCACAGATTTCTCTTCAGATTCTCCATTGTTCTTTGCTGAGGTGGATGCCATAGTGTTCTTCCGAAAAGATCGAATTGGTGGCCAACCCACAACCTGTGCTCTGTTACATGATGAAGGCCCGAGGCATCAAGAGTTAACGCCGGGAGCCATGACATTTCCATGCATGATACAATATATGCAGCAGAATCAGGAAGCCTAATGTTCCCCATGAAGGTAAGAAAAATTAACAGAAAGAATCAGACTCATTAAGGGTACTAAGTTAGGAACAATCACACCGCTGTTACTAGATTGCACATAAGGGTAAGCAGAAATGTTGCAAAGTTTCAAGCACGGAGAATGGACCAAGAACACTGCACACACAGTAGTCAGCTATCAAATAAGCATATGATATGCGTATGGTGGATTTGTGTAACATTCTAAGTTATGATGGTGAGACTTGAAGAATTTGAATTGATTACTTATATCATTAACCGTTCATCTTCCTTTCAAGAAACTCACTCTCAACAACTTCTCAGTTAAGCATGCTTGACCTGGGGCACTCTCACAATGGGTAAGTTTCCTAGCAGAGTGCGAGTAAGGACAAAGCACACTAGCTAGGCTTCTGAAAGTAGCTAATGGTAATTGGCCAATTGGCTGCAGACAGAGACGTGGCCTTGGGCCGTAGGGCGTTCCACTATGTTACCTGGGAGTTGAGGCTCTTTCAGCTTAACCAGCCATGGAAGAAACTCTAATATCTGACAGGGTAAGGATAATTTTTGGACCAGAACCACAGAGAAGCTGTGTGATTGTAGACACGTTCCCACGTAGGACACTTGTAGTCAAGTGCAAGTAACATTGACGGCAGGGCAAATCAAATAATCAAAAGGGAAAAAGTTAGGCAAAACGATCGGCATAACAAACAAGTGAATGGAACCTTAGTTTCAAAAGAAGCAGATGAACAAAGAAGGCAACAGAAATTCCAGAAGAACAGAACACACGGTAGTTATAATGCACCAACAGTTGAAAACAATTAGAACACACGGTAGTTATAATCCACCAACAGTTGAAAACAATGACAAAATAACCAGATACTAAAAGACAAAATGGAAGAACAAGACTAGGAATTTAAGGCAACACAAAACCTACTTAGCAGCAGGAGCACCGCCATGCTCATTAGCAGCGGAACCGTGAGGCTTCTTCTCCTGAACAGGCTTAGGAGTTGAAGGCACAGGCACCTCTCTGGGTGAGTACAACCCGCCATCTTTGCACAGATTAGCCTCAGATCTTCCATTGATAGACAAAACCCATTCCTCAGAACCATCAATAGAATGAGGAAAACCCCTTTTTGCCCCTGAAGCAGAGTTCTTTAGTGACCCAACTGAGAGCCCATTTTGGGGATTTCCATCTAATTCCTTCCCAAAAAGAGTGACCCCATAAGCAGGTTTCCTTTCAGGTGACTCAGAGCCTGGTAATCCAAGGCTAAGCTCTGTTTTCAAGCCTCTGCCCTTTTCATTATCAATGGAGAAAGTGGGTGTTTTTGCAGAAGAAAATGTTTTGTTAGGGTTTTCCATTGAAGAAACCTCTGATAACCTTATGTAATCATGCTCTAATGGCTTAGACATCTAATACAACTTATAAACGAACCCAACAAACAAAACCTCGAAGAATGTGAATGCTGGACAGAATTCGTGAAACAGTGAAATGCTCAGGTAGAGAGAGAAGGAGAGATAGAGAGGGAAAGAGCTCAAAGATATGCCCTTAAAGAACTGGATTTGATGCAGAAAAGAACCTTCCTTGGCCTTTCTGTGGCTCTCTCACTCTTCTCTTCATTCACCCTTTGCCAACCTTTTCCTTTATTTCTTTAAATGATGCATTAAAAAATGGTGCATTAAAAAAAAGGAGGGATTCTTTGCAAGAAAAATGAAAAAGGTTTAATTTTTAAGTAGAAAAAGGAGATGATTAGAATAAGTAAAATGGCAAAGAGAAAAAGGGGAGAACCAGAACCGCAATGTTCCTTCATCATCATCATCATCATCATCATCAACCCTCCAACTTATTCTTTTTTATTTGTTTATTGTATTACAGTATGATATATATTTGTTGGGGTTTGGACCATTGTCTTTAAATTTTTTGTCCAACTTTTTAATTGAGTATTTAGCAGACAATTAGCACCGACCGATTACTGCAGAATTTCCGGCATCAAAACCCTTTTTATCCGTATTTGGTTTTTATTTTTATGTCTTGTTGTTCTTTAAATCTCAAATATATGATATATCCGATTATTAATATTTCAGCGTTGGCAATGCAATTTACTTATGTTAGTTACCTCCATAACTTCAGTCTAGCCCCTCTCTAGTTAGTTCTATGTTCTAGCCTCGGCAACGGCAAATTTTATCACCCTGCGTTTTGTGAGGTCATTCCATATATAGCATTTTCACGGTTGACACAGAGCGAACTTAAATTGAGACTTGGGATATGGGCTATTTAGTCAAAATTGATAACATAAATACCGTATCTTATTTTACTTTTTAGTTTTGATCTCATTTTTGGGGGGGGGAGGGGGGGCGATTATACTAAAAATCTCAGCTGCGTCCCTCAATGATTATATTGGCCCATCATTCCTTCCTATAGATGTTACTACTAAAAATCTCAGCTACGTCCCTCAATGATTATATTGGCCCATCATTCCTTCCTAGATGTTACTACCGAATATGCTCCTGAGTTTATTTTTAAAATTTTCATGAAATAGTGTTATGTTTATAACATACTTACCATGTGTTTTATCGGTGGTTTAAAATTAACTTTTAAAATTTTCCCCCAAAAATTAGGTTATAATGTATAAAATTGAAATATTTAACTAACTATACTTTATTTCATTGTAACATGATGAAGTGCATATGTGTATACAATCGCGACCTTTTTATCTTAAGTCCAACATAAATTTATCACCCCTAAAACTATAGGATAGGATGAATATGTTTGGTCCTTGTAACTCCTTGCTTAAGCGAATTAAAATTCAGAGGGTTGATTTAATTTAATTAACCTAAAAGGATCACATGAGAATTTTGGCAAACGGTTGTTAGGTGCCAACTGTTTATATTAGTTACTAACGTATTTGCAAAAACTATCAGTATTATCTGTTTACATAAACTGTTTCAAAAAAAGTATTTGTTAAAATTAGTTATTGCCAAAGTGGTCAAAAAAAAAAACTGATTCTAAAAACCCATATTCTGAACTATTTTCAAAGTAACTTTTAAACCTAAAAAGCTATTCCAAAAAACTAGTTTAGTAAACACAAAAGTTAACTTTTTGACGTAGTTGCACAATTAGTTTGAGTTGATCTAACTAGTTTTAACCAAAAACCTCTCAAAAAAAAATTATTAGTCATCCCCTATTTTGTAACACCTAAAGGTCCTTACAAACTAACTGGGAAAAAAACAAACAAAGAAAGAGTGATGTATTCCAATCAATAGCCTTCTTCGTCGAGAAATATAAATATAAACAATCTACACCCCAAAATTGCAATTTAAGTAAGTAAATGGTGACAGCGTTTTAAATTGACAAGACATTTGCAATTTAACATATACAATACAAATATGAATATATAGCATAAAATCCATTTGTAGAAATCCCTATTGCTGTTTCTACGTTACTATTTTCAAATTATTCTCTCATATTGGAACAACAAAATCTTAGTAGTACCTTCGCAATAATTGCATTTTTTTTCAAAAGGTAACGACATTGAACATTAAGCAATCCTTCTCGTAAGGATTTTATGTACATTATTATTTAATGAAATAGATATAAAGGTCCTGTTTGGCAAACAGTTATTAACTATTTGTATTAGGTGTTAGCTATTTAAATTAACTGTGATGTTGAAAAAGTGAAAAACTGTTTGGTAAAATTAACTGTTTCTGATAAAGTTGTGAGATAAAAAGTTAATTCTTCAAAAAACTATTCGAAAAAGCTCATGGAATTAGCTTTTTCAAATTAGTTTTTTGAACTCAGAAAATTATTCTGAAAAGCTCTTTCACCAAACGCTCATATTAGTTTTTTCACTTGGTCAAATAGTTAATTTTGGTCAAAAAAACTATTTTTGGCCAAAAAATTCTTCAAAAAGCTGTTTGCCAAACACCTCCAAAATCTTTTGATATAGTTGACGGAAAAAATAAGATTTATATTGCAATGATGCACTAACAGTAATTGTTATCACACGATAACTATTATAATTGGAAGAATAATTGTTTTTATGCTAAAAGATGAAAAAAATGCTTTTAATTAAAAAATATTTATAGATATTAAGAAAAAAATATTATTTTGTAGGACTTGTTTGCAAGCATATTTAACCATTCAGTGTGGCGCCATATCATCGTGCCAGTGATTGCCATTGAATGTGAGACATTTTTGTCCAATAAAAAGAAAAGGAAATTTTCCTGGAATCTAAAAGTACTCCTCCCAATGTCACGATTCAGATTTCAGACCCTCGACCACATGCTCATACAAGGACAACCCCTTCATCAAAAATTTGCAGTCCGAAAAAGCCATACATGACAAAGTAAAGCTCTCATGATTTCACAAATTTACTAAATTGTTAAGTACATCTGACCCCCTTTTTTTTTTCCTGTGAAGGATTTGACGTAACAAAGTCAGTAATTAGGAGTCTTTGAGTATAGCCTTCTATGTTGATTGTTAACAAAATGGGTAAATATGATTAGATGATAATCCCGAGTTAGGGCATCTTTAGGCTTCGCTAAACAGTTGTCATCAATTGTCATCAGTATAGCTCACCCATAATTATGAATAAGTACTTGTCATCAGTTGAGTTTGTTATCATCAAGTATCTAAAATTATGTCAAAGCAAATAATATCATTTTTTAATCATGTAGCTATTCATGGCTATTAGTTGGCTTATTTGATTTTCCTAATCGCAAATTAGGCCTATTTTTGGGATTGCTTGCATAGCTAATCCAGTGACCCTTCTCTAGTAAGTAATAATTATTGTACAAAGACAATAATTATTGTACAAAGACATATATCAACCTATTTCAATCCATTTCATGAACTTCAATAAAAAAAAATATCAACTTCAACCAATTTTAACCTGCTTCAATAAAAAACACCCACTTCAATTTATTTCAACCTACTTCATTAATCTCAACTAATTTAATCCATTTACCAACATATATTTATCAACGAAAAGAACATGTCTTATGTATATAACTTTAACTCAAAATAAAATTATATGCATGTAATTGGTCCGAAAGACTGGCTAATATAGTCGGAAGTGATGTCCAAAATTTATTTTATTTTTTTGTTTCTAGAAGAACTAACAAGAAGGATGAACGATGAATGGAGAGAGAGGATGGACAGTAAAAATCCAAATAAACCCTAAGAAGTATGAGTAGGAAACACCAGTCAGCGAAGAAGACGGCAGTTTTCCTGGGGTATTTATTTTCTTGTCTTTCTTATTACTGTGTCCATGTGTTGTATACGAGAACGCTGTCGTTTTGTTGTCTCCTTCTTGAATTGATGATGACATTGAATTCAATTAAAGTGAGTTGAATTAAACCGTGAAAGGGCAATGCGTGACTGAAGGCAGCAGGTGATTGATTGATTCAGTGATCTGATCTGAGAGGGAAATATGTGCAGTTGATGGATTGGATGTGAGAGAAGATGAGGGAAAGTAACAGTCGATGAAACCATATATTCATCCTGATCCTGTGAGTTTGTGGTGTGCGATTTGAATAACCCACTCCTACTCGCTCCAATGTCTCATTGATAGACAGATTCCATTCAAGTATACATGAGCGTTGTCGCATCTTTGTTGGGCGAGAAAACTGAGGTTCAGGGCTGATTCTTTGCTTTTGTTTATACGGGCGTCTCAATAGTATAACTGGTATTAGTTAGTTAATTTAATTAGTAAAATTTTTAAGAATTATCATCAGAAATTTATATTCAAATTTGATAGGAATAACGGAGATATTAATGTAGCTTTTCCATTAAACGGACCTTAGATTCAAATATGAATGAAGAACCATTCTCCTTATAAAGAGTACTTTCCTTTTTTGGCCCTTCTATAACCCACTTTTATCCTTGTAGTCGTTAAAGCAAGAAGAAATATATTTGAACACTAAATGTGAGATTATCATGAAAAATATTATTATTAAGTTTTATTTCTATCATTCGTAAATTGTTCTTTTTCATTCATTTTTAGTCATTCCAACTTTTTTTGACAGAAATCTTACTTCATTTCACTCTTCATTCTTTATACAAAACAAACTCACTCACTCTGGAAAAATTCATTTAATCACACTCCTCATGTCCCATTTTTTCACCGAACAAGAACAAGGCTTAAACGCTCATCCATTGCATCTTTTACAAGCAGTACCAAAGGGGTCAAGGCCTGACGAAATCACCATTTACAATACATATTCAGAATGCAGAAAAAAAAAGTACAAACAACCATGATTATGTTATTCACAAGATTGAATTTTGTCAGTGTATACAAATAAGAAAGAAAAAAATGCATAAATTATCAATCTTGAAAATTTTACGAATTAACTAATTTAATTATTTGACCTCTCTGAATGCATTGAGTAACTAATAGATTGAAAGATTTTGTGGTCTCCTTGAGGGAGGAGTGGAGGGTAGAAATTTTGAATCTGCATGTAACCCACGCCCGTATCCATGCTCATTATGTTGTACACTTGTACCCACAAAAAGCCTGATTGGCGGTGCACCCACCATCGGACGCCTCACAATCACTCAACCAGAATCGAGGGACCATCTCACTTTGCTATCATTTCAGTGGGTCGTTGGGGGACCTAATGCCGTTTCCTTTGCGGGCTTAGCAGTCGTTAGTCATTTGGACACGACTAGCTTTGAACCTGGTCGCCCTCTCTTCTGATCTCTCTTTCTCTCGTTGATTAGCCGCCCTTGGCCCCCTCAAGTGACTTGAGTTGGATCACGCTGATGATTTTAAATTCTTAGAGTGTGGATTATTGGTTATCGGATGAAAATAGTTATAATTAAAAATTCTAGTAAGACCTGTACATATTTGGCAATTGATTTCAAAACTATTATCAAGAGAACATCAAATAGAATTTGTCGTATAGATTAAATTCAATATTTATATATTACACCATAAGTGATGTTAGCACTTGCATATTAAAAGTTATATATATAATAAATACACATGATAAATATAAGAGTACATACTCTTAGGTATACAACACATGTTACCGGTTAAACTGGAACAGTGACATTTATGACATCGGTTGACATATAATTGTATTGATCAACATTTGGTTGAAGATTATAATTTATTGAACGTGCCTAATTTAGAAGTTTTGGGATCGACTCAGTTATTGAGTATCATGCCTACTAAATGACCCAAAAGTGTCATCGTATTGAACGAAAAACTCTTACGTAATGCTTGATTAGACATAACAAAAAAGTGATTAACCTTCTAATTCTACCACAATTACATAAATTGCAGTGATAATTGTGATTGCAAAGTATGACTAGCTTTTGAATTGCAACAGTATTTATCAGACAACAAAAATCATTGTTTGCCTACCTCTGTTTGGTAAGGTACTATAGTACCTTCATCTGCTATGTGTACTTATGTTGTACATACATTTACATAGTTACGACCACATGAGTTATTAGTATTTTTTAGTTCATATCCTGTTGAGAATTCCTAATTTTTGTGTCTTTAATGGTTTCATAAAATCCTTCTTTTATAAAATATTTTCACAAAATCATTGTTTTTTTGAGTCTCTTGGATTTAGTCTCTCTACGAGTAGGAATGCTAGTAAACCTACCTACATTTAGATCTCCCCATAATTTGCGAAAGCAGGACCCACACTGTTAAATGTTTTATATCAATTAGGCTTTCAACAAACTAGTCATGCATACAAACTCAAATGATATTTCATCCCAAAATGAATTGGCAATAGGTAGAGTAACTCACAAGTTCATATACATACTCAAATAATGTTATCAATGTGAGACAACACCCACTTTCATATTCTTTATATTTTTATCACTGTGGGACAATACCCACTTTCATAACCCAGCACGCCCCCCTTACGTGTGGCCTATTAACAAGGGCCAACACGTGCACACAATTTTAATCAAACGGGGACGGTGGCAACTCAAGATCAAGCAACCTGCTTTGATATCAGGTTAATTTTTTTATTATCAATTGGGCTTTAAACAAAGAATCATGTGTGTAAGCTCAAATGAAGTTTCGTCCCAAAATCAATTGGCAATAGGTGGAGTAACTCATAAGTTTATATACATACTCAAGCAATTCGATCAATGTCGGATAACACATACATTCATATTCTTTATATTTTTATTAATGTGGGATAATATTCACTTTCATACCTCAACACACACTGAAAGATGGTAGTGTTGTTGTAGGCAACTAAAAAGTCATGATATCAAGTTTGACCATGTCTCAAATGTGACCAGTGCTTTGGCGTGTTTTGCATTTTGAGCAAGTACCTTTCCTAGCCACCATTGACCAAGGTCGTATAAAATTAAATTAAATTTCTCTGAAATGGCTGTATATCCTTTGGACACAAGACCAAAGACGGTTCTGTTCACTGTGGTCATCCACAGGTCAAAAGCGATCGGTTTCGTGTGTCTGTGCTTCGTCATTATGCAATATTTCGGCACTTGGAATGCATAATCTGCTCAATCCAGTCGATGGGGACATTTTTCTACACGTTTACATTACCATGCGATAACAATAATAACCCTCCATAAATAATTCAAAAAATTAGTTGCTCACTTGAAAGTAACCGAGGTATTTAGTTTTTTCATAAAGAAGACTCATAGCCAATTCTCTCTGTGACTTTTGTTTTGAGTTCAACATGTTGCACTGGAGAAGAGGGAGAGAGACGTTTGGACCGCACGATATCGGATATATGGATCTTTTACATAATCTATGTCATTTCCAATATGTCATATAACCATATTGTCCCCACTACACTCGAAACTACAAAATAAGAGGACTATAAAAAGAATATCTTACATTGTATGAAATTGTACAATATAAAGAACATTCTAATATACAAAAAAACCAAAATCTATATTATATACTCGAGTGCATGTACTTCCATATTACACATAAGTAATTATATATTAAAATATAAAATATATAACAAATACGCCTCCAAAAATATATGTAAAATAGACTAAGGAGTACATACTCCTAGATGTACATAATAATTTGCACAAACAATTGGATCATACGAAAAGCCCAACAAAAAAAGAAAACTTTACAACCGCAATTTTTAAAATTGTCTCATATAAAAACGAGAGAATTCAGTAATAATTTTTTAAATAACAAAACTCACATTTTGGTTATGTACTTATGCCAATTTGAAAGATATTTATAACTTCTCAGCCATGTGTCACCAAGCGTCGATATGTCCGAGTGGTTAAGGAGACAGACTCGAAATCTGTTGGGCTCTGCCTGCGCAGGTTCGAATCCTGCTGTCGACGTTTATCACTTTTCTTTTTTTTATTTTTCACTATTCACGGCTCCTATATTCCTTTTTCTATATTTTTTAGGGATAAATATTTTGCATAGCATTTCGTATTTCGAGTCAGAATAACACTCCTTGTCAGTCCTTTTTTCCACCTCAGCCTCCAATCCATCAATGGCGATGCAGCTCCGTCCACAACTCAACTCCCTCCCTCTCTCCTCTCGAACCCAAGCCCCCCTCTCAACCACCGTACACAGCGGCGCCACCTCCAACCGCCGCCTCACAATACGGTGCGGGCCGAGGGACAACCGCGGGCCACTAGTTAAGGGCAGAGTTCTGAGCTCAGAAGCAATCCACGCAGTCCAAGCCCTAAAGCGGGCCCAAAGGTCTCCGAACCCTCCAGAAGTTTCCAGAACTCTCTCGCGCCTCATCAAGGCCGACCTTCTCGCCACTCTGCGAGAGCTCCTACGGCAGGGCCACTGCGACCTAGCCCTGAAAGTCTTCTCCACTGTCCGATCTGAATCATGGTACAAGACGGACTTGGGGCTCTACGCTGATCTGGTGCTGGCCCTAGCGAAGGATGGAATGATGGATGATATCGACCGTCTGATTGGGGAGATGGAGATGGAAGATGGGGTGATTGATTTCGGGGATAAGAAGGGGCTGAGTAGGCTGATCAAAGCGTTGATTGGGGCTGAGAGGAGAGAATCGACGGTCAGGATTTATGGGGTTATGAAGAGGAGTGGGTGGGGGTGCACTGGATCTGGGGTGGAGGTGGATGAGTATGTGGCTAAGGTTTTGAGTAAAGGGTTGAGGAGGTTTGGAGAGATGGATTTGGCTAGACAGGTTGATTTGGCTCTGGAGAACTACGCCACTGCTTGCTTAGGTAGGGTTGGGGTCTAGGCACAAATAATGATCTAGGTCGGGATGTAAGGTTGAGCTTTTGCTACTAATTCTAAACAATTTTACTAGTTTAATTAGTTGAGATCCATAATTTAGGTGCTTAGTTATGTGGTTTTTATCGATGGAGATAAAATTTGTTGCGACTATTTATGCTTTTCTTAATATATATTTTTGTGAATCTCTGAGTATAATGTTTTGGATCTTTAAAATTATATCTGAATATGACAATATCACAATGTTAATTTGAAATAATTTCAACTAGTTAATTTATAGTTTATATACAAATTA
Organism: Selenicereus undatus; assembly: GCA_017589665.1. NCBI lineage: Eukaryota > Viridiplantae > Streptophyta > Magnoliopsida > Caryophyllales > Cactaceae > Selenicereus > Selenicereus undatus. Next base: position 6,428,955 of record JACYFF010031955.1, on the reverse strand, counting down.
TTTTAGAGATTCAAACTGTATCGGTGAACATTACTTAAGATTGATTCTTACGTCACATCTTCTAAGCGGCACGATAAGATGTTAATCTTATGTAGGAAAATAATTTTTGAATTCTAGTGCGGGCCTATTCTTTTCGTTAGTAATTGGGGTATGTAAAATGATGAAGTGAGTTGAAATAGGTTGAGGTGGATTGAAGTAACTTAAAGTAAGTTGAATTTTTTTACATGATAAATTAAATTTGATTAAAATAGTTGAAGTGGGTTGAAATTAATATTTTGAAATTTATCAAAGAAAAGAACAGGGCCTAAGGGGGAATAAATTTTCCTAAGAGGCAAGAAGATGTTAATCTTATGGTTGTTGCGTGTAAACTATTAGCTATATTCCCTTGCAATTGGGCTTATATCATATCTTCTTTCATTTACATTCAATTGAATATATAGCCATCATAGGTTTCTTTTTTTTGTTGTGTGTGTGTTTTTTTGGGGGGTAACTCCTCATTGAGGTACACGGTGAGCTCTTTATTAAAATTACTTTTTGTATTTATGCACTTTGAATGACTTGGTTTAAAATGTTAAATGAAATTTTAGATTGAATGAATTCACATATATTAGTATTTATGTATATGCAATAAGGAATGGTCAATACAATATTCATCGAGATTCATGCAAAATAATATAGTACTATTATAATCATTAATATTTTCAATTGAGAAGTTATTTTCTCATTAACCACAATGCTATTTATACTACATTAAGAGACATGCTATTATAAAACTCAAAGAATTTAGAGTTAACAGTCGTGAACTAGATTTGATTCACTAGATTATACATTCCATCAATAATAATCCAGCAAAATCTAGTCTATTTAACCATCATCCCGTCATAATCATAGCATTAAATGAACCACCTGTAATGCCTCTGCCCCATGGTAAGAGAATTACATCGCCAAATTCTTTGAAATGACTTTTCATGCTAATTATACGACATTTCTTCTTTAATAGCAAAATTATTTTTTTTAAAAAAACAAAGGGCTTTATGCCTCCCTGTCTATGAAGTCCAGAAAAATTAAACCTTAGACCCTCACGATGTTATATCACAATAGGGTCCTCAAAACCCTCGCCACTAACAATATAACAAAATATATAAATCTTGGTGGAAGGCCACCGAGGCCGATTCAGAGCACCTACTACATGCACCAAAATGTTATGTTTTACTAGTGTCACATTACATTCCAAATACATAAAGGCAATACATGCAAGTTACAAAATGTACATCTTCAAATCCAAGCATCGGCCTTCAAAAGACACATCTTGTCACCTACCTTAATCTTGCTGTGAATCTGAAAGAGAAAATTTTGGAAGGGGGTGAGCAACCACAACTCAGTGGGAGTTCTCGCCTCCCAAAACCAAAATAGTTTTCGCACACAACAAGTCATAGTACCAATAGTAGTATTAGCAGCAAAATTATCGCATATACATAAATCTTTTCAAATCATCACAAACCTTTCTTTCCTGAGGGCAGATAATGCATTATTGAAAACCTTATGAACAACGTAATAAGGCCTGAGAAGCTAAAAGAAGGGACATGCTCGCATTTTTGACATGAGTAAACTCTTTCTCACAATTCAAACTTCTTCCGGACTATAAACTTGTTAAGTACCAACTATTCATTAAAGTCAATTATCGTACAAGTGAAAGTGAGATTGGAAATGACATTGACTAACAGACTGTTTACCTGGGAGGACTAACGTCTAAGTAATGGGGAAATTTATACCCTCGTCAGGGTAAAATACTGCCACCTCCCTGAGTGAAAACTGTCACTATGTGGAATTTGCCACTGCGGAATCTGCCGCTAGGTGAAAATTTAGACTTTAGTCGGAATCTACCGATAAATCTCCACTTTGGACATACATAATACCTCGTCCCTTTAGATACTAATTTACTCAAGTCCGACAACCAAAAATCAAACTTAGTGACTTTGCAACCTAAAAGTGCATACGCTCTTTGATATCAAACTAAGGTCATTTCGTACGATGCTATGAACAAATCTTAATAATTTTCATTCACTAATTTTCTCAACCCAATTAAAAGGATACCTGGGATCCATAAAAAAAAAAAAA
>JACYFF010031955.1:6339449-6426437 GCA_017589665.1 Selenicereus undatus | reverse complement strand
TATATATGTATGTATGTAGTCAAAATAATATAGGAATGTTCATTGTAAACAAAATTAATATATAATTTAAAAAGGAAAACTCAAATTTATTAAAAAATATGCATAGATGGTAATTTAATGCATGACCATTTAAAACTCAACAATTAAAGCAACATACGATTGTGAAAGACATGACATAAAGTATGATGGAGATTGTAGGCAGTCAAAATGAAACTAAAAATCTTGCTACACGACATGATGATAGATTAATTCATATCACTAATAATGAAAAATCCTCCTCCTCTTCATGTACCTGCATATAGTTGTGAAATTGTATAAATTCAGATATAATTTTACTTGTGTACCTTCATTATTCATATCATATGAATGGACCAAGGTTGGGAAATACATTTTTGTTTGAAAAATGGGTAAAAGGAGAAAGTATGTTTTTGTTAGTGTGACATCTTTTGTTTTTCTTTTTTGGAAAAAATTTAAGGGTAAAAAGAAACATACAATCAACTTGCTCTAATCAAGTTAACAATATATTTTAAGAAATTTTATATGAAAATATTTACTAATAATTAAGTCAATGTTGTGGGTCCCTCTCATTTATCTATTTACTTATTAATTGCAACTTTTAGACCTTTGGATAAATTATCAATTGAATTACAACTGTTATATGTACTTAAAAAATACATACAATATCTCAAGAGGGAAAAAAATAAATTAAGTCTATAAAATTATTATCAATTTTCCAATATTATGCACAATATTCTCGGAAGAAATTCAAAATTGAGATCGAAACATAATCAATCAAATTGATTTGTTTTTGTTTTAATTTTTATTTATGTTTATTTCTTCATTTTGTATTTTTGTATTCAAAATTGTAATGTCAATATAATCAATCAAATGGATTTCAGTTATAACACATAAATGGATCTTTTATCCAAAAAAATAAAATAAATAGATCATAATATTATTATAGAAATATTAATTCATTTTTTTGGTTCCATATATATTACACATTTTTTATTACTCTATATCAAGCGTTTCCAGTGAGAAAAATTCATATCAAACTATACGTAATTTATTTTATGGATGGCTAGAAGAGGTATTCCATAAGTGCAAAAATCCATGCATTGATGTACTTACAATGGATTTGCTTTAGTTATCTCATATGCTCATATTTCCATGAGGATCATTTTAAATCTCATGAATAATCAACCACTTATTTTAAGCCTTGATTTTATATTGTAGCTTTATATTGTTCAAAGAACCAAATTAAGTGAGTAAACTAATATAATAGAATATTATTTCATTATGCTTAATTATTCTTTTCCAAATGATAAAGACGCTGATCATATGAATTATAAATTACTTTGACTTGCTTATGCTTAGAAGAAAGAGTGTTTTACAAAATCCCATAACTATTTAGTTAATTAAAGATAAAATAAAAAAGATTCAAAAAAGGACATATAATTGTAACTAAGTGTATAAATTCAAATGTAGTTTTTCTTCTATGCCTTCATTGTTCATATCGTACGGATGATGCAAGGTTACGAAATCTTTTTTTTTTGTTTTAAAAAAATGGGGTGCATAAATTCCGAGAGATAGGGGAACATATCTTCACCCGTATGTTGTGTGACAACATATCAATTTATGAGTTGTTTGTTAGTTATGCGCACTTGTATGTTAAAATTCAAATGTCATCAAGTTAATTATGCACTGGTATGTTTTAGACACATATCAATCTTTTATGGGTGCACCCCATTTTTCTGAATTTAGACAACATGTCAATTTTGTAAAAGTAGGGTGTATATTAATATCACTTATACTGGAAGTTCCAAATTCCACAATAGCTACAAACAACAACTTCTCTACTTTCCAATTGCAATACAAAGTCAGCTAAAGATTAAGGAGAGAGAGTGCTTTAGAAAATCATATACACATACACATACATGCCAGTAGATAAAATTAAAAGTTTAAACATTGGTTGAAAAACTTTCTTAATTTTTTATTTCTCTTATTATTGTGGGTAATCCGCATGTAGAAAAGAATTAATAATATAAGAGTGTACATATGGAATTGATAAAGACGTCTTCCTTAGTGTATCTTGATCCCTACAAATTACAAAATATAAAAAGAAAAATGAGTGCAAAAAAAAATATCATCCAAGTAGAAGAAGACGAAAGAGCAGAGAGCAAGATGGATCTTTTGGAATATTATAGAGAAATTAAGATATTATAACTGAGGAATCAGGGCCTGACCTTATTGTAGTATATTATAAACATCCAACTACAAAATTTTTTAGACTATCATAATTTTCAAATTATTATAGAGAAATTAAAATATTATAACTGCTATCAAAAATATTTGCTAAACTTATTGTAGTATATTTCTATATATTAGAAATTTTAGTTGATAGTTTCTCATAATTTGCAACTATCAATAATTGCTTCTTCTTAAAAAGTTATTAATTATTTTATTTAAAAAACTCAAAATATTGTATATGACTGGTTGCTATTTGGAATATTGTAATATTTTGTAAATAATTGTTACAATTAAAAACTTATAAATTTTTTTCACTTATTATATGGGCATAGAAATACTTGTTATCACTTAAAAGAATAAAAAAACTTCATCAACCACTTAAAATGAACATTTTCGACCATTAATTAATTGTCATTGTGTGAATTTTTGTTCATAAAAAAAAAATAGTGATTTTAGGAACTTTAATTCCTGACCAAGAAATATAAGAAGAAAAACACTTTATCCCGAATTAAGAACGTTTGGAAAGAAAAAAAATTCGTCTAAGTCTAGCTCTTCTATTGATTCACATCGCTTCTATTTAATCTAATAATAATATTTAAAGTAACTAATTTCGGGTTTACCATTAAAATAAGAAAAGTGAAACTTTAATGCTTTATTCCTTCCTTGGATCACTAAAATATTAATACCATTCAGAAACTTCAGTACGTATATATTTTCAGTCATTTAGAAAAAGTTATTAAAGTATATTTTGTTTTTAGGAGTTAACAAATTCCATTACAAAAAAAAATCAAGAAATAATATACTTTTAATTATGATGGTAATTATTTTTATTAAAAATCTGATGATTGTGATTATATAATCAAATAATCTAATGATATTATGATGATAATTATTTTTATTAATTTAGGAAAGGATATCAAAATATATTTTGTTTTTGGGTAGTTGAGAGACTCTGTTGTCAAAAAGAATCAGGATATTATATATTTTTAATTATGATGGTAATTATTTTATTGAAAATTCGACAGTTGTGATTATATAATCAAATAATCTAACGGTTCAAAATCTTAAATTTCTGAGAAAATTTAAAAAATCCATGTCATCACAACATTGCTTTTATATTATAGTATAGATCTCTTCTATTTAATTTAATAATAATATATAAAGTGGTTAATTTCGAATTTACCATTAAAATAAGAAAAGTGAAACTTTAATACTTTATTCCTTCCTTGGATCATTAAAATATTAATACCATCCATAAACTTTAGTACACAAATATTTTCAGTGGTTGAGAAAAAGTTATTAAAGTATATTTTGTTTTTTAGGTAGTTAATAGATTCCACTTCAAAAAAAAAATCAATAAATAATATACTTTGAATTATGATGGTAATTATTTTTACTGAAAATTTGATGGTTGTGATTTTATAATCAAATAACCTAATGATATTATGATGATAATTTTTTTTATTGATTTAGGAAAGGATATCAAAGTATATTTTGTTTTTAGGTAGTTAAGAGATTTTGTTACCCAAACAAAAATCAAGATATTATATATTTTTAATTATGACGGCATTTATTTTATTGAAAATCTGACGGTTGTGATTATATAATCAAATAATCTAACGGCTCAAAATCTCAAATTTATGAGAAAATTCGAAAAAACCACGTCATCACAACATTACTTTTATATATAGTATAGATATTTACTAATATAATTATTTATACAAGATAACTTAGGAAAGCAGCTTTAAATAATATATCTCAACAATCATAATATATATCTTAGCAAGACATGGCATACATAACTTAAAAATATCATTCTTAAAATAAACTAAACATATAAAGAGACATTCTAACTCTTGTAAATCAATAACATAATCATGCATCATAATAAAACATTTTAACTTTAAAACTAATTTTTTTATAAGGGATTAAGAGAACCCACACCTTAAAGTAGTTTCTTAATCTCCTTTTAGCCCCTTGATCATGAGGACAATTCCAAAGCAAGTTGGTTGAGTAAAATTACCAATAAGAACTCTCTTCGTTCTCTCTCTAATTTTTCTTGCTTGGTAAAGTGAGAAAATGCTAGAGAAAAGATGAAGAAGAGTATGAAAACAACCAAAAATTAACTCTTACCCCCTTTTTTGACTAGCACTAGCTGCCCACTTCTTTCCCTCATCATCATTCCTCTTTTTCTTTTTCTTTTTTTTTTTTGGTTAGAGCATGTCCTTACTTGTCCAAATGAAAAAAAACAATAGGGCATGGGGAGTAGTAGAATAGGTGTATGGATGGAGATGACCAAGCCTTACCCTATGTTTGATAGTCTATGTTTTCCAAAATAAAAAAAAACATATATTAGTAGATTAACATAATTTTTATTAAGCAACTTGATTAACAAACATTATTTCTAATCCTCACACCACCTTAACATCCTCAAAAATTTTTATAAAGGAGGGATTCAATTTCTAAGTCCAACCCATCACCAATTGTGATGCAAGTAGCAAGGAATAAATAGGGACTCAAGTAGTTAACAAGGAGACGTTGGCTCAACGAATTCAATAAGTTTAATGGCTGGTGTTCATTGAACGTAAACGAAGGCCCTGTTGGCTTGCGGCCAACCCTTCGCTTCGCTCCTTCCAGCGCGCTGGTAATCACTGCCGAGGAAACACCGCTCAAATTCTCTCTCCTCCATTGTCGCCGCTGCTACTGCCCTTCCAGGCCTTCCTTTATCTCTTCACACTTCACAATTACTGCAATTTCATCGGAAAATTGGAATTTATGGATAGAGCAGTAACCCTAGCTTTTACATCGTCTTCTTCAAGTGCTGAAGTGCCTCCTCCAGACACTTGGATCAACACTTACCAGAGATTGCAGCCGCAATGGAGTTCTTCTTCTCTCTCTCACCAGGTAGTCGCTAATTTCCTGTTTTTTAGTTGTTAGTTCCAACGTTTTCAGGGATCTTTGTGCGTCGTTGTGATGCTTCTTACTGTGTCAATAGCAAATTGACTGGATTTTATGTAACAAGGAGGCTGGACGATTGGAATTGTTATCAGTCTAATGTGTAAACCCTTAGATAAGCAATCTGAACTTTACACAACAGAACAATCATAGATGAATTATAGGGTTTGATGTGTTTCTCTGCGTTTTCTCAAAATTTTCCCTTTTTTCCATTTTTTTTTGGGGGGGGGGGGGCGCTGGTGGGGAAGGAGGGTAATCCTACACTGTCCAAATATTGGTCCTAAGGGTGGAAGGACTCAAGGGTGATGGCAAGCTCACACAATGCTTATGTGCACTTCCTCTGGCGTATGTACTTTAAGCATTGAAATTTTCAGTACATTCCTAAATTGGGGCTTTGGTGGTTGCTTTAACCATTAACCTCATGTCTACATTTATGAGAATTGAAACTCTAACCTCATGCCTGGGGGTGGTTTGCTCTAACCATTAACCACTGGCAACCGAAGCTCTCGCAGCCTAAACTTCTATGTCACCCTCCTCCCCCCGGTTGGGGTTTTGGTGGTTTCCCCCACTTGTACGCTCATATCAGATCATACTTCCTATTCAAAATATTATAGGGAATTCGCCTGCTACTAGCATACTGGCAAATTGAATCCTATCAAAGAAATTCTTACGGAGATTGCTTCCTGTTTCTCCATAGTAAATCTTTGGGACAAAGCCTGTGTTGATATCTCATGAAATCCGTTAAACATGTTTAATGTATAGGTATTTTGATGAATTCTAATCTTGCAGATGCTTTATTTCCGCTAGTGGATTTGATTTAGGGCTCTTTTATGCTGGGACATGTACTTCTTCTGTGATTTGAATTCTGCATTGAACAAATTATTGTGGAAGAAAGTGAATGTGTTTTTTGTGTGACTTATTTGGTTCGAGGTCATGTCATTACTTAACAATGCCCATTTTTAGTTTATATGATAAAATAATATGATGACATTGAATCGAACAAAAATTTGGCATGTACTATTCTTTGTGTATGATTCCATAAATGGCATCATGTATGATTTATTATCATCGATTTCTGATTGGGGGAATGTGGTTATCGATCTCTTTAGACCCCTTTAAGTGGGACCCTTGTCGGGTAATGGTGTTGTTTGCTAAATATAAGTCGTGCTTTTGAACCTTGTGCCAGCCAGTGATTCCCATCACAATATCCCGAGTTAACCAAGTTGATGCATCACGGTTAGATGTTGAAATGTCAGCTATGTTGAAGGAGCAGTTAGTTAAAGTCTTTTCCTTAATGAAGGTATCCACTTGTCTTCTATTTTATCAGTCAATCAGTGCATTTTGCAAATAATTCCAGTATTAACTTGGGGCAGTTTTTTATTTATATTTTTCGTAAACTTGCTGCAATTAGCCAGGGATTTTATTTCAATATGAGCCAGAACTTGATGCATTCCTTGAGTTTCTTATTTGGCGGTTCTCAATATGGGTAGATAAGCCAACACCGGGAAATTCGCTGATGAATCTGAGATATAGAGATGAACGTGTAATGGAAGCAAGAGAAAAAGGTAGGGCTAAGTTCCATATTTTTAACCTGATGAAAAGTTTCAAATTTCCTTCTCTATTAAACGACTAATTTTGTATACATGGATAAAGTGGCTGAACACCATATATGCACCCCCCCCCCAAACAACGGAAAGGGTCAAGTATTGCAGATATTTTCTTTTCTATGGGAGTGCTATAGGCTCTACTTTGGAGCTTCCTTTTGAGGTGTGATCTTTGGTACATTGTCACTATCATGTGTTTCCTTCATTAATTATCTTCCAAAAGGGACTATCTTTAAGCTCCAAGCAGAACTCTTAGTTGTCTCAGCTGGATTAGAGCAGTCTTCATGCATTGACCTAAATAATATGATCTAAACTTGTTAATCCGTACATGATCTTCAATATCCGTTCATTAGTTTTGCATCCTCATTGATGCTTATAATTGCTAAAATTTGATTTTACCTTTTGTGAATGAGAATGGAAACTCCTTTGTTATTTATTTATAAAATGTAGACAGTTCAAATCCCACTTTTAAGGCCACACATTTGATGTTATCTTCCTGCTTTGTGCAAATATGGATGATGGATCTGTCTTGCAGAAGCTTGTACTCTACTTTGTTATCGTAGTGTTAAGTTTTTGTCAACAAAGATAAATTGTTTTTCATGCATGCCCTATGCAAATGGAGGGTGAATTCCCTTTAATATTTGTTATTGAAGGAGCAGTCAATTGCTTGTTTTTGTTTGTTGTTCTTGGTTTCTTTTATTGTTATTTTTGATCTTTTGTTTTCCTTTTTTTTGGCATGGAAGCACATCTTGTAAATTAAACGGATTGCTATCTGATGTGCCGCCTGTTTCACTATGGAATTCATGCCTTTCTAGGACAAATTAAGTCTTCCTATGTGTTCCTAATGCTTTGCTTCCATCCTCCCATTAAAGTTTATAGTTACCAGTCATGCCCACCCTATGTGGGGCTCGGAATAATTTTACGGTTTTGGTTTTCTGAGTATAGTTCTCAGGAATGCCTGGCCCTGTTGTGATCTGCATTCCCGTTCTATTTAATCCACCTTACCATGAACCTGATTGGGAAGTCTAAATTAGACTAAATTAGTGTAACTAAGTGGTGAAATCTGTTCTGGGTGGGGCAAGCAATCCATGAGCCTGCTAAACTGTATAAACCAATGAAAAAAAGATAAATTTTTATGCAGTAAATTGTATAGCCTATCATATAACACTCTCGACACCAGTCTTGTAAGAGCATGTAAATTTTTGGGGGGGGGGGGGGGGTTGGGGGGTAACATTGTGTGTTTCTGTTTTTAATTTTAAGAGTCCACTTCTCTTAAAATTAAAAACAGTGGGCTATTTGGCGAGGGAGAAACAAAAGAGTCTTTGACGGAGAGGAGATGCCTCTTGAACGAATCAAAGATATTATTATCAAGACTCTTTTTTCTGGGATAGTGGGAACTTTTGTGAATCTTCTTTTGATGTAATTGATTTTGTGGATAGGTTCCATCTTGGGTGTACATAACCCTTTTGTAGGATGCCTGCTTGCATCTATCCCTTTGTACAATTTTCAGTTTAATATATTTTACTCTTTTTCCTTATCAAAAAAATTTTAAGAGTCCACTTCTGTGTGTTAAACAAACCAAAAAACTTCAAGTATTTGTCAATGATTTTAGCCTCTATCATCCATACTAACTACTAAGTTTTGTTATCGTTCTTTTAAAAAAAAAAAGGAAGCTGAGAGAACAGTGAACCTCTGTCTGTTTTAAAACCGTTCTGTCAATTTTGTCTATGTTTCTTTCTGTGTTCTTGCTGTCTTATATGCCTGCCTTCTGCAGTGAGAACAGGCTTGGAAGGTCCTGGGTTGACTGTTGCTCAAAAGATTTGGTACTGTATTGCGACGGTTGGTGGTCAATACATCTGGACACGCCTGCATTCCTTTTCTGCTTTCCGTAGATGGGGAGATTCAGAGCAAGTAATCCCTTCTGTCTTTCCGTGATATTTCAATCTGTGCAATATCTCATCTTTTCTTTCAATAATAGTTTGTTTTCGAAAAAATTGATTGATCCCCACTCTTCAGAGGCCGTTGGCACAAAGAGCATGGCTCTTGTTGCAGCGCATTGAAGGATTCTATAGGGCTGCATCGTTTGGCAACCTGCTTGTATTCCTCCTAACTGGAAAGTAAGTGCTTGAGTAGTTAATAAATTACAGTTAACTTTTCTCTTATCTTCGACCATGCAGTTAGCAGCCGCCCATCGACTACTCTGTGTAGGAGGGCATGGGTGTTGGAAAGGGAGCTTAAGATAATTGGATTGTGTCATTGGTTGCACTAGATTTACGAGAGTTATCAATACAAAAAATAGTTTCATATTCGTCAGTTGACTATTTCTTAAGTTTGTTTTTAGATGCCATACTTTGTTAGCTCAAATGTTGAATGCGGACGCCAACTAGTTTGGGTTTCGTTGAGGATTTTGGGTAGTGGTACCTCCTTTGTGTAGGTCTGACCATGAATTTTTGCATGTGTCATGGTGCAGGTATAGAAGTCTCATTGAGAGAGCTCTAAGAGCAAGGCTCGTCTATGGAAGCCCTAACATGAATCGTGCTGTCAGCTTCGAGTACATGAATCGCCAGTTAGTGTGGAACGAGTTCTCGGTAATTCTGTTGTACTTTTTCCATAATGCTCTGCCATTTTGGCTTTTGTTAAATTTGGATCCCCTTTGGAAAACATGTCACTAAATTGAATTATGTGTTCTATGAACCTGTATACATCCAATCAAGCCAAAATTTATTGTCATGTTCTGAAATGAATTTCTTGTTCTTTTCTTGGGTTTACATAGATTTATCCCAACTTAATGAAAGAGGAAGGCCTGTTAGTTTTCTGTCCATACTGATTCCAAGATGAAAGATAACTTCCTGCTGTATGCTTTAGTTACATTATGGTCATTCACTGATTAGTTACAGTATGCAGCAATAATGAAGTAGATGATTAGTTTAGGTGTTGTCTAAACTGTGAGTATCACTGTTAAGTCTCAGGTGTTCTAATGGGCAATCTGCTTTTAAAGCTTGTGTTTGTAGATGAACCTTCCCTGTGAGATTACTGTAAGATCTTGTGTGTGGATGCTTGTTTTCTGCAGAGACTTGATATGATCTCAGTTCGCCGCTGTTCTGATTATTTGCTGTAAGTTCATCTTGTCCTATGTGATCATGGAAAATTGTTGTTTTCCTGCAGGAAATGCTGCTGTTACTCCTTCCGCTTCTTAACTCTTCATCATTCAAGAATTTATTTCGTCCATTCTCCAAAGACAAATCTTCAGATCCTGCTGGGGATGAAACTTCTTGCCCCATTTGCCAAGCTATCCCAAGCATTCCATTTTTTGCATTACCTTGTAGGCACAGGTTGGTGACTGCTCAGTTTACAAGTTACCCTTTTTATTGGGTTTTTATAGTTAATTGAAATCGGAACGGTTAACTATCCTCTGAAAAAGTACAAATGTTCCCAGCCTAGTGGTCAAACATTCTGTCACAAGCATACTGTAGTTGCTACTCTGTTAAGTCTGCTCTCCTTTGACATGAAATCAAGTTCGCTCCCTGTTCCACCAAGGCTTTTGACCCAAAGGAATAAAGATGGCGTAAATTGAACGGTGAGTGACGTCTCTAAAACACTGATTTGGCCTCAATGAGTTATGCTTCTTGGAGGAGAGATCTGGGCCACTTGTAGCTTCTGCAGAATGACTCAATCTTTGGTACATGATCTCTTCATTATGTTAAGACATGAGGGAGTCCTGGTATTTTTCATTATGAGACCAAGGTCTCCCTAGGGGCCCTTTTTTCACCACTTCTTTTTTTTTTCTTCTTTTTTTTTGGAGGGGGAGCACTTATGCTATGTTGCAGCTACCATTGGTCCATTGGGCCATCTGCTTTCTCTGCATTAACTCTGCTACTGCTTCTGGACTGCATTTGAGATAGATGGGCACAGGTAACTGCTCGCTTATTAAAGGGTTGGACTGTAGGAGTTGATGGGACGGCAATGGTCGGGTCTAGGTCGGGTCCATTTGGACCCAGACCCATTTAATTTTTTTGGACCTGGACCCAGACTTGCCCCAGACCCGTTGGGTCTGTAAAGATGGGACCCGGACCCAAATCCGTGGGTCTGGCGGGTCCATGGGTCATAAATGGATCCTAACTGTTTTTCACATTAAAGATAATTTTTTTCACATTTCAACATGAATTACCAAATTCTAAATATAAATAATTGAATTTAGAAGACATAATATTTAATAAAAATATTCTAGCTATATATACCATAACTAAGTGTCTTTACTTATGTGTTACACACCAAAAATAATATATTCGTACAAACCACGAAGACAAAGTTTACAAACATAACATAATAGTTTTTCTTCTACGACCGGCACTAAGCAAAGTAATTTTAGGGTTTATTAATTTAGAGTTATTTTAGCCAATTGTATTTGCTCCTTTTTTTAAAAAAATTAATGGGTCTTGGGTCGGGTCTAGGTTTGAATTTTTCAGACCTAGTCCCAGACTCGACTCACATTCCTTGGACTCAGACCCGTTAGGTCTTATTTGATTGGATCCAGACCCTTTAATTTGGATCGGGTCTGATGGGTATGGATCGGGTCCAGGACCCATTATCATTCCTTGATGAATAGGGAAATTTCACCTTGTTTTCATGGCTTCATGCCATCTTTCGATCACCCCCATGGCATCAGCACCTTGAAAGAAAAAAGGGCAGACTAGTGCTGGACAGAGAAGCCTATCTTGTTTTGCTGTCTGGCGCTGTTTTGTTGGGATTTACTGGCACACTATTAGCAGGAATAAAGAGAGGAGAGTTGGGAGTGACATTATGTTTGTGGTGACAGGGTAGAGGCAACTAGGCAGCATGGCTGGCTCAACGGGCTTATATGCTCGGATGCTCCTTTTGAACATGAAAAGTGATTTGTCAACCCTCCATTGACATGATAAAAATAGCAACACCATGTCAAAATTTTGAAGAGTCTGTTGTGTTAAAACCTCAAATATTTTTCATCATATTCTACCGATTGCCCTGCAAGAAAGCCCTAAAATTTGGCCCAGGTCTGAAATACTTCCTTTACATGTGGTAGGCTTTATTGGAATCTGAACTTGTAAGTCAAAAAAGGATGTCAAACATTTATTTTCTGATTTGAACAACTCCAGAAGTTGTTCAGCACCTCTTACCAGATCTACTTTCATCAATGTTTTGGATCCTTGTAACTTTTAATATGGCTCTTTTTGATGTCTTCTTTCCATGTCTTTGAGCTTATAGCTTAATTGTCTTTTCTCCCCTTTGTTCTGGACCATGCGTAGTTTCGATGCTAGTTTTAGGCTGTGAATTGCTTGCTTGCTGGGCTGTTTTGACTAGGGTAAATAGTAAGCAAAAGCCTGGGTTGCCTGGATTTTCAGCATGAACACCTTGAAAGGAATCCATATGAGGAAGTTAGTAGTGCACCCGTCTCTTGATGTGTCTGGAAACAGCTTCCCAGGAAATACCTCTCCTTCAGGTCCAGGGAGCTCAGTGTACCTGATGCCTGTCCTCTTTGTTCTTCCTGCAGATACTGTTATTACTGCCTTAGCACACGATGTTCCGCCGCTCCATCTTTCAGATGCACCAGATGCAGTGAGCCAGTTACAGCCATGCAGCGGATCTCGCGATGATACATAGAAAGCAGAAATTGAAGGAGCAGCCACTCTGCCAGAAACTAGGTACTCGGGGTGCTGGAGATCGAGGCACACCAGGAGGAAGCATTTTGCATCGTCTTTCATGGTGGAAAGACTCCATTTTGGGTTTCCTAGTTATTTCACGGTTTGCCTGTCGCCCATAAAATGTTTTTGGCTGGAGCGGGGACCTCCAAGCATAGTACTAGCACCTAAAGCAAATCCAAACGGATCATTCTTCATAGGACAATCATTCTTTTCCCTGATGTAAGTAGGCCAAGTTAACTCTGTTGTCCAATAATGTGGAAGGTCTAAAACAGGGGGGGCAGCCCCCAATTATTTGCATGAGCTGCTCTTTACACGCTAATGTAAGTCCAAAACGTCAATTTGTATTGACCAATTGATTTTTTAAAATTTTTTTTACAACTTTTGACTAATTATGGTATTTAGTCCAATTGCTAATTTTGAGGATTAAATAAGTACGATTTTCCTGTAATTAATCATGGTTACACCGTACCTGCATGCTAAACCATGGAGTTAATGATAAAGTTGGATTTTAAGGGTTGATTCAGTCAGTTGTTTGGTCTCCATCATCGCAAAATACATGGCTTTTTCGTGCACAAGCAAGGTTGCTCCTCCATTCCTTCTCTTTCTATCATTATTCTATCTTGTTCCTTTTTTTTTTTTTTGATGTATTTTGAAGTTCTAGCACATTACTGGTTTTCTTTTTTTTTATTGTTTTTTTTTGGGGCGGGGGGGGGGGGGGGGAGGGGGGGGGGGGAGTTAAAATGATCTGTCTAAGAACTCTGTCACCCATAGTCCGGAGATTTTAGTGGAGAAAGTTTTCACAGGAGAGGCCGAAGTCCAGGGAGAACACGTATTCTATGTCCGTTGACACCATTCATCATTTGAAGAGAAAGTGAGAAACCATTAAGACTTCTAACTTCCAAGAGTGGGAAGTAAATCAAATTTCATCCACTAGGTAGAGCCGTAGAGGTTGTATTATATTAAGACTTCTAAGAGTTTGAATCCGTCTAAGTTGGATCATTTATAATATTGAAATATAGGTGTCAGTAGGATAATTGCTCAAAGTCTTGTGTTACTAAAGAATTGCTGTCAACATAAGCTGACCTTTGTGCATCTCTAGCATACATTCATCAAATAAAAAAACAAAAATTATACATGCACAAGCAAACACTCTTTTAGTTAAGGGTTCAATTTCACCACTATACAGTCTCCCCCCCCCCCCCTTTTTTTTAATATGCAAACGTATCCCGTCCTCTTATTTTTTTAGTGTAAAGATCGATATATGCAAAATTCAGGTCTAATATTTGATAACTCTTATATATCGTGTTCAGTATGCGCTCCTTGTGCCCTTTCAAGCACACAACGTCGTTATTTAACTTGGGTATGAAAGAAAAGCACGCAAATCGCATAATCTATTCGAAGACTATTGTTCCTGTGGGAGAGCCGTGGACTCTTACGTATTCGCAAATCCAATAATCTGGTCGAAAGTTTGCCTTAGTGGATGGAGTAGCTTTCTTCTAATTAATCATATGAGGATAAATGTTTAGGTGATGCTACATAGTTCAAAAGTCAAGTATATTTAAAAAAAGGTTTCATAGTCACCCCAAAAACGGGTGTATCTATAAACTAGTAAAGTATTTTAGAATTGAGGTGGCAGACAACAACAACAACAACAACAAAACTCCCAGTGAGAGTCCCGCTTTCGCGGGGTTTGGGGAGATCCAGCTGTAGGCAACCTTACCTCTACCGGTATTCCTACCTATAGAGAACTCCACAAATTTACTGCCTTAATACGGGCCACAAAGTTTATTTTTTGATACAAATTGTATTTTTAACATTAGTTTATACATCTTTAAGACTTCTTTCAAGCGAACAAGATGGTTAGGTCACTACTCATTAGCCATTACATAGATGGATCTCAGTTAAGGGTTGGGGTGTTCATAGATACCCATGGTGAAAAAAAAAAAATAAAAAAATCTAATGAGCTGTATTTTGAAGGAGGTTAGAGTAATATATACAGATACTCCTAAAATTTGTAGTTTAATGTATATACACTCCTATTCTATAGGATTAAAGCTATTGCTGACCACCATTAGTTATAAGTGTGGCTTTTATCTTTGAAGTATAATATTGGCACTCAGCTACGCACGCCCTCTAGCTAAGAAATTCAGATCCTCATGAATTCACCAACACACTACCAGATAAATGAATTATACAACTTCCCCCCCCCCCCCCCCCCAAAAAAAAAAAAAAAGGGGGGGGGGGGGGAAATCCCTATCCTGAGCAGCCCCTTTAATTTGTCTAGCAAAAATAAGCTAGCTCTTTGCTCTTGTTAATTAGATCAGTTAATTGTTATATATTGGCCTTTAGCAAGTAACAATTTAGTAAAGCAATTCAATGAATGTGTTCAGCAAAATAATTGTTGAAATAGTCAATAGATTCAAATTGACATCAAATGATATGATATGGTAATTTATGACCATAAAATTAATAATTAAATAATACTATGAAATATTGCTTTTAAAACAGTACTTTTCCTCCCTTTTTTAATTTTATGAATGCTACTTAAAATTCTAAACATGAACAAATTAAAAATACTGATTTATTTCTAGTATCAGCTTAGCGGCCAACATAGTCAAGGCCTTATTGATATTTAGGTGATTTATAATATTAAGTACTACAAATACATTGTAAATAAAGTCCATATCATACTCCTAAGATTATATATTCTCAAAAGCCACATCAATAATATCTATTAAAAATTATCTATATGATAAATACATGTTAAAAAAATATATATATATGACCAGTGAGAATACACACTCTTAATTAAGTGTATGATATACATTACCTATTGTAAAAATATGGTTATATATTTACTTAGTTTGATTATTTCTTGTTGTAGCTCAGTCCACAAAAGAGGGTGATCTATATCAAATAACTTTTTTGTGAGGCTGTAGGAATAATTTTCCTGAAAATTGTGCAAAAAAAAAGGGATAAATATCACATCATAGTTGAATTACTTGGGTTCTCTAGTTTTGTTTGTTTTCACTGAATTATTGGGGGCCGAGAGAGAGAGAGGGATCTAACTCCAACAAGTGCATCATTTTACTGTAACCCTAATTCTAGTAATTATAATAGAACAAATCCCAAGTATAGATTAATCAATCAATCAGAAATCCCAGATTAATCAACAAATTAAAGCAGGAGTAGTCCCAAATTGCCACTACTTTTTGTCTGAAAGCCTTGGCCACCACCTTTCCCTCCCCCACTTTCTTTATTTTACATAAAGTTTTCTATAAAGCAAAAGTAGAATAAAAAGGCTTATAGCTATATACATAAATTAATTAAAGTAAGAGAGAGATTTTAACAAAATAATCCTATTACAAGCCACCCCCCTCTCTCTCTCTTGGCCCCCCAGCCCCCCCCCCCCCCCCCCCCCCAAAAAAAAAGAAACACAGAAATAATTCGACTAAAGAAGTTATGACATGAGTTTCCTTCAAGCACATCCCAGAGGAAAGCAATCCCCAACAACCCAAGAAACCAAAACAAAAAAAAAGGTGATATCGTTGTTAATTGGGAAGAGGGAAATTTAAAAGATCTTATTATATTAGCTAGAAGGAGAGGAGAACTGGGTTTCTTTGTTGTTGGTTTAATTGAATGAAGAGCTATTGATTAGCATGTGAATGTTTGAGAAAGGAGGGTTTATTTGTGGCTTGTTTGTTTGGAGAACGTGGAATTAGATCATGATGGCAGGAAACCCTAGTTGGTGGAGCATGCATAACACAGCTGACTTGAGACCATCAACAGCAGCAATTGATCATGAATCGGCAGAAGCAGTAGTTGCTCCTAGTTTGCTCCTGATCTCCCAAACACACCCTTCAAATTCTCTCTTGCCTCTTCATGAATATCTATCTTCTTCCTCTAAGTCTCCCTCCTCCTCCTCTCCCTCTTCCTCTTCTTCATTTCTGCCCCTCACCTCTCATTTGCCTCATCATGATCAACACCATGCCAATGCTCCAGACTTTCCCCATTCATGGAGCCAACTCCTCTTGTAATCTCTCTCTCTCTCTCTCTGTCTCTCTCCCTCTCTCCCTCCTCTGGTTCCCAAGTTGGTGATGCTTAGTGTTATCGTATTTTACTTTTTTTAGTTTCTAGTCCTTTGGTAACTGGAGTTGAGCTATAGTTAATTAGAGCTCACTCAATATAGGCTTTCCTGATTCACAGAGCTAGAACGTAGCTTTAGTCCTTATGGAAGAGGAATAATAATCGTAGGATCACTTGAATAAACTTATGCTGGTAGCTTAATGTTTTCAATAGCTGCCCAGAAAGTAACAAAAGCCATGAGGCAACCTTACTTTTGAAGGCTCTAATTTTCAGTTGCAAATAATTAAATTAATTATTTCGGATTTTTATTGTTAATTTTTCATTTAACTAGGGGAGGGATTCCTAGTGAGCAAGAGGAAAGATATGGTGCAAATGTGTTTCAATCAACAAGGGCACCACGCATTGGTGTGATTGATGTGAAGCAAGAAGTGAGCAGCCAAAGGAACAACAACAGCCGCCGCAACAACAACAGCAACAATAACAACAATTACTTGGATTGTTATAACCACAAAGAACACGAAGCAGAAGTTAGTAACGGGGTGGCAATTATACCAGCTTGGTCCCAAAACATGCCAATTTCATCCCCAAGATCTTGTGTTACTAGCTTAAGCAACAATAGCAATATGTTGGACTTCTCTACCACCAATAAAAGATCTCTTCCGGCTGAAACTACCCATCACCATGCTGATCATCCCAGTTCTAAGGTATGTCATAGTATCTACATTCTTTATCTTAATTAATATGCCACATTTTGAACAGTCGATATTTTATATGAGTGTAAACTCCTGATATGTAAGTGATACTAACTAAAATAGGTACAACTTTCAAAAAAATTAGGTGAGTACAAAACTCATGTCAGAGTCAAGTAAGATTGTTTAATAATTGGCTTCTCCAAATGATGGTGGCTAAAAAATTAGCATCCAAAGCATGCAGCCGAGTAAGATTGTGTATGTGTTGACTGTTGATCCAAGTCCAGTGTTGAATTCTCGTAGTAGAGTATATCTGAGTACATAGCCTCCTCATATATATCAGAGTTACAGCTATGTACATCTTACTCTCTGGGTTCTCACAGTCTATCTATATGTCTGTCCGAACTACCTATATTATAAGATCGTGTATTTCTTGACTTTCATCTTCAGGTTGGGCTTTCACAATTCACAATACAGCACTGGTTGTCAATTATAGTATTATTGTTATAATAAATTACTCCCTGCCCTAGCTATAGGGTTGATATAGGTGAATTAGAAGAGGTTACAGTACTTATGATTGATTCCACCATTAACATGGATTTTCATTTGAGTGTTGTCTGTTTGCTGTTGTTGCAGTGTAATAGTAGTGCCAACGGAGGTGCACCTAAGAAGCCTAGAGTCCAATCCTCCTCCACCCCACCTCTCAAGGTAACCAACCTCAGTCTCTCTGTCATTAGCTTTAATATATAATTGGGTTTTTTTTGGGGGGGGGGGGGGGGAGACAAACCATGATAATGCATGAGTAAGAGTATATTGTTAATTATCATTAGTGATGTTGCTGTTGCTGCTGTTAATATATTGTTGTTGTTATTGAGTGGTTCTTTTTTTCCAAAAAAAAAAAAGAGTTAATTAAGATATTCTGTGATCATGGAAATAGGTGAGGAAGGAGAAGCTAGGAGATAGAATAACAGCCTTACACCAGCTCGTTTCTCCATTTGGAAAGGTAAATGCCTTAACCATTCTGTTAATTCATTAACATCATTAAGCTATTTTTTAACATCTTTTTTAATTCCTCGATGAATAAACCAGTGAAGACAGTACATAGTATTCAAAGATATACACTGCTTGGCCAATTGGCCATATGTAATATGTTCTTCTGCCACTGTATGGTGAAATTCTTTTAAAATCCTCCCCCCCAAAAAAGGAAGGTTAGAACTGAAAAAGAAGACATGGTGGATGTGTTTTTCATGTCTTTTTGCAGACTGACACTGCCTCAGTCTTGCTAGAAGCAATTGGGTATATCAGATTCCTTCAGGCTCAAATCCAGGTCATCTCTCTCTCTCTCTCTCTCTCTCTGTACAATGAGTTTTCTTTCTCTAGACATGTACATATGAATTTCAGGCTTTAAGCAAATATGAGAAAGAAATGAGACAAGCATGCAGAACAACGAGCACTTAAAAAAATTCCACATTTAGCTCATACTTATGTGCCTTTTTTTAACATCCTTTTGTCCATTCAAGTCATCAAATCACATCAAAATTTAAGTTTTATTTCAAACTCCTTTGTCCTCCTTTATTTATTTCTTATTTCTTTTTTTGGTTTTTTCATCTATCCTTCTAAAATTAAGTCTTTTATATGGTGCAGGCCCTTAGTTCTCCTTACTTGGGAAATAATAATGCATTAATCAAGAACCAACATTCTGTAAGTCAATCATATTTTTTCCATTACTTTGCCTTATATATATTATGTATAGTTTTTTTCTTTTTTCCTATATACATATTTTTGCACTGCATGCGCACCTGTTTTAGACGCAAATTATATTTTACTCTTTGAACCAGCTACATTATTTACCACACATATCTAGAAACATAATGAGGGAAGAAAAGAAGCTACGATATTTGGCGTATTGTGTTTAAATGAGTAGCTGGCAGAATCTGGATGCATGGAACCAAACAAAGAGTCTACTAGTTGACATGATAACAAACATATATATGTATCCCAATTCCTATGTTATTAATTGATTTGGGCACTGCAATATGTGTGCGAGAGATTTCTAAAAGTTGCAAAATGGAAGTGATGCATCAGCACTTATTTACCTCTTTTTTCTTTTTTTTTTGGTTGCTTTGTGACAACATTATGATTGTTAATATGAGTATCGTGATCACTGCAGCAATGCCAGACTTGGCTGATTCTTCAATACCGTTATTATGATCATGCACCTGTGATTATTGTTTAAAAAAAAATGACTTACGCTCACGATTGCTCATTAATTCTAAATTTGATTATGAAGGGCCTAGAATTATATTGTAGAAAGGTGATTACCATACTGAAAAGAAGCTGTCATACATGTATGTAATGTTTTGTTATATTTGATGTATTAGGATAACAAGGATGCACCAAAGGACCTGAGCAGTAGGGGTTTGTGCTTGGTTCCCACATCTTGTACTCACCTTGTTGGAAGTGACAATGGAGCTGATTATTGGGCACAAATACAGTCACTTGGCGGAGGATTTTGACCAATGAAAATTTTTCTTACTAAGCAAAATGCAAATTCTTACATGCAAATTTTCAGGTGAGACTACTATCACACAAATAAATTATGCGGGCTAGTACTGATTAGGTATGTAAGAAGCACATGGAGGATCACGTAACATTGACGTCTTGAAGTAAGTTATTGTAAGATGCCTTACCCAATAATATTAGAAGTCTGATCGCTCAAATGTCACAATATTTAAGTTAGTTTTCATTGAAACAACATGATTGTACCATATTATACAATACATAGTATAACGTACGTATGTCAATTAAGCACGAACAATGTTTTGCTATTTTTTTTTCGTGTTTTTCTTTTTTCTTTTTCTTTTCTCTTTCCTTCCTTTTGATTGATCATGTAGTTTCCCAAGTCTTTAATTTGATTATGTTGAAAAAAAT
Organism: Selenicereus undatus; assembly: GCA_017589665.1. NCBI lineage: Eukaryota > Viridiplantae > Streptophyta > Magnoliopsida > Caryophyllales > Cactaceae > Selenicereus > Selenicereus undatus. The sequence goes on along the minus strand of JACYFF010031955.1, from coordinate 6,406,244 downwards.
AAAGGGCTTTGATTACTGGCATCTCCCCTATCCACTCATGGCTGTTTCTTCCTGAGCTCATGGCTGGAAGAGTTGCGAAGTACTTAAAGATATAAATAAGGATTTAATTGGTTTCAAAATCCGTCTTTTTTTCTAGCTTTAGTTTATATGTGTACGTTTAAATCAATTTTAAATAATTAATGTTACAAGAAAAAAAAAAGAGAGGAGCGCGGAGTTGGAATAGGATCATGATAATGTAGGTTCCTATCAGTACCGTATGTGCCAAATAATCTATTTGTGGGCGTGCACAAGTAGTTCAAAGTTTCAAAAGGATCCTTTCAAGTTCAAATCTCAAATAACTTCAATATGAAACCGTTACTGTACAACAAGATGGAGAGAGCCATGCTAGATAAGTAGATATACATCATTATATATAGCACAGATGTAACGGACACTTTTTTTAAAAGGCGATAATGTTCAGGTTTATAATAAAATCCAATTGTTTATCAAGCCAACATCTCAGTACAATCAATCAGAAAAACCTTTCTATAAAAAGTTCTCTCTCCCCTCTCCTTCAAGAAAACCCTAACCTCTACCTCTTTGAAAGGACTATCATCGACGATTTTATCGATGGTAAGCTCCTTTTTCATTGGTTTCTATGCTAATCTGTATGTAGTTTAGTACTAGTTTTTCTGCAAATAAAGTCTATCTCTTCAAATTTAAAAGTTATATTTTACCATTTCATGGGAGTATTAGTTTCTCTTTTTATCAGAGTTGTATTCAATTGGTTTGGTCTAAGAGATTGAATGAAGATAGACTTTCAAATCGCTACATCATGGATTATGGGGTCATCCATCAAAAGTAAAGATGCAAAGTTATTGAAGATTATTCATGACAAGATTATCACAATTTCAGTGTCGAACTTTAGTAAGATTTGCATAATTTATTTAAAAGTTGGATTTCATATTTATATTTTAAATCTACAATTATTCATTCACGAATATCATTGTTAGTGTTGTTTGGCACATTATTAATGAAATCATTGTTTTATTTTAAAAGAAAAAAAAACCCTTACATCTTCTAAGCGCACAAACTTTCAAAACTCACGTAATCAAATAGTATATGTACAGTAAAAAACAAATATATGACGAATACATCTACGATTAATACATATCTAAAGCATACCAATATGTGAGAACATGGAGCAGCTACTTTTTCTTTTTTTTCTTTTTTTTTTTTTTTACAATGGTAAATGGGTCCAGCTCACTAGGCCCCTATCGCAGGGTTTACCCAGTGAATTTGAACGGACTAGGGGGCGAGGAATGTCAAGCTCAAACCAAAGTCCAGGCCCACACACGCTCCCACACACAAATGAACCGCAAATGTGTCCCAAAGTTTGAACCGGGGGGGGGGGGGAGAGACCGTGTGTAGGGGTGGCCATCCGACCATCTCTTCTTCAACTCGGAGCAGCTACTTGGGATCATGTGATTACAGAAAAGTAAGGACCTGTTTGGTTCACTTGGAGTGGAATGGAATGGAATGGGATTTGAAATCTAGAAGGAATGGAATGGAATTTGATTCTTTGAAATCATGTGTTTGGTTTAATAAAGGAATGGGATCAAAATTTTTATTTTTTACCTTTTTATATTAATATTAATATTTTTAATCTAAAAAACCTATTATTAGGCTCTGTTCTTTTCATGGCTAAATTTTTTATTTTTTACGTTTTTATTTTTTATTTTTTATTTTTGTATTTATTTTTTGTTTAATTTTTATTTTTTATATTTTATTAATTTTTATTTATTATGTATTTTTCATTATTTATTATTTATTATTTATTTATCATTTATTTATTTATTTATTTTTATTTAATTTAGATTTTCTAATTTTTTTTATTTATTTATTTTTATTTGTTTTTACTATTTATTTGTTTATTTATTTATTATTTTTAATTATTTATTTACTTTTTATTTTTTTATTTTTTATTTTTTATTTCTTTGAATTTTCTGTAGGTTTTTTGGAATAAAAATAAAAAATTTAAAAAATTAAACACAAAATATTTCAAAATTTCAAAATTAAAAATTAAAAACAAAAATAAAAAATAAAAAATAAAAAATTAAACACAAAAAATAAAAAATAAAAAATTAAATACAGAAGATAAAAAGAAAAAAAAATAAATAAATAATTTAGAAATTAAATGTAAAAATAAAAAATAAAATAAACATTAAAAAATTAAAAATACAAAAAATTAAAAATTAAAAAAATAACAAATTAAAAATTTAAAAAATTAAAAAATTAAAAAATAAAAATAAAAAATTAAGTACAAAAAATAAAAAAATAAAAAAATAAAATACAAAATGAAAATTAGATAAAAATTACAAAATTACAAAATTACAAAAGGACAAATATTCAAAAATTAAAAAAATTCTAAATTATGATAATTTACAAAAAAAGTTATATAGTAAACTTTTTGATGCAAGAAAAATTAAATCTCACATGACACTTTACAAATAAATAAATAAATAAATAATTATTTTTTTAATTAAAATGGGGAATGGGACTTGAAACCCTCCCAAAATGGGGGGAATCAAGTCCCACTAGAATGGGGGGAACTTGAAACCCTTGGGTATCAAGTGCCATACACTTGAAAACTCAACCAAACAATGGGTATGAGAACTTGATACCTAAAGGTATCAAGTTCCATTCATTTTCCTCCAACCAAACAGGCCCTAAAAGTGATACATAAAATCAATCGGGACGTTGATTGGGCTTCTTCGTAACAGCATTAAGACAACTCTGACTGCAATTAGTGCGTCAGATCCGCAGAAACAATAGCTACTCAAGACTCAAAACCGGCCCATTACACGAGCCTATTCCAGGTAGGCTCTCCCATTGGAAGAAGCCCAATCAATCATGACGCAGCAACAAGCCGACAAGGCTGAATGTCACATATGGGAATTTATTTAATAGTAAATTTATATGAGACTATATTATATAAGTCATATCATAATATGTATATTTTTATAGTGACTATTAATAATTAATTAAAAAAATTAATAATTTATTTAGGAATATATGATATTATAGTCACACCTAAATGAATTAGTAGTCACCTCTAAGTTTGAAAGTTACTCCAAAACATATTACTAGTTAGTGCAAAAGTTTAAAAAGTCACACTTGAAACAGTCCATCTCACACAAATTTTATATGAGATGTTCACCCAAGAATTTGTTTTTAATTACAATTGTTGCGTGTCACTCCAATTTGTCTCTCATATACCCTTCAAATCTCAAAGGAGTCAAAACTCAAAAGTATAGGCCACTCAAACCGTCCCACCCTAAAAATAAAAGGGGGGGGGGGGGGGAGAAAGTTAGGAGTCAAGAAGTGAAAATGAAAAAAAAAACTTATGAAAAATTACTTACAAATAAAAAATTTATAATTATTGAGAGTTTTTACTCCTAAAAATAGAACATGTACTATCCTATTTATCAAAGTTATGAATGTTCTGTCTGATAAAATAAAAGATGGAATGGAATAATCAGGAGTGTGCGACACTATTACCTTTTTGTTTTTTTTTTCTTTCTTTCGTTGGTTCCCCATGCTCTTAGTTTTAAGGATCGATCACTACTCTAGCACGTTTGATTCAATGTTTTTTGAGTTTAGGTATGGATATGATATCACATAAGTCTCATACCTTGCATTTGGTTGTTTTTTTTTCTTTTTTTTGTTTTTAAACTTACTCAGAAGCACAACTCAAATGGAATGACAAACCAACAATGTATGAGTTTTATTAAACATCTCTTGGGTTTAAACAAACCCATATCTTTCGGTGCATGATTTTTATTTACATTGAATTCATTCCTAATATGAACTAGATAAGTAGAAGCAATAATCAAAAACCATTCCCATACGACTTGGAATCATCCTCCATCCCACTCCATTCTGACAAAATTAAACCAAATGTCCCTAACTAATGACTAGTTATTAGACCAATTTTTTATTTATCTTGTTCAATATTTTTGAGTTGTGACTATTTTTTCACGGCTTTAAGGATTCCTTTTTTTTTAAAGGAAAAAAAAAAAGAAATAAACAAAGCTTAAATTTCCATAGACTATTTTGGCATCAAAGTCCATGACCCAAGTTTTTAACGATAAACGTTAAGGAACGTGCTCTAGAAATCCGTACAACAAAAATCCCAAATTCCAGCCTAATAAATTAAGACATGTCAAAATCGCAACTATCCAGTCTCAAAAAATGACAGCTCTGTTTGCTTTCTTTCTTTTCATTTATTGTCTCCTCTCAATCAACTGCATGTACGTACTAGGAGGCTACGAGTGACCACTGCCTGGAGACAACGTGTGTGTGAAAAGATCAAAGAAGACAGGGGGAGCGTAATCGAACATGCTTTGATTTTGAGAACAACAGTAGCGTGCCCAAATCTCCAGATATTCCAATGATCAACATCGCAGAATTGAAAGCCCTCGCTTTGGATTTCTCTCTGGAGAATCGCCATTCCATCCATTCTGAATTCAATACTATTGATTGAAAATCCATTTCAACGATATAAATATATTTACATTATTATTTTCACATATTCTCTAGAATTGACTAACGGGGGGAGTGTTAAATTAGTAGGTTTTGTTCATTTCAACTGATTACAGGTAGTTTATTATTTTTTGTTTCATTTTTATCTTTTAAAGTATTAAAAATGCACTTTGAAAGACAAACTTGTTAATGCTACTGTTAATAGTTAATTAATGGGTTGGCTTCTTAAAATACCCTTGTAGTAGCATTAACACTTTCTTATTTATCATTAAATTGCGCAGTTAGAGATTGATGCATGGTAACCAATGTCAAAATTATAACTACAAAATATCATGAAGTGTTGTTTAGTGCGGATAACAAGTACTTATACGTAATAACTATGAAAATAATAGGCTTATAGCCGAAAAGGAATTGAAGTACATTGACGGAGGGAGTCACATTAAGGCCATATTTGATAAACAGCTATTAGCTGTTTCTATTAGTTCTTATCTATTAACTGTTTGAATCAGCTGTTTATATTAGCTGTTTGAATCAACTGTTTTTAAACAAAGTATTTGATAAAATGAATTTTTTTATAAACAATATGTTTAGTAAAATTCCATGTATGCGCATATCTCTAGTCTATCATTTCATTGAAGAAGTTTTTTTGTTTATTGGTCATCTAATTTTATTTTCAACAATAAGCAAATTTACGTTATATGTACAAATTACCTTAATATACATCTTATTTTCTTACTAATTTTTTATAAATTGTATTCATTATTTGCCTCAATTTGCTTCTAGTTTGAATCTATATTTGCATAATAGTAGTGACTTATAAAATTATTTTGTTATTTATTGGAAATAATTTTTCCTTTCACATGAATTAAAATTTATATGAAGTTCAAATGAGCTATATATAAGTAAAATATAAATAAAATAACCACATGAATAAATAACTAATTAGCAATTAAGTAAAATAGAAATAATTAAGATACATATCATCATACTATGTAATTAAATTGATCATGTCACAAATTATTTCCAAGGCTATTATAATAGCTAACCAAGCATTAATGGCATATATAATTTCTCCAAAATATTGGGCAATTAGATTATTTCCACAAAAAGCTATTTAGAACAAGCTATTTGTAATAGCCTTTGAAAAAAAGTTATTTGGGCCAAATAGTTATCTTAAGCAGTTATTTACCAAACACTATATTAATTGTTTGATTAATCAAAATGGCTAAAATTTCTCCAAAAATCTCTTTTATGTCAGAAAACTCTTGCAACCAAACATCCTCTAACTAATGGCGTGTTTGGTAAAATTAATTGTTTAAGTAATGATTAGTTGTTTTACTAGTTGTTAGCAATTTTACCAGCAATTAGTTGTGACCCAATAGTGGTTAGTGATTAACTGTTCAACTATTGAATTAAAATAAATTCGTTTGGTAAATGTAGTTGTTGAAGTAGCAGATTTATGTAAAATGACTGAAAAGGGTAAAACAAACAAAGATTTTTGGTAAATAAAGAGAAAAAATTTGTAATTTGTAATACAATCACCAGGTAGAGATTTTTAAAAGTTGCTTTTATTAGCTTTTGAAAAGCACTACATAAACATTTAACCACTACATCATCCACTATTTTACTGAATACTTTTAAGTAGTTGTCTATAGTATTTAGACTACAACAAATCACTAACCTTTATTTCAACTTCTATTACCAAATCTTTATCTTACAAATGGTAGAATTGGTGGATGCCTAAAAATGCTTCCCTCCCCCAATCCAACCTTCTCATTAATCCAAACTTTACAACCGTTGATCAAAATCTTAAGCAATCTCAGCCCCTGGATTTATCTTGGTAACCGCAAATTTCTCCCTTTTTACTTTGTACATTAGGTCTCAAGTTCGACTCTTCCCTCCCTCATTGTATTGTACTCTTTACTGGACATATTAGGTCTCAAGTTCTATTCGCTCCTCCCTCATTATAGTGTATTGCCATTTGTGGCTCTTACGGACCAAAACGTTTCTGATTTCCATCATTATTATTAATATTTTGTATTTTTCAATACAAATATAAGTTTTAGCATGTATTATTAGAGATAATAGAATAATAAATACAATTTTCATCATTGCTATTGTTGTTGTTGTCGTCGTTGTCGATATCGGCAATGTTATCTTCCTATTTGAATTTGATAACATAGTCGATATTAATTATGATCATCTAATTATTAAAGAGAGATTAGGATATTATAATGGACATGAGTTTTTTTATTATTTCATTATTATAGAATAAGTTCATATTTTAGAAGTTTTAACTTAGGGAAACTGAATTATAATTACTGAACAAGCCGTAAAACCTTATGTGACACCTTATTATTATTAACACATCATATAATATACACATTTAAATAGAAATAATAAACATTTTTGATTTCCATGATTATTATTATTATTTGGTATTTTTTTGATACAAATATACATAGAGCATGTATTACTACAGATAATAGAAATATAAATATGATTTCTATAATTATTTGCATTATCACTATTGTTGTTGTTGTCGTCATTGTCATTATCGTCGTTGTTATCTTTCTCTTTAAATTTGATAACATAGTCAATATTAATTATGATCATATATATGTAAGGATTGTGCTAAAAAATTACATATTTGAAGCATAATATAGCACACTGCAAGGTTGAACGTGAAATATAAAAAAAATTAAAAATAAAACACGATCGTCACATTATGCCCGTGAAGCTGAATTTATTTCACATTTAATATAATCTATTTAACAAACGAAAATAAACGAAATGTTTTTCTTTTTCTTTCAAAGCATACATATTTTATAATTATATTTAATTCATATAAATCTTAAAAGTATAATTAATGTTTTAACGTTTCAAACAAATTGATCAAAATCTATTCTATTTAACGCATAAGAAAAAATGAAATAATTTTTGTTTTTTTTTAAACAATACAAATTCTCTTCGTAAAACACCTAAAATTATAATTAATCTTTTAGCGTTCAAAATAAAATATCCCAAATCGTCATAATCTTTATCTTACAAATACTAGAATGGGTGGATGCCTAAAAATGCTTCTCTCCCTCAATCCAAACTTCTCATTAATCCAAGCTTTACAACCGTTGATCAAATTCTTAGGCAATCTCAGCCCCTGGTTTTATCTTGGTAACCGCAAATTTCTCCCTTTTTACTTGGTACATTAGGTCTCATGTTCGATTCCCCCATCCCTCATTGTATTGTACTCTTTACTGAACATATTAGGTCTAAAGTTCTATTCGCTCATCTTTCATTATATTGTATTGCCTTTGTGGTTCTTGCGGACCAAAAGGTTTTTGATTTCCATCATTATTATTAATATTTTGTATTTTTCAATACAAATATAAGTTTAGCATGTATTATTAGAGATAATAGAATAATAAATACAATTTTCATGATTATTTTTATTATTACTATTGTTGTTGTTGTCGTCATTGTCGATATCGGTAATGTTATCTTCCTCTTTAAATATGATAACATAGTCGATATTAATTATGATCATCTAATTATCAAAGAGAGATTAGGATATTATAATGGATATAATTTTTTTTATTATTTCATTATTATAGAATAAGTTCATATTTTAGAAGTTTTAACTTAAGGAAACTGAATTATAATTACTGAACAAGCCGTAAAACCTTATGTGACACCTTATTATTAACACATAATATAATATACACATTTAAATAGAAATAATAAACATTTTTGATTTCCATGATTATTATTATTATTTGGTCTTTTTTTGATACAAATATACATAGAGCAAGTATTACTACCGATAATAGAAATATAAATATGATTTTCATAATTATTTCCATTATCACTATTGTTGTTGTTGTCGTTATTGTCATTATCGTTGTTGTTATCTTTCTTTTTGAATTTGAGTCAGTATTAATTATGATCATATATATGTAAGGATTGTGCTAAAAAATTACATATTGTAAGCAGAATATAGCACACTACAAGGGTTGAACGTGAAATATAAAAAAAATTGCAAATAAAACACGATCATCATATTAGGCCCGTGAAGCTGAATTTCTTTCACATTTAATATAATCTATTTAACAGGAGAAAATAAATGAAATATTTTTCTTTTTCCAATATTTATTTTATTAACTCTCTTTTTGGGAAATAAGAGCTGTTCTTTTTACCCATTTCACATGTTTTTAGGGGGTTGAGGGGGGGAAGCTAAATTTCATCGATGAAGTATATCATATATATATATATATATATATATATATATGTATGTATGTATATATATATACACACACACACACACACACACACACACACACACACACACACAAATGTATATAGATTGAAGTTTTTTTTTTTTGGGAAAAGAGAGAGACAGATGGATGAGAGAGAAGGCGGAGATGAGAAATAGAAAGAATTGTCACCATTTTCTTCCTCTTTAGGTACAATCACTAATCTGGATTTTATCATTTAACTCTCATCCCCTTGATTTTCTGGCGAGTTTGGTGTCGAAGGCGGTCCGATCGGCTTTGATCGGCATGGTGTCGTCTTCCTTGGAGCAGGTTGGTGGTTTGACGGTGGAACCGGCGATTTAGACGGCGGCTTGGGACGTCGACAGCTGGGATTTCATCGGCGACGTTGATGACGGTTTGATCGTTGACCGAATCGACGCGGGAGATCCGAGGGTAATATTTGGACTGGTGCCGAGTCTCCAGGAGATCAACAATTCTACTTCTAAACTAAATGATGCACTTAAAAAGTAATTTCTCTCTTTAACTATCTGAGTATCTTTTTTTGTTTAATTGATAGGGGATATTAAATTATTAATTGTCGTTTGTTGTTTTATTGTTCGTCGTTTAGTCATTTGTTCAGAAGTTCTAATTCTGATTTCTGATCATGTTTATGGCACGCTAGAGGACTATTACATATGGGTAAAAAATCATGAAAATCCTAAGTCTATTCAAGTGATGGTCGACTTATCTTTTTAATAATATTTTTTAAAAAAGCACGGGTTTATTTTATTAGGCATCGAGAAAAGGGCTATGTGGTATATTTTAATTTCCTTTCTCAACATTGTAGTAACTATGTAATGGAAGTTTACTTATGGTAAAAATTTAGATTGTGTTATTCCAAATCATAATTACTAATGGTGTATGGTGTTGAAATGAGCAACAATATTTTATATGTATTATTGTTGAAATGAGCATCAGTATTTTACATGTTTTGGTGTTGAAATGAGCAAACATATTCTACATTTAATCAATTTTTAATAATTAATGTATTTCATTTTTTTCAAAAAAAGGACAAATTTGATAAATATTAATTTCCTATTTGGCGTTTATAATCCGGATTCAATGCAAAGAAATATATTCTTCAATGTTAAGTAAAACTTTAATTTTGAAAAACTTAAATTAAAACAAAATAAGCATCTAACTTTTTATAAGGACAAATTTGACAAATATTGGAAAATTTGTGTTACATGCGAAACTAAAACTAAATCGACTTTAAAATAATTTCTACCTAACTTCACTAGAGAATTAACGACTTCATAAATTTTTACTCACCAACAAGAAGATGATGTTGACTTTTTGTTATTGATGTCATAAATTGACTTATCATCATCCTATTTACCATGCTTTGTAACAAATTTACTATCTATTGTCTCCATCATACTTATATAGACTTTTTTCACAATTATATAGTTTTCAAATATTAATCTCATTAATTATGCACGAAGTGTTTGTATACTTAACTTTTTCGTTGAGTTTTTCCATTATCTCCTCTAAATTATAATATTAATCATATCTACCGTAACTATTCGTTTATTATTTCGATAATATATTTACAAAATGTTTATTTGAACATACGCCGTGCGAAGCACGGGTTCAGACTAGTATAATCTAAATATGAATATAATAGAGATCTTATATGTGAATAATTACTCTAAATAAAACCTGTTAGCTATCCGCAAAAATCCCCCCCAAAGCAACTGGCCTATTGAATTGAAGTGGGAGCGTCAATGCGCACTCAAGAGTTACTGGTAACTAAAATCCATCCCACGCACGAAGTGCCCCATGTGCCCCAAAAAGATGGGCGTTTTAGTTGAAATTTCACGATCAAATGCCGTCGACATCACAAGAGAACATTTTTTTTTTTTTTAATATGGTGAAATTTTGGCAGTGAATTTTAGATGACTTTGGGTTAACGTTGTACATATTTTTGTGGTGGGCCCTGCATCAATCAGACTGCCATATCTTTGTAATTTTTGTTCAAACAAATCGTTGGTCCATTCTGATTTCATTGTGAGATTTTGTCTCTTTGTTTTCTCATCAAAATTATAGTCAGAAAGAAAAGTTACACGGCTACCGTTTTGTTGTCCAAACTTTAGGTTTTTTTTTTTACCCTACTAAAGATAGCTTATACATTGTTATTACATATTCAATTGAATGTTTTGTCGACCGACTATTCTAAAAATTAAAGTTTAAAATTTTACTTTTTTAATAATGGAGTTGATTACAAATTAATGAACCAACCTACAACAAATGGCCTGCTCTTTAGAAGTTCTGCCTATATTGCTTGAGAGTGACATGGTTTCCCCTTGACTCCCCCCAAGCTTAACATGGTAAGAATACCTTGTCATATGTATAAGTAGACTTATCCATATGTCATTTTAACATGCACCACATCAATATTTGATATAATCTACTCCAAATTGAAGTTTTTGAACTTGGATTCCTGTGGTTTCTAACTTTGCTAGAATTCACATCACTATTATTGCGTTTTTGTCCACATTATATTGTATTTAATTATTCATCCCAGCGTTGATGCATAAAAATAAATTTCGTACAAGTGATGTGAATCAATCGAGTGCATAGGATCCAACAACGTGAGCAAAAGAAAGGGAAGTCAAATCTTTGTGACAAATAAAATAAAGTTGTTGGTAACATAACATGGCTAGCTAAGGTGGAATGAACCCAACATTTTTTAGGTCACACACAATTGTAAAGTGCGAAAGTCCTATATGACCCCTCCCATACTTCCTGTCCAAATCAATAATTGAATGGAATTGCATGGCCCCTTAGGGTATATATTTTAGATTATGAAGCATCATGTAAAGTAATAGGACCAATAATAACAATTATGAATAGTGATTATTTGGCCTATTATACGATGCCTTAAGCTAGTGAGGCTCTTAATTATATTGCTTTTATTTTTGAAATCGAGTCATCGTAGTTTTATGAACCTTTATTATGGTTTTTAGATGATGATTATGATGAATTAATGACTAATGTAGACTATTAATAAACATGATTGTCACTTTTTCATATATAAGGATCTACATATATAGTGATGAGTTGATAAGAGTTTATTTCTTGATCAAACTATGTTTATTAGATATTCCTTGGATGAATTTAATTAAGAACTTTTCACTCTTTTGTATTATTCATTTTATTCTTTTTAATATTCTATAGATTAGGTGTTTTTTTTCTCCAGAAGTATCGCCTTTAATTTTATTAGTTGAGATATCGCACATTTTTAACTTTGTATGTTGAATTTTAAGTTATTAGTGCCATTTTTACAATGAACTTTAATTTTTGTAATGAGGAGCTTGTGAGTTCCATAACCTTCAGTAACACTAGAATTTCTAAACTTTAATGCCTTTCTTTTGGTCTCTGGAACCTGGAAGTATAATATATATTTTGAAGAAATTATATTTCTAATTTCATTTTTCGAGTAGATATACCATCCCTTTGTTTTTCCTAGTACCATCCCTAGTTTTATGGAAAAAGGAAAGGAGAATTTAAATGCATGCATACTTGCTTAAAAGTGTAAGTTAAGTTAAATTCTGAATCATCCAATTACCATCTATGTCTAGATTAGATTTAGATTAATTGTTACTGTTCTTTGGAAAATAGAACCTCGATGTAAACACTTCACAAATTGAGGGGGGCCACCACTTGATAATATCCAAATTAGGATAGGACATGGAAAATGGTGGTAACAGAATTATTTAGCGGAGGTTGGCCATGCAATGCCAGTCCCTCTCAATACTAAGCTAAAGAAGAAAAGGAAAGCTAAAATTATAACACCAAAGAGGTTCTAATGGTCTGCTCGCGAGCCACATAGAAGGAGAGAGAAGGGGAGTGAGGCAGGGGGAACATCGCCCATGATGGGCTCGCGACAAGCAACTCGTGAGGAAGCTTGCAGCTGGAAGCAGGCTCACAAGGAGGTTGAGATTGTTTTTTGATTTTTTAAATATTTTTTAATTAGTTTTTTTTTTTAATTCTAAAAATAAAATTGTGTGTTATAGAGTGAGTTCATGAGGATTATTTTATTTGGTGAGCTAAAATAATGAGTCTTTTATTAAAGAGAGTGAGAATTGTAGGGTGAAAAATTGGAGAGAATGTTGATGTGGCAGTGATAGACTCCACCGGTGAGCCAAAAAATTGACTCACCGGTTTTGCTCTTAACAACATCAACTCATGGAGGGGTCATGTTCATGTTACTGTCCACATCTCAATTGTCCATTACAACTCACTATTCCTAAAATTATTATATTATATATATTTCATAGAAAAATAAATGATAATAATAATAATAATAATAAAGTGGTCAAGAATTTTCGTTAGGGGTATGGCCAAAAACTTGATGCCTGACAACTATAAAAATGTGTAGTATCATCATGAGTGATGTTTTGTGGGGTAGAATGGTGGATATAGAGAGAGATTGGAGATGTTCATGCATGGACAACAACTCCACAACACAAGCAAATGGTCAAAAGGTACAGAGGGAAGTTCATAGGTTAGCTTGAATTGTGGTAAAGTAAAGGGTCTGAGATTGAGATAGCGTATGTGTTTCTTCTCCCTTGCATCAAGCAAGGAAATAAAATATGGGATTTTGTACACCTAGGTATACATGGGACTTTGTGCACCCCCTATTCATTTATTATCATTGTCATAACTTGTAAGAGTTGGTATATATGTGTTGAGGAAGAAATATGGGCCATATGATATCTCTTGCTTGTACAAAAACCCTACTATACTAGTGCACAAGGAAATAACAAATGGGATTTTGTGCAACTAGGTATACATTAATGTCGCTCCCTGCTAAATTTGTTTTATTTTCTTCGTTGTATTTTCTGATAATTCTTTATTTTTATACTTAGAGGTTCATAAAAAATATTTTGTATCTTTATGGGGAATCTATTCGTGAGATCATATAGTGCTCTTGATTAAATTAATTAAATTAAATTGCTAGTTCAGGATATATATACATCACAATCTCTTGGACAAAATGGTGTGAAGAAGCTTTTTGAAAAAACTTTCATTAATTGAAGGGAGTTGGAGGTGAAGAGGCTGAGCTTAATTTATCTCCTGTTTGTAAGTTCTCAGTTTGTGTTTCGGTTATTCAAGTTTGAATTTGCTTTGCATAATTTGTCCATAATTAAAATTAATGGTGACGGATAGGGTAAAGTTCTTTTTGATATTGATCTTCCAGTGTAGCATTCTGAAATGATTGGTTACTAATTAAGTAAACCTTGACAATTTAATTCAATGGTATCACATTTAGTTTTATAGCGATCCAATTTCGTAACACATTCCTAAGGATTGACTCCCGTACTTGCTACAGCGATCAACCATACACTTGCGAATTCACAACATAAATATACAACTTAAAATGTATAATCAATAGTACTTAATAATAAATAAGTTAGATAGTTTTGTAGACTATTATAATTTTCAAATTATTATAGAGAAATTAAGATATTATAACTGCGATCGAAAATATTTGCTAAACTTATTGTAGTATATTTCGATATATTAGAGATTTTAGTTGATAGTTTCTCATAATTTGCACATGTCAATAATTGCTTCTTCTTAAAAAGTTATTACTTATTTAATTTAAAAACCTCAAAATGTTGTATATGACATGGTTGCTATATGAAGTATTGTAATATTTTATAAATAATTATTACAATTAAAAACTTATAATTTTTTTCACTTAGTATATGGGTATAGAAATACTTGTTACAAATTAAAAAAAATAAAAAACTTCATTAACCTCTAAAAAGGAACATTTTTGACCGTTAATTAGTTGTCATTGTGCGAATTTTTGTTTATAAAAAAAAATTAGTGATTTTTGGAACTTTAATTCATGACCAAGAAATATAAGAAGAAGAACACCTTATCCCGCATAAAGGGCGTTTGGAAAGAAAAGTCTTTTGTCTAGGTCGAGCTCTTCTGTTAATTCATATATCTTCTATTTAATATAAAAATAATATGTAAATTAAAGTGGCTAATTTCGGATTTACCATTAAAATAAGAAAAGTGAAACTTTAATACTTTATTCATTCCTTGGATCACTAAAATATTAATACCACCCATAAAGTTCAGTACATATATATTTTCAGTGATTAGAAAAAGTTATTAAAGTATATTTTGTTTTTATGTAATTAATAGATTTCACTACAAAAAAAAGTCAAGAACTAATATACTTTTAATTATGATGATAATTATTTTTATTGAAAATCTTATGGTTGTGATTATATAATAAAATAATCTAATGATATTATGATGATAATTATTTTTATTGATTTAGGAAAGGATATCCAAGTATATTTTGTTTTTAGGTAGTTAAGAGATTCTGTTGCAAAAAAAAATAAATCAAAATATTATATATTTGAATTATGACGGTAATTATTTTATTGAAAATCCGGCTGTTGTGACTATATAATCAACTAATTTACAACAACAACAACAACTCCCAGTGTGGGTCCCGCTTCCGCAGGGTCTGGGGAAATATAATGAACTAATCTAACGGTTCAAAATCTCAAATTTATAAGAAAATTTGAAAAAGTCACATTATCACAACATTGCTTTTATATTACAGTATAGATATTTTCAGTTTTATTCTATAAATAAATTGAAGAAAAAAAATATAAAAAAAAAGACGAAAGGTCAAATTTCCAACTTTCTTTATCCAAGTAAACTTTACTTTTTTGCGTTTGTTTTTGTCCCCTTCTTTTTAGAGCTGTAACTGGAAAGGCCCTGATGAACTGCACCCACTAGCCTTTCTCATTGGTCATGGCCAAATCATATTTTGCTTCCCATGTATATAATTATTATGTTGTTTATATACTCAACAACTTTAAATCAACACACATGGGGAGGATCTGTAAGCCAAACCAAACCATATAATAAAACCTATCAGATAATAGAAACCATACATTAAAATATATGTAATCATGGTCAGCTCCTTTTATGTTGCTTTTTCCATATGTTCTCATTCTTCTTATACACTAGTAATTAAACCTTTGTTTACTCAATTCTGTCTGTATTGTGTAAAATTCTTTATCTATAATTCTTTTTTCAATAAAAACAAACAATCGCAATAAATTAAGACTGAATCTTGACTTTAAAAAGTGATATATATTAGACTAATTTTGATAAGGAAGTATTATAATTTGCAAAAATCTTTTGCAATTTTCCTGTATCAAGCATTACATTTGAATTGGCAATATCGCATATTATAGTAATGGAGCTAAAGATTTAGAATTTTTCCCCTTTCTATTGCTGTGGGTGATGCATCACTTGAAAAACAGTTATTTTTCATCTTTTTAGACAAAGAATTGTAACTTTAAAAAAAAATAAAAATGCTTTTAATGTTTAGGAGAAATATGATGCACTACGTATGTGTTTGAGTCAAATTTTATTTTATTTTTTGGGTGTAAATGAGATGCAAATGTCAATGTCGTCAGATTCAAACTTAGATATCTGATAACAATTTATGAAGCTATATCCGTTCAACTAACTAACACTCATAATTCATGACTTTGTTAAGATATTACTTGCAACTTTGACATTTGCAAGGGGGATGCTTCAGTTGGTATAAAATGGATTAAGATACTATGACAATCTTTTTACTGTGAGTATGCAAGCAGTTAAGTATAAAATTTCAGTGTGCTCATTTGAACACTATTACATATAGGTTACAACTCTAGCATTTTATATATGTGGCCAAAACAGGATAGTTGCAGTTTAGAGACCTCTTTTTTATTAGAAAAAAAAATATAAAGATTAAAGATCAATACAGTCAAATTTAGATCTAAATCTTTATCAATCAATAATTATAATTTTTTACTAATTAAACAAATTTATCAACCTTTTTTGTTAATGAGGCGAGTGTTTCAACATCCTCAATAAAACGAGACCAAATGATGAGTGAAAGTTTTGAAATAATATTTTTTAATGAGGCCCCCAAATGTGTAGTACAAGTAAAATAAATGAAATGAACATATTTAAACACATCCTCTCCTCATCGCTCCCACTCCATTCGAAGTAAGGCACTCCCCGTCTCGTCACTAGCACGTCCTCTCCTCAGTCCTCCCCATAGCCCCCTCCCCCCCCTCTCCCTCTCCTCCATTTCCAGAAAAATTCACAGAGAGAAGACGTCACGCCATGGATACAACTGATGAAAAGGATAGAAACATCAATGGCCAAAAGGAGCAGGACCACCCACAAGAAGAAGATCAGCCCTCTTCTAAGAGGAAAAAGGGCGGTTTCATCACCATGCCTTTCATCATTGGTAATCAATTATTAAATCAAAATTACCTTTGTTTTGTCTTGAACCTCATTTTGATTTCTGGGAATAGGCATTGTTTGGTTGTCCGTGTAAAACCCAGAATTATTGATTAATTTGGGAATTACATTGAATGCAGCAAATGAGTCGTTCGAGAAGGTGGCGAGCTATGGGCTGATGCCAAACATGATATTGTATTTGATCAAGGATTACAAGATGAGCGTATCTCAAGGCACAAATCTCATCTTCTTGTGGTCTGCTGCCACCAATTTCTTGCCGCTTGTTGGGGCCTTTCTCGCTGACTCTTTTCTGGGTCGCTTCCTCACCATTGCCTTCGGTTCCATCACCAGTCTCCTCGTAATTTTCTCTCTCCTCTCTTGTTCAAATTCAACCTCCATTTACACTTTTGTAAGTTCTGAAGCTAATTGTTTGTTTCCGATAATTCTTCTGCACACCACTTCCTTTTTTTAATATATATATAACTAACTTTAGGAAACGTCACCAACTGTCCTAACTCACATCCACATAATTTACGTATAAGTTAAGTAGCTAAATATGATTTATTAATTCTACACTTATACTCGATGGAGAGGAGAATTTTAGTGAAATACTGTCACCGAAAAAGGACTGCTACCACTAGTTATATTTTTTTATTTATCTGATCATCATCACATGTGATGAGAAGATAAAAAAAAATAAATATCGCTAGCAGTTTCTAAGCTGAAACCTCTGATTTGAGTAGGTATTTACCCATGATTAGGGTGTCTTAAAAGGATTAGGACAAGTTAGGAAAAGAATTGAGTTTAATGCCATTGAAAGTTGTCAGAACACATGAAGACTTTGATCGAATATAAAATTTGAAGTCAGCGCGGTTCACCAATGACACTCCGTAGTCCATACAGAGACGAGTCGCAAGGTTTCTTCACTTTTCATTGATTGATTAATTAGGAGTGCTTTTATCGTGATTATTGCTAATTAGTTGGTGAGTTTGATGTTGGAGGTGGGCTTTATGAATTATGATCACATGGCACATACGTGTCATGGGGTCCATGATTTTTGACGTAAAAAATTCAGGAGCTTTTGCATCTTTTTGATTTTTGAAAGGCAGAATTTTCTTTTTCCCATTTTGCCCCCTGAACGTTTTCAATTTTTAGAAGGATACCCTGAAAATAACTCCATTTTGATGACATTAAAATGCGCCACTCTCTATTGGGGAGTGTGACGGGGAGACGTTTCACGGATTTTGTGGCGTGGGGTTTCATGGGTATCAGTGTAATTAAATGTGATTCAGTGAAGAAAAACCCTTTGTATCACGCATAACATGCCAGTGTTTGTCAATAAATATGTTTATTACGAGTGGCTAAGTTTCATAAGTGTTCCAGCTCAACAGCATCAGAATCAAGCAGAAAGAAATACAAATGGCGTGACTTTCTGGACCACATGATCTGGCTTTACTTAAAATGCATAGAATATTGTCGTAGTACTATTAGTGTCATTCATTACAGATGGTTCTTCAAATTTAGGAATTTCCCTCTCTCTCTCTCTTTTTTTTTTGGGAGAAAAGGGGGGGGGGGGTTGGAGCGCCCCGTTTTGGAAATTGGCTTTTTCAATTTAATTTGGCCCCGGGAAGGAATTTTATGCTGCTAATAATGTAAAAGCAGTGTATACAATATATATTCGCAGTTTCATTGCTGGATCCTATATATACAGTTTTTATCCATGTATATTTGTCATTTAGACAGTTTATAATTACATATGCTTACCTAGCATATGAGTGAGTACTTTTACAGGCACATATCGTAGTATAGTAGTACTGGCAGTTAGTAGGCTTGAGATAAGTTGGATTCCTTCCGACCCACATAATGAACAAAGCCAGTTAGACTGGGATCAGCTGAAAACCGTCTCAAATAGACTGACTAACTGGGTTAACATGAGGCCGGTTGGCCATTTTTTTTTTTTTTAAAGAAAAGAAATCAGGGCTTGTACAGGGTTGCCTCTGTGTGGGTTGAGCATGTTTCATGGTCCAAAGCAGTTGGCACAATTGAACACAAACCCACAAAATTATTCTTCATGGTCCACTATAAACTTATTGCTTAAAAAGCCAGGCTTACTAGATCAGAATGCCTAACCATTGAACTTGTTTAATGCAGGGAATGATCCTTCTCTGGTTAACAACAGTAATTCCAACTGCCAAGCCTCCACCATGCGACCCATTAGCCCACAACTGCCAATCCCCAACAGCAGGGCAAATAGCCCTCCTTGTGTTTGCCTTCCTTCTCGTGTCGATAGGGGCTGGTGGGGTCCGACCTTGCTCCCAGGCATTCGGGGCTGATCAGTTTGATCAGAGAGACAACCCCAAGAACCGCAGGGTTCTAGAGACCTTCTTCAACTGGTACTATGCTAGTGCTTGCCTCTCTGTCGTGATTGCCTTAACTGTGATTGTGTACATTCAAGATCACCTGGGTTGGAAGACTGGTTTTGGAATCCCTGCAATCCTCATGTTTCTGTCAGCTGTCTTCTTCCTTTTCGCTTCTCCCTTTTATGTGAAGAACAAGGTTGAAAGGAGCCTCTTCACCAGCTTTGTACGAGTTGCTGTCGCTGCTTATAGGAACAGACAGATGACTCTGCAACCTCCAGGATCGAATGTGCAGTACTGTCATAACAAGGAGGATTCTGCAGCAACTGTCCCAAGTGACCGATTAAGGTACGTTTGCGTCTGTTCTCTTTTGTGCTTTGTAACTAGACTTGCAGACCAGTTTGTACAAATCATACTCGAGTCGAATCATTTTGGGTTCAGGGTCATATGCGGGTTTGCTTTCAGTTCATTCAATGAAGTTTTGTCAGGAAAATGCAATTCGTATTGTTAAATATCTGGATCAGGATGGCTTTGAGTTAGTTAACTCTAATCAAATAACCTCATCTCTTATATAATTTTGAGTTGGGTTTGATAAAACATAGTTTGCTACGGCCATAGTCTTGACTTCACCTATTTGAGGGGAAATTTGATCTGCTCAGTTTTCTGTGACTTTTAGGTTCTTGAACAAAGCTTGTATTATCAGCAACCCTGATCAAGACATTGGCCCAGAAGGCTTGCCAAAAGATCGTTGGAGACTTTGCACAGTGGAGGAAGTAGAAGAGCTAAAAGCGCTCATTAGAGTACTCCCAATATGGTCATCTGCAATCATGATGTCAATAAACACAGCCAGCCAGAGCACATTCCCCGTGCTCCAAGCAAAGACCATGGACCGACACCTGGGCTCAAGGTTTGAAGTTCCAGCTGGCTCATTTGGTACATTCTTAGTCATTGTTATTGTGCTTTGGATTCCCATCTATGACCGTGTAATTCTCCCCTTGGCATCGAAGATCCATGGCAAGCCAGTCCGCCTGAGTGTAAAGGTGAGGATGGGGGTTGGCCTCTTTTGCACCTTCACAGCCATGATGGTGGCTGGGCTTGTAGAGAACATCCGGAGGCACAAGGCCATTGCTAGCAATGGGCAGGCGATGATCCACATGTCGGCTATGTGGTTGATTCCCCAATTTGCCTTTAATGGCTTGGCCGAGGCCTTCAATGGTATAGGCCAAACAGAATTCTACTACTCCGAGTTCCCCAAGAACATGTCAAGCATTGCAACGTGTCTCTCAGGGCTAGGAATGGCTGTGGGTAACCTATTAGCTAGTGTGATATTGAACTTGGTAGATCATGTTACTAAGAGAAGAGGAAAGGAGAGTTGGGTTTCAAACAACATCAACCAGGGTCACTATGACTATTATTATTGGCTCCTAGCGGCCTTGAGCTTCTTCAATTTATCGTATTACATATTATGTAGCCGGTGTTATGGACCTGTGTTGGAGGAAAGGAACAAGGTTGTGCATGAGAAGGAGCGGTTTCCGGTTGAAGAGGAGATGGCAATGCTAAGGACTACGTGTCAACAAGAGAAGGGGGAGGAGTTGAAGGAGGACTTAGGTTTATCAAAATCCGTCAAGTGAGACGGGAATTTGATGTATTTCTTTGGTTTTTTTTGCCCCAGTGAAAGAATAGAATAGAATACTGTTTCCCCAGTGAGATGGTGGATTGTTGTTGTATCAATATCTTGCATAAGTAAATTGGCATGTAGCTAGAAGAATAGAATACATAGGATGCATGGCTTGGATTGGTGTGTTTTTGGAGTTGTGACCGTGTACTACTATTCACTGAAAGTGAAATTGTTTGATGGGCATTTTTGGCCTGCTTTGCTTGTAATTGAATTTGAAGCCAATATATGCATGTAATTAAGGTGTTCCTTTCTGGCTTTTGAGCAAGTCAACTTTACATTTAATCATCTAACTTATGCTTATTGCACGTCCCCCCTCTCCCCAAGTATTTAGTAAATTATTCATGAAACTAAGTGATAAGTGACAACTAGCAGTTTGTACGTTTATGATTTTCATCAGAAAATCGTCATTTTGTTCAGGTTGAAGGAAAATAAACTAGCACTTTATCATTTACTGTTATTACCACCAAATTAATATGTACTAATTCTCTTTAACCAATCAGGCACTTTTGCATTGTAGCGCCTTTCTTTCAACTATTGGATCCATTTTAATACGCTATAACATGTCTAGTAGTGTAAATTTACT
Source organism: Selenicereus undatus (assembly GCA_017589665.1). Lineage (NCBI taxonomy): Eukaryota > Viridiplantae > Streptophyta > Magnoliopsida > Caryophyllales > Cactaceae > Selenicereus > Selenicereus undatus. The sequence goes on along the minus strand of JACYFF010031955.1, from coordinate 6,384,506 downwards.
AAATTATTCATTAAGTAGTGATTATGTTTTTTTGAAAGAAGAAAGGAGAGTTCATTACTGAGAAATAGAGTCATTACAAAAGTCCTTTAATACCAGATCAACAATATGATCCGGGCCTCTCCTACCGTTTCCTACTAGAGGTGGAACAGGGTTGGAAATGAGCGAGGGCACGAACTACCCAATTCTCTGATTTTTTAACATGAGAAAAAGAGCAAAAATCAAAACGTTTGGCAAAATTCAAAATAGCATCTAAGCAAGACCAAGAGAGGAGTTCAGTCTCGCATTGGACTTGTCACTTAAGCTGTGAGATAATGATGAGGCAATCCCCTTTAATGGCAATCCCTGAAGCCAGTAGTTATTATGTTTAATAAATTGAATTCTGAGAAAAAAATAACGGAACTAGATTCTAGACACATGCTGATGTTAGGCCGAAAAGCCCGCAAGCAAAATCAAATCATTGCCTGATGATACGATTACGGGCGAAGGCCCAGCTATTTGGGATGCGACATATTACATACGGATATGGGAGTGCTGGCCCAAGAAGCCTCGTTTGGAATAAATTGTGATACTTGGAAATTTTTTCAATAAATTGTGATGCCTGGAGTATTTTTCTTCCAGGGGAAATTATTTATCTGAAGAAAGTCCATTTTTGGACAAAAAATTTAGAAGATGCTTTGTGAATATAATTTTACTTTACAAATGTTCTTAACTCTATGTTATTAACAATTTATTAAGTATTTGTTTGAAGAAAGTTCACTTTTTGGCAAAAATTTCAAAAAGATGTTTTTTGAATTTACTCTTACTTTACAAATGGTCTTAAAGCTATTCTATTAACATTTTGTTAAATATTTATTAATTTATCATATAGATTCATTTAATTTTGATAAACATCTTCTCATTAAAGTATATGATTAGAAGTTTAACTGTTCAATCAATAAAAAAATGTCAACTGTTCAAATCCTATAAAATGTAATTTATTTTTTTCTCAATTTATAATTTTTACTCTCTTAAGATGAGCATAACTTATACCGTAATCTTAATAATAGTCTCAAGACGCATAACATTACATCAATTTTTTTTTTGATAACATGGAAACAAGAAAAAGAAAGATTTGGAGATTTTAAAAAAAATAATTACACCATTCAGGCCTCCCTACAACAACAACAACAACAACTCCCAGTGTGGGTCCTGCTTTCGCAGGATTTGGGGAGATCTAGATATAGGCAGTCTTACCTCAACCGACGTCTCTGTCCGTAGAGAGGCTGATTCCAAGCGACCCACAAAAAAAAATTTTGTGAAAACATTTGAAAAAGATGGGTTAGAGAGAGAGAGAGCCATGTGTATCGTAAAGCAGCTAGGGAGATACCATACCTTATTGACGATAATGACCTCTTCAGAGGCAAATACTACCTGCAAACAACACACAATTCAGGCTTCCCTATAAAATATTTTAACAGGAGCCAATCATATTCATGTACATCGCATGGCCCGTGATGAGCTCCAAATTAAAAGGCCTTTGAATGCGGTTCAACCTTCAACCACCCCCCACCCTCCTTGGCTCCTTCTACCAAAAAAAAGAGCAAAAAACCAAAAAAAATAAAAATGAGGGCCAGGTAAACCAATCAACCATAGAGAAAGCGCCACGTCGTCCCGGACGCGTTGAGGCCTTTAAAAACAACTCATAATATTAATAAAATCCCACCTCAAATATCTAATTGAAGGTGCCGCTTGCCGTTCGAGGGGACTGAGGATCGTCGAGTGAGTTGACTCAGTGCGTAAATCACTCTCCATCTCGGTTGCTCCGCCACTTTCTCTCTCCTGAAATGGCACCGATCGGCGTCGGAGACACCATTCCCGACGGAACTCTGTCGTATTTTGACGAGAACGACCAGAAGCAGGACGTCTCCATCCACTCACTCGCCGCCGGCAAGAAGGTCGTCATCTTCGGTGTTCCCGGCGCCTTCACTCCTACTTGCAGGTGATTACTCCCCTTTCTTTGGATTTCAATTTCTCAATTGTTTGATCTGCCTTGATCTAATTTTACTTTTTCGTAGCGCGTTTCTTTTTTTTTCAAGTTTTGTTTTTCAGTTGCTTTTTCTATTGTATACTTCTGGGATGATGTTCTGTATCTGCTGGTAGTGTCAAAAGAGATCTAGTGAGAAATAGTGTGATCTGATCTTTCATTTGTTTTAATGTTTTTGCGTTTCAGTTGCTTCAGATCATTTTCTGCCAGTGTTAAAATGAGACAAATACTTGGTGCTTGAACTTGGAGTGCTTGAAGATTATTTATTTTATTGTTTTGTTGAAGTGTTGCTTTAGGATCTGTTTGATTTTGGGTATCGATGTAGAAAACTTATGATGGTTGTTTAGACTTTAGAATAGTAATAGTGTTGAAGTGTTGGTGGTGGTTTTATTAATTGATAAGTATTTAATTAATAAGATGCTTCTACCGACGCCATCCGTAGCTATATTTTTTTTTTTTGTTCTTTCTTGCTGACTTAAGTATCTAGCAATTGTGCATGCACATATTCTTGGTTTTTCTTTTGTATCCGTTTTCTTCTTAAATAACTGTTCTTTCTGATTGGTAGGAGCGGAGTAATCAGATCAAACTAAATCAAATCAAAGTCCAAACCAGTACTCTTACTAGCACACAATGTGCGGGTAAATATGGCAAAATTGGAAATGCTTAAGCTGTTCAGTATGTAGGCCAAGAATCTTAGTAGGGGGTTTATATGGGGATGTAGGTAAAGTCTACGTATTTTTCTGCTCATAGACTTTGTCCTGACTGCAAGTTGTGGGGGTTGCATTGGTAGTGGTTTGGTGTGTATTGATGTTGTGAGTAAAGTCTACGTATTTTTCTGCTCATAGACTTTGTCCTGAGTGCAAGTTGTGGGGGTTGCATTGGTAGTGGTTTGGTGTGTATTGATGTTGTGAGTAGGTGGATGTTTGGGGTGGGAATGGAGGTATAAAGAAAGGGTGCAAAAAGGAGGTAAGGGTGTAGGAAAACAATTCAATGATATTAACTGAATTTCGATCCAGTCTGTGTAGGAGACCTTGGAGCAATTACAGTGGCTACACCATTCATGTGGGTTGGTACTTATGCAACAAAGAATTTAACTAGAACAGCTGAATGAGGTCTGTCTGTCCCTTTTTTTGGGGGGGGGGGGGGGTTGGCTAAGGTGTTATAGTTATTCTACCCATCTTTTGAAGTGGTGCATGTATCCCTTTAAAGACGTGGGTATTCTTCATGTGTTCTCTGTGAAAAACTCAACAAAACATAGTGGAAGATTCACACTTCCAACAATGCTGCTTCTGGAAATCTTTGCAATGATGCTTATCTGTGAATGCCAATAGTCAAGCATACTAGGGCTGTTATAACTGGAATTTGTTGTTGCTTATTGCATTTCTTTGCCCTCAGACGTAGAGGAATACCTTAGTTTCCTGCTGTATTCCTTCACTAAGTCTTTCGTCCTTCACTGGGCTGTTGCTTTCGATAGTTTTGTGGGGTAGAATCTGGGTGAGTCTACTTTTTTTTGTCCTTGACGATGCATTTGGGGTTGTTGAATGGACCTTTTACCACTATATCTTCAGTCTGAGGCTTTATGTGAGGATCTGGGTAAAGTCTGTCTTTTTCTGCTTATAGATTTTGTCCTGGGTGTAAGTTGTGGCGGTTGTATTGGTAGTGGCTTGGTTGTATTGATGTTGTGATTAGGTGGATGTTTTGGGCCGGGAACAGAGGTATAAATAAAGGGTGTGAAAAGTGAAAACAGGTAACGGTTGCGGCCAATAATTTAATGATGTCAACATAATTCTGATCCGGTCCTTGTAAGAGGCAGTGGAGCACTTGCAGTTGCTACACCATTCATGTAGGTTGGTGCTTATGAAACAAAAATTTTAACTGGAACAGCCGAATGAGGCCTGCCTCTCTTTTTTCTTTTTTCCTTTTTCTTTTGGGTTTTTTTTTGGGGGAGGGGGGTGGTTGTGGCTAAGGTCTTGTAGTTCCTCTACCAATCTTTTGAAGTGGTGCACTTAGCCCTTTAAACAGAAGGCCCTACATTACAGAAATGTGCTCACAGGGGCCAGAAAGACCCTGTCAAAGGAACCTAGATTTGGTAGGTCTGCACTGATAAACGAAAACTGTCTCGATTGGATAATAGTATACAGCAATGTCGTGGGTGCTCTGGTTATGTTCCCAATGAAAAGCTTAACAACCCGTAGTGGAAGATTCATATTTCCTTGGCTGCTGCTTCTGGCAATCTGCGTAACATTGCTTATCTGTGCATGCTAATAGTCAAACATAGCAGAGCAGTTGATAACTGGGATTTGTTGTTGCTTGTTGCATTTCTTTTGCCCTCAGTAGGACTATCTTAATTTCTTGGCTCTTGCTGGATTCCTTAACTTGGTCCTGGATGATGCATTCTGGGGTGTTGAATTGACCTTTTCCCTCCGCATTGTTGTCACAGTTTGAAGCATGTGCCTGGATTCATTGAGAATGCCGAGGAACTGAAGGCTAAGGGAATCGATGAAGTCCTCTGCATCAGTGGTATGCTTAGTGCCGAAACCATAAACGCTGTTATTTTTTGCAGACTGCAATCAATATTGTAGATTCTGATTTCCTTCTAATCTTTCTTTTTGCTGCTATTTACAGTAAATGACCCATTTGTGATGAAGGCGTGGGCCAAGACATACCCAGAAAACAAGCATGTGAAGTTCTTGGCTGATGGCTCTGCGACTTACACTCATGCCCTTGGCCTTGAGCTTGACCTTTCGGAAAAAGGGCTTGGGATTCGTTCTCGAAGATTTGCTCTCCTTGTTGACGATCTCAAGGTGAAAGTCGCTAATGTTGAATCAGGTGGGGAGTTTACCGTCTCCAGTGCTGATGAAATCCTCAAAGCCCTGTAAACATGCAAATCACTTATAACGCTATCCACCTTTTTCTGCTGCTGCCTCTAAATCTTCTAGTCTGAGTAACCCACATGAAGCTGTGTTTGACACTGTTTGCTGTTTAAGTGTTTCTGAGTATCAGTATCCCAGTGTTTTGGTACTGTGAATAATGGGAAGGATCTGCATGAGTCTAGTTTGCTTTCTCTGTGATGTTTTTGGTGAAATTTGGACTATGGAGCCTAAACAATTGCGGATGTATGTTGTTTTGGCAGCGACATCTTTCACCAATTCCTTCTATGTAGTCTTGTCAAAATGGGAAGTCAGGCCATACCTGCAAATTACCTGGAAATAATGAGAACAAGATGTTAAGAAGGGGGGGGGGGGGGGCGCCTCCCATTCTCAAATGCTATTCTATTTTGAGTGAACCTTTTATAAGAAGTCAATTACCAGCGGGTATCGGCCAATATTAGTACGTGCCATTGAAATTCTATACTTGGAAAATTGTTTGGATACTTACATCCTATATATATAGTTTAAGATTTACCTTTTGTTATTTTGGACTTTTTCCTGGAAAAATGAGGAACATTAACTGTCACCACGTGTTCTCAATCCAAGTTACAGCAACAAAGTCCACAAACGTAAGACCCAACAGAAGAGCAAGAAGACTCTAGTAACTAACCTCATACCTCAGAAACTACAATGATTTATCAATTGTAAGTCCATTCGCGTGTCATCTTCTCTGTGAACAATGATGCTTGTATAGGTAAGATTGGTTATATCTAAACTTTCCTAAACTCTATGCAAGCGGAATCTACACTGAGAATTGTTATTGCTGTATTCGCGTACCAACTTATTGAAGCAAATCGCTTGCTGTCTACTAGAAATCTGAAATAATAGGTGGTTTGATATTCCAAACGAACGAAACCTCCACAGGTTCTGCGGTGGTTCTTGTGAACTTGCATGGCTGGCTTAGAACGTGCTAGAACCTTGTTCAATGAGGGTATAAATTTAAAAGAGGGCGCAACCACGTCTGTTGTGCATCTCGCTGCCTCCTATTACACAAATCCACTATTAAATGCAAAAATTCCTCATATTATAGTCCCACTAAAAAATGGTATCATATGGATAATATTTTCGCAATGTCAATCTCTTGAGACTCCGAAAAAAATTAAATTAAACAGAATCTAACCCGGTTTCTATTTCTTAGTTGAAATCTGACATAATAAAATTAGCAATCCTTATATGCTGGGTTTGCATTTGATTCGTTGATCTTATCAAAATCAAATTATGAATCCTTAGATGCTCCGTTAAAATTCGACTTGATCTTTCATATTATACATGTAATGTTGTGTGGGTAATTAGCAGCGAATCAATACATAGTAACAGTGCCGTGTGGGTAGAATGAAGTTAAAGATGACGTTCTAAACTTCAAATTTAACTTGTATCCTACTTCATGCTTCCCATCTTACCCTCTGCCGCCCCCCCCCCCCCAAAAAAAAAGATAGAAAGGTGAAAAGAGAAAAAAGCAATGATGGCCTCCATGCAACCTTGAACCTCAGTTTGTCGAATTTGCCAAATGCCAATGCAACTCCAAAGGAAGCTTTTCATTATCATTAAAGAACTAGAAACAAGACCATATGAACCTGTAATGGCTCATTATTATTAAATAGATCAATATCCCGAACTTCTGTCTAATAATTGTTGACCTTAAATGGACACTTTTGTCATCATCTTTGTAAAAATCAAGCAAAACTTCATACTGAGAAATGTGAGCTTCTCTAGCTTCAGGTGAATATATTGATGCTATTTCTTGAGCTATTAGTCATCCCAGGGCAAGTATCTGAGTTCATTGCCCTTCGGCAGCCAGTAATTTCTTCAGGTCTTTCTTGTTCACCTGAAAACGAAGTGACAGATTCAAGTGAAGTCTCAGGCTTATGAGCGTTCGATGTAAAAAGCGTGCAACGATAGATACGTTACAAAAAAAAAGGGGGTCTTGTTTTGCCACAAAACATTACATCCAAGTTTGCATCATTTTACCTTTCCCATGGCATTACGAGGGAGACTATCCCAAACATACAACCACGTCGGTAGCTGCAAAGGATAAATGCCAGAGTAAAGTTACAAGATAATAATACTAAACAGACAGATGGAAGTATTACTCAGAGACTCTGATTTTTTGCAGGTTGAAATGGGTTATTATTCTTTCACATGATTTAATTCTTCAAGCAAAATGCCACGAAAAAAAAATGAACTTCTCTATCATTCACTGGCTCGCTGCAATCATTGTTTCTTAAATTTGGGATATAACGCAAAGAACCGCTTTAACAGTTCAAGGATAAGACAGCATGTATCGGGTTTTTGACCCCGGACCCTTTCCCCTTATACCCCTGCGTATTTGGGATTCTTGAGCATTGGTTTTGATTGGATTAGTCATTCAACTATGCGAATAGACAAAATGCACAGCTTAACAGACCCAGTAACAATAAGTTCCAACAAGAAAATACTTGGGACCAAAACCATCTTGAGGTAAAGGCAAATGCCTGCTGTTTTTCTGCTGCCACTTGTAAGAGCTTTGAGCACCTGATTTTCATGTGTCTTACCATTATGCAAGCGAAGTAAAGACAAGAAATGCTGAGGAACAAAGCCTTGACATTGCTTTTGCCCCTTTTTCTTTTTTTTTCTTTTGTTTTTTTTTTCACTACTTGGGAATTCACAAGGCGCCTCACTGCCTTGGACATAATCACAGCGGGGGGGGGGTGGTGTAAAAGCAATCTCAAAACCATAGTAGATAGAGTCGGATGCATATAAACTGCTCTGATACACTGCATCACCAAGTATTCAGCACAACTATTGATTTTAGAGCTTTAAACACATTTGTTGGTTAGTTTCATGGAGTTGATTATGCATATTAGAGGCCAAAAACAAAGGCAATCAGTTAAATCAAAACAGAAACCGGATAGAAAAATGAGGATTTGAAATGAACAAAGACGGCTTCAATGCTTAGTTCCGCTTATCATGAGTGCAGTCATCCAGATGAGATGGGAGAGTAAAATGGTAGAAGATCACCAAAAATGGAAACAAAATTTGCAAAGTAGGATCAATTTTCAAGAGTGAGTCCAGGTGAAGATATCTGAACTGTTGAATACCTTGTAAGGAGCGAGTTTCTCTTTTGCCCATGTCCGGAGTTCCTCTAGAGTTAAAGCAGGTTTCATCTCCTCTTGTCGTCTCCTCTTGACCTCCTCCTGTGGCACAATTATTGCACAAACAGCTTCCCCGTAGGTTTTGTCCGGCAAGCCCAATACACAGCACTCCGATACAGCAGGGTGCTAAAAGGGAAGCCAATAAAAAGTATAAGATAAATTATCCTATGTTCACTAATCCTCCTATAAAGTCAACGCCTCTAAAGACGCAGAAAGGACATTTACATTTACAAATTATACACAATTAAGTAGTAATGGTTCCAAGGAATTAGTAACTCATCATAGCCGATGAATTTATATGTCTGAACTACTTGTGCTTTCACTGCTGGGATTTAAATAAAGTAACAACTTAAGGGAACTTACCTCCAAAAGAACTGCTTCAATTTCTAATGCAGACAACTTGTACCCTCCAACCTTCATAATGTCAGCATTTGTTCCTGATAATTTTGATAAAGATAAGAGTCAATCATTAATCAACTTGGACAGTGGTGCTCATAGGTACCAATAGGTTTTTGGCGTCTTGATCAATAAGAGTTTCTAAATTATGAGCATTAAGAAAGAGGGCTCCACTGGCTTGGTAACCAATAGCACGTAGGTATTCTCATACCAAGAACCACGTTTCTGGTGGGCAATGGAAGATTGGTATGCCTCACCAACATGCCAGTGGTATTATTGATAGATTTACCAGGATGTCAAATTAGGATTTCTTCTGAATATGCCCGTCGCTTAATTCACATTTTTAAAAAACTGCAAGCTGAGCTTCGGAGCACAAAACAATAACTAAGTTGTGAAGGCACTTGAACAAGATCTTGGTAGCAAGAAGCTGCAGACCTCATGAAAGCCTTTGATGAATGATAACCTTGATAAAGAAGCATGCAGTCCTAATATATATACTACTTTACCCAAGGGACGAACGAACATGTATACTTTAAAAAAAAAAAAATATCATCAACTCAAGTGCTTACTGCCCAGTATTATGTAGTAACCATCCTCATCAACTGTAACAGCGTCACCTGTCTTGAAGAACGAATCATCAGTAAATGATGCTTTTGTCACCTGGAGGGGGGAAAAGGCAACAAATAAGATTTATAGGAATTAACCTGTCGATTTCATATATAGACATATTTAATACCTACATGAAGATATCCAACAGCATGACAGACTTCAAACCTTTCCAAAAGACTCCCATTTGAATTTGTAAACAGATTAAACACGAACAGCATTGGCTTCCTGTGTTTTTTCACTGGTTATTGAATCAATCAGGGAAATAAACTGTGACCATTTACTCTTGTTGTGTCATGGAATGATTCACAGCCATCGAAAACATCAATGAAAAACAGCCCACAACTCTACCCCTACCCCGGGGGTAAATAAAGTAAAAGAAGGCCCTCCCTACTGTATTAAATTGTCCATCTGCCATTATCATGGTTCCTCTGATAAGCAATGGCGACTAGCTACTGTAAACCTTTTCACTTATCAATGCCTTTCTCCATTTCTTGTAGGATGCACGTAGCCCTTCCCTCCACTTTCCCATTCGGGTAGCTACAAAGACTTCCCAGCTGCCCTAACTGTTAGGTATTTGCAAACAATGCATCTTCCTTTATTTTTAATGGAATCCCTCCTAAAAGCATTCATTTCTATGATTCCACTTCAAACTGAAACAATCATTGTAACTAATTTCTCTGGTGAAAAATTTAGAACCTTGTCCATGGTATTAGATTCAATACTTTACCAAGCACCATCAGGAATAAAACACATGTGATAGCAGAAGATTGTAAAATCAAATAATGATGATGTCAAGGGACATCGAGATATTTCAGAAGCTTCAGATCTCCACTGACAAAATTCAGTGGCAAAACACTGATCTTTGTCAAGAAAGGTTACAATCTGTTATATGTTTTGGCGAAACACAAATCCATATGCACAGAAGAGTCTTCTTCCAACGCTGTCTGTAGAAAGTTCTACAAGCAAGAACAGGAATTCGATTGACAAATTATATACTTGGACAATCTTTTCAACTTTGGATCATAACCAATCAAATCAAATGCCTCACTAAAGTTTATCCAACTTCACTTAAGCCAGGGAACACCTTTTCCAAGCATGACATAAAAGAAACATAACCGAGCAATTTCATAGGGAAAGGCTGCATCTGGTCCCGATCCACCCCCAATGGGAGCCTGATGGGAGGCAGAGCGATAATTGCATGAAAGTACAACTAAATACACTACAGTAATGTGCACACTCGAGTCATTAGATAGTAAAGAAGCCCAACACAAGAAGTTTTGCAAAAACTAAGAGCGGCAGAGCCATTGCTAATACTTGCCTCAGGCAATTTCCAGTATTCTCTAAACAATGAAGGACTTCTGATACAAAGCTCCCCAACACCTGTTGTGTCATTTCCAATGCCATCCTCTGCAAGAATCTTGACCTGTAAGTTTATTTAAATGCTTTTGAGAGACCATATTGCTGAGCAAAGATACTCACACTTTATCTATTCCAGAGATTAGCGGTGCATAATGTTTCAAATTGGAAGAACAGGGAAATGGTCAATATGCATTTATAACAAGATCACTATGTATTGCAAGATAATGACACAGCTCCAAATAAATTGACAACAGAAAGGAACCTGCTAACCTCTACACCAGGTAACGGTTTGCCAACTGTGCCTCCTTTCCTCAAACCTCGCAAGGGATTAGAAAGCGCAATAACAAACTGCATGGCAATAACAATTATCAGACATCTGTGGATTCTAGCAGATGCTCTAACTCCAGCTGGTCAACAGCACATCACCGTGCAAACTGCAATGCAAATTTTTTGCAGGGTGCTCCATTCACTTACCTCAGTCATACCATAGCGTTCCAAAAGCCGATGACCTGTTATAGTCTCCCACTGCTGCATAACAGGATAAGGAAGGGCGGAGGAACCACACATCTGGCAATAAGATGAATAATATTGTTCAGTGCAACTTCCCATTGGCATGGGGCACCATTTGATAATTCAGAAATAAAGTCACAAAATCAGAACCTAGATGGTGCAAGATGACAGTTTTCATGGCGGGGGGCAAGCTCACTCTATTCAGACTAATCTGTACAAATTTAACCAAAATGGAGAGAACGATCTAATTACCATGAGGCGCAACTTGCTTGCAGCTGAGGCTGATATTGCCTGAACATCAGGCTCCATTGCTTCATAACCTTGTATTAATCTCGTATACATTGTTGGAACCTACACATAAAAAGACGCAGCAATTATGTCATGAATTGTCTTGGGTAGTTACTGCGAATGCTCCATACCCACAATCCAAGTTCTGGGAACAACAGATCCAAAGCCTAATGAGACTAAGGTATGCAATAAGTGGCAAGCCGCATTCTGGGCAAAGGGATTAGGAAAGGGTTCCTGGTAACTATGGTTGGGACGCATTTCAACATAATTATAAGGTGTGTACAATCAGTAAATACACAGGGACTAGATCCCCTATGAAATCAATACCAGCCAGTGGCAGAGGTATCCTGATGTCACGAAACAAAAAGATTAACCTGCCACAGATGCTTCCCAAAATGGCATACCTATGACCTTGTTATCATATCATCAGTGTATTTCTTAATTAAAAAACACAACAGGCACAGTGAAGACAACTGTTATGACACTACAAGGGCCACCAAAACTTACAAGCATCGATTGCAGGAAACATTACATGTGTAACAACACAGAATTTGTCAATCTATTTACTTTTCCATAAATTGGTCAGTCGAAATGTTTTTAAATTAAGTTAATCAAAAAAGAAAAAGAAAATTAAAAAAAGAACAAGATGACTCACTCCAGTGAATACAGTCATTGCACCATCAGCCTTTGTTGCATCCTCTGGGTACGATTCTCGCCATCTCTGCCAGATGCCACTGACACTAAATTTTGGCATAAACTCGACCTGCAAAATGGTCAGGATTCAGCAGAGCAGAAACTGTAAAGTCATGCAAACAGAAAATGTGATGAAGCTTTTTCATGTCAAAGTACTAGGTAGGGAAACTTACAGTGGCACCTGCATAGAGGGGTGCAAGTAGGGCATTGAAAAGACCATGCACATGTGAGGTAATAGTTAAGGATGCTCGGAAAAAAGGAAGAAATCAAGCCATAAATAAGAAAAAACAGAACATCGACATTAAGACAACAGACAATCAGACAAACTTATAATTGATGGATATGGTGTAATGGCAGACAATGCAAGAACTGATCGCTGGCAGAGTACTCCCAAGCTTCTTTTAACATCTGGACCTGAAAAACAAGAAGAGAGATGCGGAGTTTACAGCTTGGATTTTGGAATAACATACAGAAATTACTTTTAAGAGGGCTATATCAAAAACAGTAGTTTGGCATAGCAACCACGCTGGATCACCTCTATATGCATCGCTATTACTTGGAATTTGTTAGAGGTAATGTAATAACAATAATGCAATTAACCTGGTAATGCAATCATGATTATTTAGTTTTTTGTAATCATGATTACAATGCAATTTTTTTTTAACCAAAATAATCTCATGCAACCAAACATGGTAATTGAAACACAAGTACAAACTTGTTTGCAATACAAGGTTCATTACCGCTAGGCAAAAAATTTGTAAGTGGTTGACACAAAATGCGAAAAGTTATAGAAAGACACATAGCTTCAAGTCCATTGATGAGGGCTAAGATGGTATTTGGATGAATACCTGCGCCAACACACTCCGGTGAGTGTGAACAACCCCTTTAGGCTTACCAGTTGTTCCACTAGTGTAAAGGATTAATGCTGCATCCTCCCCTGGAAGTAAGATATCAATGGCTAAGTTAATAACAATTAAATGTGCTGAAGCAGATTACTAAATTATCTGACAATAAACAAAAGAAGAATACCTTCCACTTTGACTAGGACATCTACTGCCTTCTGCGTGCTCTCACCTAATCCTCCAGCTTCTGAAAGACTGTCATCAGTAGTACTGGGGACAGAAGGAATAAGAGAAAATTGAGCAGCACTTTTAGAAGCAACAGTTTGCATAAGCTCCTGATGATCTTCAGTACTCAATACAATGGAAACATCCTGACCAACATGATTAGCATTATCAGTAACATAGCAATTGCAATGGATGATACCAACATGTTAATCAAAAAGAGTAACTGTCGAGATAGGTCTTCAAGAAATTAGATTGGGATGGCTACAAACAGACAACTTTATGCATTAGTCAAAAATAAGACTACCATATGTCCAATGTCAGTTACAAAATAATGCATTTTGTTTAGAATATTTAGGTAGAGATTCTTGAATTGCAACATGTTTTAGCATTTCAGGAGAGGGAACACTATAGAATCCAGACCTTGAAGTTCAATATATCTTAAGTAATTCATACTAACAAATAAGAACTCAAATAGAACTTTGTGCTCTTAGCAGATTTAAAGGCATGTGTCAGGGACTTACTGAATCACTCATCACATGCAGGAGCTCTGCCTCCGGGTAACTAAGTGCAAGTGGAACAGCAACTCTTCCACTCAACCAGGTCCCAAGTACACCGGCCACAAATTCAGGTGAGGGTTTAGCAACAATTCCAACTCGAGTTCCATCACGAGATCCAACAGCTTTGGTGCCATTCAGAGTCTGAGTAGGTTTAGGCACATCCAGAATTAAAATAATTTGAATTTTCAAGAACACTAGATTGATAGTGCACATACAACACCCGTAGAATTTAGCAAACAAATGCATAAGCATACAACTAAAGTTGCAAAGGAAGTTTATTACAAAGATTTCCTTCACTGGGAATCCCTGCCAAAAGCAGTAAGCACCACTTACAGCTGTCTACTATAAGTTAATTGCTTAAATGAAAACCAATTAAGCAAGATGTGCTAATTTCAACTCTAAGAATGCTGAACTTACACTTCTTGAAGCACTTGCACACAAAAGATTAGATATCTTTTGTGCAGATAAGATGAGTTTGCCATAACTGTAACTCTTTCTATCAGCTCTCACAGCTATGCTATTACTTGCTCCAGAACCCTGCCTTGCAACAGCTTTGACCACCTCCATAAGTGATCCTGAGCTTGATGCTTCACAGGTAAACAAGTAACCAAAAAGAAATTGAACTAGTAAGTTACAATGTATTGGAGTACTGGATGTGAAAAACCTCTCAAGCAGTTATCTCCACATGATGAGGCAAAGCAAACAATCGTCACAAAAGAACCAGCTTTCATTTTGTTTATGGTGGATGAAAGGCAACAGGAATGAGTATCCTAATGTCAATTTTATTCCTTACCCTAATTGCATTATGTCATTTCATTCCTCAGTCCATCTCTCCGTTTCCTAAAGGTTTTTGGTGGGTTGTGTGCACTTAACCTCTCAGCTTACAAGGAAAAGGCCACATACACCAAGATCTCATTGTGCTCAACTACTCATTTATCCTATTGTAATCCTGATGACACTTAATCATGCAATAGTTATTACCATATACAAGTTTAGTTGCTATAATAACATCTGATTATGTAATGGTGTAATGTGACCTTCATTTCCTCATCTCCAACTCCTCCCACCCCCCCAAAAAGCAGCACTTTTCTTTCTCCTTCCCCAATGTCAATATGATCAATTGATAAGGCATTGCATTCAATTGTATTATCGTCCAACCAAACATAGAATATATGTTACATAATATTTGATAGCGAGTAACTTTTTCTTTTTAAAATGATTAAGATTAAGAATGGATCAGTAACAGCAATCCCGATAAAAAGTAAAGGGCAATCAACCCAGCAAAGGGTGTGACCTATTGATCAGTAACACTGCACAAAGGGTGTGAGTGTGTGACCCGGCAAAGGGCAATCAACCCAAAAAAATTTAAAATTAATAAATAAATCTAGGTGAATGCCGGTAGGGATAAGGTTGCTTACAGCTGGATCTCCCCAGACCCCACGAAAGCGCGACCCATAGTGGGAGGTGGTGGTGGTGTTGTGTTGTTGTAATAAATAAATCTAGGTACCTGGTGCTAGAAACTCTTACCGCAAGATCAGCCCATCCAACTGATACACTCAAGGACTTTGGCTGAACAATAGGATTAAATTTAAAAGTACTGTATTTTCTCTAGGCCCCAGCTGCTTAGCCATTCAAAATTTAACTCACCAGGCAGGGTAATCAGGGTGCAGCCATTGCCCTCCTAAAATTAAACGCACTGCAGAGTACTGAGTACTAAATTGCAGCAAAAGACTTCTTTCCTTTTTAAAAAAAAAATAAAAATTAAGTAGGGGATGGATGTCATAACTTAATTGCAAAAATTCGTTCACAATCATCCCCAAAAACAATTACGGGAGCCCAATTCCCAGCAAATTCTTCGAATGCCCACATCAAGATTAAGGTGAATTTCTAGAACAACAGACCCTGAACAAGCCAGACAAGAAACTCAAACAATTCATCGAACACCTTACATGCAGAAACGCAAACACCCAAAAATTAGCAAAATTGAAGAATGAAGAGCTTACTTGAGTGAAGATAAGAGCAGGAGAGGCAAAGGGAGAAGCTGGATTGATGAGAGAGAAGAAAATGGCATGGGGAATTTAGAAGATGGCAAGTTTTAAAAGCATTGAATTGGGCAATGACCTTAAATGGGATCATTCAGAAAAATTGAGTTAGCCCACCAAATCACGGAGCTGAGTCAGAAGTCAAAATCAATAATAAATTTGCTAGCTTGAGCTTAGCTCACCACTCACCGCACCGCCTCTCAGTACAGATACAGTTGGTCGCTTTCTTGAATGCGCAAGCAATTACAGTTGGTATGTTTTTCTTCTCGCAATCTCACCTTCGTTTACTGTTCATTTTCATAATAAATATGTACTAAAATCGGAATTTACCCTTGTCCTTGGGTTGGGCCTTGGGCTCCGAGGAGTCCTATTGAAAGACAAAAGTGGTCACAGATGATTGCAGAGACAGACAGCGGGCCGGTTCGATCCACAACCCAGTGCTCGCACGCTAAGGGCAGGGTTCGATATGAGGTGGGGATAGATGTTTACAGGTTAAGCCCGCCCAACTACCAACTTTATATTTATATAATAAATGTAAGATCCTCTTGTAATTGTGAAGTAATGTATCAAACAAGTTGCGCAATCCTTTCTCTTATCAAGTCGTGTGAGTCCTATTAATATAATTCCATTGTCATATCTTCATTGCTAAAGGATGTGAACCCAGGCCACAGTAGCTAACGCTTCTCTATCATTCCGTTACCTTCTTCAACTTGCTCCAAGGTGCGCCATAGTTGGGCCCCTTTGCCTTTGGCCTCCCTATTTTCCTCTCAACCTCTGTGTCCAAGTAGGTATAGTTATGATCTTGATCCCTTTGTTTGGGTGGTCTTTAATTGAGTTTGAAAAATAAAAATAAAAATAGACTCATAAATAGAGATTGATGCATAATGGGATCGGAGACAAAGAGGCATGCATATCATGATCTCAACTCCCTTGACTTTCCTTTTTTTTCCTTTTTGTTACTTTTTATTGAATTTTGCATGATTAAATAGTATGATTCTATATGTAACAACTCCCTCAAATTCCGAGTCTATTAAATGCAGAGAGTTAAGTAACGATTCAATTCAAATGAATATATAGAGTAAAAAAAGAGAGGGGCAGAGCCCAGTAGATCATAACTCTTCCAAATATTTCATTGAACATTTGATACTCGTAGGTTCCCTGAAATTACATGTAACACGACTTTAAAAGGGAGCAATATTTCAATGCCAACAACACAATTATCCTATCCCAATCAAGAAATAAAACGCGGAGGCTAAACTAGGGAACCTAAGTTTTGGAAAATACAAGCCACAATCATGGGAGAAATCAACTAGAATATTATAGGAGATTCAGCATTTAAAAATTACAGACAGAGCTGGGACAACCTTTGTGAATGCTCTCCTGTGCGAGACAAAACACAGGCAGTGGGACGAAACAATTTAAATAACGACCGTGTATGCATGCTCTCGTTGAGAGTTGAATTCAAGACCTCCCGCTTACTAAACGAGTGCTCTAACCAACTGAGCTACGAGAGCTTTGCACCCTTTTTTGAAGTTAATTTATAAGGAGTTATCTGACACTTTCAGTTGTCAGAACAATTACTGAGTGAACGATGACCGTTGGCCCCAATACCTAATTAAGCCCATATATGACAAAAAAATAACAAAGCCCAAACTAGTTATACATCAATTACACAAAGGAATGGTGAGACTCTGTGAGAGCCAAATTAAATGTTACCATTCACTCAGTTATTATCAGGATCACATCGCAGAATCTTCATAGTATAAAACATTTGACATTTGCATTATGTTTCCATTGGTTCTTTGAGGGCCTCGGATTTGGGGGATGCTTTGCCCAGGTCAGCTAATTTGTAATTTCCTTCAACCCTAATCTTGAAATTCAGATTCCCTTCTCATCTTAACTGTTTGGAATCTCATTTGGTGGTATGTTTTAACTCAAAAACAATATACTTGGTATTTGTATAATACAACGCGTAAGTTTAAGAACCATACTTGCATCTTAAAATTTCACATGGTATGTATGCGTACATATATTTGAGTGGATAAAAATCAGATTGAGAGACTACACATGAATACATGCAGGCCTCATTCAGCTAGGACGTCCAAATCAATAATATGCATGACACTGCTGTCCTTCATTAAAACGCCGCCGTTGGGGACTGCGGTGGGTTTCAAAAGAATGAATGTTTACTGTTAACTGGTAAAGCATTTACCAGTTACATCAAAATCCAAGAAAGAAATTCTGGGGTATTGGACTCCATTGATGATTGTTGAGAGTTTGTGGAGAGAGAAAGAATTACATCGTGTGTTTTTATTTTCTATCAGTGTAGTACTTATACACATATCTACAGCTAAGGAAGCAAAGCAAAGCAAAGCCAGAGTTGGTTACATGATTCTGCACAGTCAGCAAACAGTTATAACAAACTCCAAGTTAGTTTGTTGAGTGGGTTGTGAGGGCTGATGGCTTTGTATTTTGATGCACCAGAGTATTACTCTCTTCATCCCCCCTAAAGCTGGAAGGGTGGGCAACCATTCCAAGCTTTGATATGAGAAGGTTTTGCTGAGGAGAAGACAAAACTTTGGTCAAGACATCAGCTAGTTGTTGATCAGTAGGCACATAGGCTAGTTGTAGCAGACCTTCCAAGACCTTTTCTCTTGTGAAATGACAATCTAATTCGATATGTTTTGTCCTCTCATGGAAGACGGGATTCTTTCCAATATGTATTGCTGATTGATTGTCACAAAATAATGTGACAGGTTTGAGAGAATTCACTCCAAGCTCTGCAAGAAGCCTAACAAGCCAGGTGATTTCAGCAGCAGTTTGAGACATAGCTCTATACTCGGCTTCAGAGGAGGATCTTGATATAGTGCCTTGTTTCTTGCTTTTCCAACTAATGGGGGATGATCCAAAAAGAATGATGTAGCCAGTAACTGACCTTCTGGTGGAGGGACAAGCAGCCCAGTCTGAGTCAGAGTATGCATGGAGAGTAAGTTGGTCAGTAGCTTTGAGTAAAATGCCTTGGCCAATTGTACCTTGTATGTATCTCAAGGTATGTTCCAATGCTTGTAGATGTGAAGTTCGAGGGGTTTGCATGTATTGGCTTAGTGTTTGAGCTGTAAAACTAAGGTCAGGCCTGGTATGAGTTAGGAAATTTAACTTTCCCACCATTGCTCTGTAGTAAGTAGGATCTTGCAGTAGGTCACCTTCTTCTGGAGAAAGTTTGCAATGAAGTGGCAGTGGTGTTGATGCGACCTTTGAATTAGATAAGTGACTGTCATGTAAAAGTTCTGTAGTGAACTTTTTCTGAGACAATACAATGCCCTCTGGAAGGTAGCTGACTTCCATGCCTAAGAAATAGTGAAGCCTTCCAAGATCTTTAATTCCAAAACACTTGTGCAGATGTTGTTTTACATGTTCAATCTCTGCTGGATTGGAGCCTGTGAGCATTATGTCATCGACATACACTGCAGCAATGGTGATATCTGTAGATGATTTGTTGATGAAGAGGGAATAATCAT
The DNA here is from genome assembly GCA_017589665.1 of Selenicereus undatus. Classification (NCBI taxonomy): domain Eukaryota; kingdom Viridiplantae; phylum Streptophyta; class Magnoliopsida; order Caryophyllales; family Cactaceae; genus Selenicereus; species Selenicereus undatus. The sequence continues at coordinate 6,365,383 of JACYFF010031955.1, read as the reverse complement.
TTTTTGATTGTTGATAACCCAAAGACAGCAAAGTACTGCTCAGTTTGGCAAACCATTGTCTACTGGCTTGTTTTAGGCCATATAGGGACTTCTTGAGTCTGCAAACCATATTTGAAGGGTTTGAAATTCCTTTAGGAACCTCCATGTAGACTTCTTCATCCAACTCACCATGCAAGAATGCATTGTTTACATCCAATTGAGATAATGGCCAGCCTTTTGAAGCAGCCAAAGATATAATGCTTCTTATAGTGGCCATTTTTACCACAGGAGAAAAAACTTCCTGGTAATCAACTCCATACTTCTGAGTAAAGCCTCTTATCACAAGCCTAGCCTTTAGTCTTTCCAGAGATCCATCAGACTTGAGTTTTACTTTATAAACCCATTTGTTGCTAATGGCTTTCTTTCCTTGTGGTAGAGGAACAAGCTCCCATGTGTTGTTGGACATCAGTGCTTCAATTTCTTTAGTCATGGCTGCAACCCATCCTGGGTCTTTACAGGCTTGCTCATATGACCTTGGTTCTTGAATCTGATTCAAAGTAGCCACCATAGTATGATGATCAATAGGTAGAGTATCAGACTGGACAATGCCACAAAAATAGTCCTTCAAATGCTTTGGTTGTTGATGAACTCTGGAGGTCCTTCTTAGGGGAGGCTGAATAGTGTGAAAAGATGACTGAGTATCAACATTGGTATTAGCAGTGGTAACATGTTCAGGACTGTGAAGGCTTATAGAAGTATCATCAGGGGATAGATGAGATGAAGTGGACTGTTCTGTGAAGAAATTGCAGTCAGGCTCTTGAAAATTTGTGATTTCAGGAATGAAATCTGTGACAGTAGGCAAGGGAATGTCTGATTTGTGTTGAAACTGCTGATAAGGGAAGATTTGTTCATGAAAGACTACATCTCTTGAGGTGAAGATTCTGTTGGTTGTGAGATCCAAGAGTTTATATGCCTTTTGTCCATAGGGGTATCCCAAGAAAATACATGGATGAGCTCTAGGTTGGAGCTTTTCTCTGTGTCTTTTCAGAGTTGAGGCATAACAGAGGCATCCAAAAGTTCTCAAGTGATCATAGTTTGGTTTTACCTCATGAAGGACCTCAAAAGGGGACTTATTGTTCAGCAGTGTAGTGGGCATTCTGTTTAATAGATATACTGCAGTGAGAAGAGCTTCACCCCAATATTTCTTAGGTAAATTGGATTGAAACATGAGAGCTCTTGAAATCTGTAAGATGTGTTGATGCTTTCTCTCCACTACCCCATTCTGTTGGGGAGTATCTACACAAGAAGTTTGGTGTACAATGCCTCTGTCTTTATAAAATTCCAAGGCTGAATTATCTTTGAATTCTAGCCCATTGTCAGTCCTTATGACTTTAACTGTTGTCCCAAATTGCTTTTCCACAAAAATAACAAAAGCCTTTAATAAAGGAAAGGCATTGCTTTTGTGGGCTAAAAGATGCACCCATGTTGCCCTGGAATGGTCATCCACTATTGTTAAGAAATACCTTGAACCATTGTAAGTGCTATGGGGGTAAGGGCCCCAAATATCAACATGAAGAAGCTCAAAAACAGTGAGAGTTTTAGTATAACTCAGAGGGAAAGAACTCCTTTGCATCTTGGCCATGGGACAAATTTGACATAAACCATGATGTCTGAATTCATTACACTGAGAAATACCAACATGCCTCATTTGTTCAAAAGGCAAATGTCCTAAACGAAAATGCCAAAGTTCAGAGTCAGAAAAGCATGTTATGGCATTGCTTTCTGCCTTGTGATTATTCTTCTCAAGTAGCTTGTTCAATGCTGTATTTGCTTCCTGTAGCTTCGTTCCTTCCAGGCAATAAAGTCCTCTCACTTCTCTACCAAGGATTACCGCCCTCTGCAAAGTGTGGCCCTGAAGTAAACAAAAATCAGGGGTGAAAACTACATTAGCTGCATATTGTCTTGTCAATTTGCTGATGGACATCAAATTGAATTGGAACTCTGGAACATGCAGGACATCTTTCAGGATTAGACCAGAATTGAGGGTCATCGTTCCAACATGTTTGATTTGAGCTTTCTTGCCATTTGGTAAAGTGATGTAACAAGATTCTTGAATAACTAAAACATCTTGTAATAAAGACAGATTGGGTGTGATGTGATCGCTTGCCCCACTGTCAATGATCCATGTGCTGTTGTCAAGTGATGTGAAGAAACAAAACCTTTTACCTGCTAGAAAACTGGCTGCATTCATGTCCTCAATTTTGCCTCTATCTTGGTTTGCATTTTGTTGGTTCAACAGCAACATAAGCTGATTGTACTGAGCATTGGTCAGGGAAGGTACTGCAGCCTGTGAGAGGTCACGTGTTGGTACTTGAGTGATCCTGTCTTGTGCTGAAGAGATACCAAACCCCACTGAGTCTGTTTGGGCAGCAGCTGCTAGCACTTTTCTTCCCTTGTAAAATTTGTGTCCAGGTGGATATCCATGAATTTTATAACATTTCTGGATAGTATGGCCTGTCATTTTACAATGATCACAGTACAACTGCCTTCTGTCTTGTGTTCCAACTCTAGCTCCACCTCTGAGATTGTGATTTTGACCTTGATTGTAATTTGTGTTATAGCCAGAATTGTAAGAATTGTGAGGCCTTTGTTGAGCAGCAAAAACGGAGTGGTCAGCAATAGAAGCACCATGAATTGGATTGTATGCATCTTTGCCATGAAGGCTTGCATTGAAAGCTGTAGATCCATGTGAAAATTGTGTCATGGCAGTAAGGGACCTTTGTTTTTCTTCTTGTAACACCAGATTATATACCTGGTCAATGTCTGGCAGAGGCTTTCTCATTAATATGCTGCCTCGTACCATCTTGTAGTCATCATTCAATCCAACTAGAAATTGCAACAGTTGCTGATCTTGAATCATCTTATAAGCAGCCTTTAGACTTGCACACTCAACTCCACAATTACAGTGTGGAATTGTGATTATGCTATTGTGGTCATCCCACAACTTCTTGATTTGTGTAAAATAATCCGCAATTGACATATTATTCTGAGAGATCAAGCATAAATCTCTTTGAATCCTGAAGAGTTTAGTGCCATCCACCTCTCCAAATCTCCTTTCGAGTTGGATCCACACATCCCTTGCTGTGGACGAGAACAGAATACTCTGTCCAATGTCTTTTACCACAAAATTCAATAGCCAAGAAATAACCATTTTGTCGCACCTATCCCATTGTGTAGCTAAAGGGGAAATGGGTGGTGGTCTTTCACAGTCTCCTAACACAAAACTTAGTTTGTTCTTAGCTATTAGTGCAACCTCCATCGCCTTTCTCCAATGAGCATAGTTCTCTCCATTCATCAATTCACTTACCAGAATGTTATTGGGATTATCCGAGGGGTGTAAAAACAAAATATGAGATGGATTGGACATGATTGAGTGTAAGGATTCTTCAGCCATTACAAAAGAAAGAGAGTCTCTGATTCAAGATCAATTCAAGAAAGATAACAGAATTGTAAAGAATCAAGATCTGAGATCACCTGATCAGTCTGATGGTGATGCAGGCTGATGATGATGAGTCGAGGATGGTGAACGCAGGCTCTGATACCATGTTAACTGGTAAAGCATTTACCAGTTACATCAAAATCCAAGAAAGAAATTCTGGGGTATTGGACTCCATTGATGATTGTTGAGAGTTTGTGGAGAGAGAAAGAATTACATCGTGTGTTTTTATTTTCTATCAGTGTAGTACTTATACACATATCTACAGCTAAGGAAGCAAAGCAAAGCAAAGCCAGAGTTGGTTACATGATTCTGCACAGTCAGCAAACAGTTATAACAAACTCCAAGTTAGTTTGTTGAGTGGGTTGTGAGGGCTGATGGCTTTGTATTTTGATGCACCAGAGTATTACTCTCTTCATTTACCATGAAAACACCTGTCAGCTCTAATAATCCAAGGGCATCTAAATGCTTATGCCGCTGGAATCTTGATCGATATAGCCCTTGTTGATCTTTTGGCTCAAGACTTGATTGCAAGCCACCTCCAGGCTTTTCTTACCCACCAACATTTCCTTGCTTCTTGGTGTTATTTTTATGACTGTCTAGGCTATTTCGGTCTCCCTTCTTTCAATCACTTCATAACTCCTCTTATTATATCAATGGCGTGTTTACATATTTTAGTCTTGCTTTTGCTCTCCATTTTTGGTTGCATAACTAGTTATATTTGATTCGTATCATATAATCATATAGACATTGGAGTGTGGGTGTCACGTAGCTGAACTAATAGTATCTGAGAATTGTCAGTAGATATTTAGGATTGAATTTTGTCTACATTGACCTTTTATACTTCGACCCAAAAAAAAAAAGTGGATAATGGTGTGACAATTTGCAGTACATGGGTTACAATCTAACTCCTAACTTTTCTAAACCACCACCATCTCTTTGCTTCTTTGTGATGGGTTTATGCATGGCAGCCTCGGCTATTTGAGCGTAACCACTAATTGAGTACTTGATATATACTTGCAGCTTTGCAGGTGGGTTACATAAGGGTGGCAAGTCCAGAAAGTGTCTTACTTTTGATTTCTTTAAACTTTGATAAGTTAATATTTTTTACGAGTCTTTAATTTAAAATTTTTAAAGAGTCTTTTTATATAAAGTCTAATTATTTATTTAATCACTTGTAAGGGTTATTAGTTAACAAATAATGCACGCCTATCCCTTTTGGATGTCTCTGTCTTCATGATATATGTAGGAAGATGAATAACAAATCACTTGTACCGAAATCATTGTCTTATAAAGAGGAGATATTCTAAATTAAAATCAATATTTCCTTTTATTTGGTATTTTTCCACCCAAAAGAGGGAGAGGATGAGTTTCCTTTCATATATACCAACAAATCTATACATACATACATACATACATATATACATACATACATATATATATACATACATATATATATATATATATATATATATATATATATATATATTTATCTATTAAAACAAAACCTTTCAAAGCAAGCATATGACATGTGGTAGATTTTTAGAGGTTAGATTTTTCCTAATCTAATTCCAAACTAGAACCACATAACTTATTATTTTTAATTAAAGTAATAAAGAATAAAAGATTTTCACTATTGTAAATATAGAATATTAGAGATATAGACATATTACCATGACAGTTAAAGGTCCTAATAAGTACACATTATTAAAAAAATAATAAAAGATTTATGAGATCTATTACTACTAGTACTATTGTTGTTTTTGTTGTCATTATTATTATTACACCCATGAAACCTTATTGTAAATAATTTATTACATGAATAACAAATAATTATGAATTACATAAAACTATTGTACCAAATAAATTTAAAAATAGTGGAAAAAAATCAACTAGTAGTTTAGGATTATAAATTGATTTTTCTATTCACAAATAATTCTAGGAAGGTGCTTTTCCACATAACTATAGAAAAAATTATTATACTTTTTTTTTACAAAGACTCAAATAATTTTTCCACAAATTACATAAATTACTAATATATTGCACTATACTTTTTCCATATAGTTGTTAAGATCATTAAACTCAAAAAAAATTCATGTGCATGGGTATAGGAAAACAAAATAAAATCTCATAATTCTTTGACACGTCACTCTTACATAATTTTTCTCTTTTATAAAAAATTTCATTCTTATTATTAGAAGATAATTCATTATATATATTTGAATAATGCATTATACCAAAAATCATGCATTATAACCTGTACCAAAAACCATGCATTGTATCATTACAAAGATTCTAGCATAATATTGTCCAAATAAATCAATCATATAACAGTTAATACATAATAAAAATATTTATTGAGGTCAAAAACTCAAATTATTTTGTGCATTACACAGCAAAAAACAAAATAGTTAAACAACAGACGATTGAGGATTCAAACTCATATTTGATCAATGTAATCTCTTGCATTCCGTAACCTCACACATTAAGTATATAATATCTATGATACAAATCAAATTAACACGGCCAATTATGCAACCAAAAAAAGGGATAGGGAAAAGAAAAAGAAACCAAAGAATGTAAGCACACTATTAATGATTATCAGAGGAGGTGGAAGTAAATGGTGGAGCTAATTAAGCCCAAATAGCCAAGACAGCCATTAAGCCAGCACCAAGAAGCAAGGAGATGTTAGTGGCGAAGAAAAGCTTGGAGCTTGACTGCAATCTAGGGCTCATGAAGTCCTGAGCAAGGAGATCGACAAGGGCCATGTAGATCAAGATTCCAGCAGCCACAGCGTCCAGAAGCCCTTGGATTATCAGGGCCGTTGGGCTGTTTTCATTGTAAACGTTCATTATTCCGATTCCCACCGCAATCCCGACCGGAGTTGTGAGGGAGAAGAACAGTCCCATGCTTATTACTGATCTCGACTTGAATGAGGCCTGCATAGATTCATATATAATCTCATTATTTGTTTGTCTTTGCCTCAAGAATGTGTGATCAAATTTAAGAGACGAATTTGGTGTCTCAACATAATGTGATTAAAAATGGATACAGGTTGATTCAAGTGACTTGACACTTTTTCATTAAACAATATTTTTGGCCGGAGTTTTGTGAATTGAGAAAATTTATGATAAGAGAAATCTATCCTTTATTGGACTAACAAGAGCTCAACTCCAGTAAAATGAAGGATGAAAGACCAAATATATATGCCTCTGTCTCTCTCTATATATAATGTGATTAAAAAGATATGGAGCATGACATACAAAAAACAGATCTGAATAAGGTAGATTACATATTTGTGGTGTTTTTGTATCCATCACTACAATTGATGAAATATCTAGCATGATATTAGTAATTAATGTATCCTATATGATTTCTGTCTGATATAATTATTTTGGCAATATAATTTCATATTTTCAACCAAAAAAATAAAAAGCGAATTGCATCAAAAACATGTTTTTCAACAGATGATATATTGTCAAATTGTTGGACCGTCAGTAGTACAGTACAAGCAAGTGGACGACTGTGATTTAATTGGACATACTCTTGTAAGAACAAACACCTAACTTTCACTTTTTATCATCCACCATTGTTTCTTTAAAAAAAAAAGTTGGACAATTGTTAGACTATTTTTCTGACTCTCCTTTCATACATGTACGCATTATAATGACATTAGAGACGAAGGGGTGATTAATGTCTTGTTCTTGGGCTCTAATTATATTATTAGTATTGACTCTTTTTTATGAGCGAGTTTGAAATTCAAGATTAGAGTTTATAGAAATGAACATACCTGAGCAATGCATCCACCAAGTCCAATGCCCTCAAAAAGTTGATGGAAGCACAATGCCGCCAGTAGAGGTTTTATGGTGTCCAAGCTCTGAGATGTACCCAGTGCGATTCCGATAATTACTGAGTGAACGATAATACCCAGCTCCAACACCTGATTAATAATCAAACAACATTTGAAAAAAAAAAATAAAGCCCGAGTTAATTAAAAACAAAATATTGGAGATCATAATAACTGGCCATCATAAGGTATACGAAATAAATGCGCTTATGCTATGGAGAGGTTTTTGTTTAAAAAAACTGATGCAAAGAATGATAAAATTTTATTTAATTAAAACCGAGAACTCTAACTAGCGTATAATGCTAAAGCCTAAAAAGACTCAACAACACTAGCAACCGTGGATGATGTATATATATATGGAGTCCTAACGAGTATATTCCTCTACTTGTTTATTTAATTATTAGGTGTTTGCTTTATAACTTTATCAAAAATAACTAATTTTATTAAACAATTTTTCTACAAATAATTAATTTAAACTATACAAATAACTAACAGCTAACCGCTGTTTAACACACATGATCTAAGTCTAAATTGAAAAGCAACAGACTTCAACTCGATAGTAATATGTACAAGAAAGTAGTTATCATTTTGCATAACATTACTGGCTTTCATAAGCAAGTCTGGTGTCCAATCTCCCTCAGACTATTGTGCGTGCGCAACAATTTACTTATTTGGGGTAAAAAAAAAAAAAGCAGTTTACCTATGGCATAGATATATTTGAAAGTGCCTGCAAATTCTATATTTTCTATATAAATATGCTAAACTTTAGTGGGAAAATAAAAATCAAATATTAAATTTGATACCTGAGAAGTAACCCTATATCTGATGCGATCCAAGTCGGTGAGGCCCTCAGAGGGGGAAGCAGACGCAGGGCCATGGGCGTGACCATGAGAGGCGTGGGTGTGAAGGTGGACGTGGCCAGCGTGGTCCCCACGCGTTTCCTCATCAAGGCTCACTGGCTTAGACTCGAAGTGCACTCTGCGAAAGTAGCCCGTGGCGAAAGAGTCAACCATGAGAGTACCGAGGGCCCCCACCATGGCGGCGAGACCGCCAAAGGGGAAGCTTCCCCAGGGGCTGGACTTCAGGCACGGGCTATTCAAATTCTCGAAGGCGTCGGGGAGAATGTGAATAAATCCCGTGGACAAAATTACCCCTGCCGCGAAGGCTTTGATTAGGAAGAACAAGTTGCTCCCCGGTTGAAGCGCCGCCGAGTTTTTTCCGACGATTGGGAGGAACACTCCGACGCCACTCGCCGCCAGAATGGCCGCGATTGCGCCGATTTTGTATCGTAGTGTCAGGCCGCGTGGGTCGTGGGTTATGGAGTCGCTGTCGCAAGTGCAGTCGCCGGCCACGAGGGCCGCCGGGAGAAGGAGAACCAGGAGGGAGAAAATCAGGCGGCTCCACGACGGCGACATGGTGGTTAATTTCAGAGAGAAAGAGAGAGGGAGAGAGAGAGGAGGTCAATGAGTCCTCTGGTGTTGAGAAGAGGAATAGAAGACTATGAAGATTTTTTTTGTTTTGTTTTTGGGGTTCTCTGGGTTATATTTATAGATTCTTATTTCTTTCAGAAAGGGAAAATTAAAGGAAAGTTGTATACTTTTCAGACTCAACTAAATAATCTACTTTCTTAAATAGGCCCATCTCTAAGATATTGTAGTTAGTTTTAAAACGAAAGCGATCAATGACTACTTGTGATGCTAAATCTGTTCAATTAAAAGGAAAAAAAAAATACCATATTCAATCTTTACATTAGAAAAAATATCGATAGTAATATTAGGATTATTGAATTGTTATATAAATTGGGGGATTTAGGGTTATTATCTTTGCCATTTAAGGATCCAGGTAAAAAATAAAAAGTTAATTGTATTGGCTTTACCTCAAAATTAAATATATAAATTATGTTATTGATTAAAAAAAAATTCTCTTTAAATGAACTACAGCTATGTGATTTCATTCTCAAAAGAAAAAAAAAAAGAATAAATACTTATTCTCATGATAACATAACATCTTATATATGTGATTATCATTGACTATGATACAAAATCCAAGAGAGCTCTATTAGTAAGATAATTGAAGTCTTAATTAGGATAACATAACATCTTATGTGGCAATTTATACGGCATTTATGTATTGCTTTCATCTGCCCTATTTTTAATGTTAACTCCATGATCCTTTCAAGCTAATTGGGTCCATGTTCTCTCATCCAAATAGGTTGATGCTGCTGTATGTTCATGACAGTGGAGTTGCGTACTTATTTTATTTCCGTAAGATATATGTAAAAGTTAATACTAATTTCTTAAGAGTAATGAGGGAATTCAAGTAAGGTAAATAAGAGATCGAGTGAGACTTATTTTTAGTTTTCAACACAATTTAAGTCTCTTAATCTCGACATAAAAGTGAATGTTCATAATGAGATTACGTCAAGAAAAGGGAAAGAGGAGCTCTCAAACAATTGTATCAAAGATGGCTATGACAACTCTATGTAGCCTAAAAGTAATGACTTCCTTAGTATTTCATTCAATGAGATAGAAGTCACAAGTCAACCCAAAGATCCTCCAATAAAAGAAACCGACTCCCATAAGTTTAGGTGGCTTCATTTTCCTTCTTTCCTCGCTGGGAAAGAGATATTTGTAAACTTTTCAAAGATTTCATAAAAAATTGCAGTCAGAAGCCAATCAAATACGGAAAAGTTATTTTAAAAAAAGTCTAATACGTTGACTTAAGCATCAGAGGACTGAGGCAGGGTGTTCACAACATGTCGTCATTTCAGTAAATAAGAATTAAGAAACAAAGAATTTGCTGACTAAAATACTGAAATTTTGGTTGGTATCTCCCTAAGCCATCCAATTATGTCGTCATTGTATCTGTTTTCTTAATTATACTGAAGCTTAAAATTTTTTTAAAAAAAGTTGTTTTCCTCAGATAGCTACGTAATTGCTGAGATAGTTGGGTTTTTTTTGGGGCGGGGAGAAGGGGGGGGGGGGGGAGGGGGAATATATATTACTCATTTATCGTTACACGAAAAAAAAAGTAGCTCTTATATCAAAGACATTAATAAATTAAAAAAAGAAAGAAAGAAAAATTCAGTCATGTTGTGATTCAATTAAAATACTCGGTTGAATTCGAACAACAACAACAACAATACTTCCTAATATGGGTCCAGTTTTTGCGGGATCTGGGGAGATTCACTGTATGCAACCTTATCCCTAACGGCATTCTTATCAGTAGAGAGACTGTTTCCAATTGACCCTTACCTCCCAGTGTTGTTGTTGTTGTTGTTGTTGTTGTATCTTGATTCAATTAAAATACTCAGTTGAATTGGTACTCTATCAAAATTGAAATAGAAATCTGTTGCTAGTTAATGTTTGGTTTTGAGCCTTATTCTTTTGGAGATGCTTTTCAGATGGGGTTTAGATGAGATTCTTACGTTACGTTCTTTTTCTTCCTTCTTTTTGTTTTTTTTTTTTTAAAGTATACCACGTTACAAGATTTGGTAATTACTCAATGCATATATGTGTCCACGTTTGAATATTTGATTAAGGAAAAAGGTCATGAGGAAACTTTACACATAATGTTTGTATTTAGAAACACTTTGTGTTGATGAGGTATATGTCTAATTATTTAAGAATCAACTCAATCAAAGTTTAAGCTGATGGTTAAAGGTTTAGGAATATGTTTTACTCTAATACGCCATCTCATACGAATGCCCTTTGGGCTTGAACAATGCTTCAGTTGATGGTTGAATGTCCAGGAATAAGTTTTACGCTAACACGCCTACTCATACAAATGCCCTTTGAGTTTGAAGCGTGTATGCTGCAAAGACCCCTTAATATCTTGTGCAAGTAAATACGGGTCTGGTTGCTGAGATTCAATTTGAACTACGAGGCCTCTTATTCAAAAAGACTTTAATAACATATTCAAGAATCAACTCAACCAACCAAAAGTTTAAGTTGATGGTTGATGATCCGGAAACAGGTTTTACTCTAACACTAATGATTAATATTGAGCCCTGTTTAAAAAGATTAATATTAATATCTTAGTACATCGGTTTAGAGAATTTTTTTCTTTTTAAAAAGTTCACTGATTTGAAGTGTAATCTCTTCTCCCACCACGTTATCAATTTAAATTGTTGTTGAGTATGATGAATTATGAATTGTGGGATTGAAGATTTATCGGCTATATATATACCATCTAGTATAAAAGATACCTTAATAGACAATAATGTCATAGAAAAACTAATTATTCAATTTAAGTTGGGTAATGTATCATGTCGGGTCGGGTTCGTGTTCTTGTCGAACTTAAACGAGTTGAAAATCTCCAAACTTGAACATGAACTGGTTAATAAACGGGTTGAAAAAGTTCAACCAAAACCACTTAATATTTAAATGGGTTGACCTAAACCTAACCCGTTTACATAAACAGGTAAAGCGGGTTAGGTTCGGATTACCCATTTACCCACCAACCCGTTTAATTGCAACACAAAGCTCAATACCAAACAAATTACATATTTTTCTGTCTTTTAACGCATATCTGATTTCAAAAGTACACCAAAATAGCGGCTAACTACAGGCTCCAGTATATTCAGAGCCTACTTTAGCAAAACAGTCAGCAACAACATAATTTTATTGTCTAGAAATTTCATATAAGAACCAACTATTTATGTTAAAAACCATGTCCAAGTTACGTCTTAAACAACAACAAATAAAGTCAAATTGTTTGAAATTCTTAACAACTTAACGAGCAAGCCAACAATCAATAAGTTCATGAAAGAGACCACAAAGCCTAATTCCCACGAAAAATGTAAATGATAAACGGTAAATCGTAAATAAACAGTAGACGGGTTAACCTATTTAACCCGCTTAATTAAACGGATTAAATATGTATTTTTTCGTGTCGGGATTTTCAACCTGAACATAATCCAATTAATTAAACGGATTTACGGTGTCAACCCATTTAATTAAACGAGTTCAAACTTCATACCCAAATTCACTTAACTACACGGGTGCAAACAACCACGTTTTCAAATTTAATAGCTACACAAACCAGTCTCTTGTTCATCTTGGTTGTCATAAAAGTGTTTTCAATTTCTTTTTCGTGTTTCCTGGAATGAATGTTATATCCTATAATTTCATTCAAACATTGTAGATAACCGGGAAAAATAGCAATATTACTATCAGGAAATAGCACTACAGATGCGTAAACAGAGGGTGCTAAGTAGTTGTTACCTGTGAAGTAACCTTATATTTGATGCGATCAAAGTCACTGAGACCCCCCGGGACAATCGAACCACCTCCATGACCATGGCTATGGTTATGACTATGACTATGAAGGTGCATTTGCAGATCCCTTTCCTTCTCCTCATCAGCATTGACCCGTTCGATCCCGCCCTCATGGGCCCTACTGTAATATCCGGTGGCAAAAGCTTCAATTGTTAGAGTACCGAGGGCCCCCACCATGGCTGCGAGGCCAGTGAAGGGGAACTTCCCCCATGGATCCTCCTTCAGGCAAGGGCTAGTTAAGTTCTCGAATGCGTCCGGGAGAATATGGATAAATCCAGTTGACAAAATCACCCCTGCTGCGAAGGCCTTGATTAAGAAGAACAAGTTGCTGCCAGGGGTAAGGGCAGGAATGTTCCTCCCCACGATGGGGAGAGACACCCCGATAGCACTAGAAATGAGGATGGCAATAATGGCTCCAATCTTATACTTGATTGTGATGTTGTTTGGATCGTGGGTCAGATCCTCAACCTCACAGGTGCACTCCCCCGCCACTTGGGTGGCCCGGGGGAGGAGCACCAAGAGGGACAACAAAATGGAGTGATAAGATGATATTGAGGACATTTTTGGGATTTGGAAAGAAGGGGATGTAGGTTTAATCTGGCCAAGGGACTTCCTAACTGGCTAATTCTTGATTGATCTGTGTGGGGGAGGAGAGGTATTTCTGCCCCATATAAATAACTTCGGGAGTGGAGAGCAGGGAGATATAATATGAGCTTTGTCTAGAGTATTTAATTCCATTCTATGTTATTATATTATATCATAAACTCTTTAAACTTTTTTTGCTCAAAGGAGTTGGAAAACGATTTTTGTAAGTTGGTAATATATCATATTTCTAGGAGTAATACTCACACAAGTCACTTAAGAACTAATGCATTAAAAATTATATGACAAACATACATCAAAAAAATAGGCATACATGTCAACTAATAGTATATACTTGGCCCTGTTCTTTTCGTATGTCATTTTAGATTTACCAACTTCAACTCACTTCAACATACTCCAACCCACTTCAACCAACTTCAACCCACCTGAAAAAAAATACCAACCTCAACCCACTTCAATAAACTTCAACCTACCTCAACCCACTTCAACCAACTTCAACACACCCCTTCATAAATCTAACAATTTGTAACCCAAATCGTTAAAAATAATTAACAAGTTGTACCGGTCTCCAACTTCCAGAAAAATACTTACAAAATTGTGAAATTACCATTCAGCGAAAAAATTAACTAAAAATTACAATAACTTAATAAATTATCACACATTCTCATTATTTTAACCCACTTCAACTCACCACAAAAACAAATATACCAACTTCAACCCACTTCAACCTAATTCAACCCACTTTAACCCACTTCAACCTACTTCAATCAACTTTAAAAAAAAAAATACCAACTTCAACCCACTTCAACCTTTTATCCACCTCCATTTACCCACGAAAAGAACATGCCCTTATATATGTATGAAAGATATTGCTGGATCGATGAAACAATCGTATTTAATTTTGACAAGCTTTTTCAATTTGATATAACTGATTGTTTCAAAATACACTATAAAACTGTATTACATACTACTTCTCATGTTAAATGGTGATATAGAATCGTTTAGAATCAACCTAGCTTAATTTATAACTATAGATAAGATAGTTACATTTATTGTACTACTTTGCTTAAGTTAAGGGAGATTGTGATGAACAGATTGGATGTCTAAATGCAATTTTACACTTTTGCATGCATGCTAATTTTCAAATAAGATTCACGATTTCATTTGCCAGCATTAATTTACCTGATCCGATTGTGTATGTGTCTAATAAGACAATCTCATTTGTTGACCTCAACAAACTTAAATAGGAAATCATGAACACAGAGACAAGAGGCATACCCATTTAGTAATCAATTTCATTAAACAAGCTTAATTAGTAGGTTGTCAGTTCCTTTAAATAAGAAAAATTGGTACGTCGGGAGATAACAGCCTCGATAATTAACTATTATATATAAGACACTTAATTACTACGTCGATTTTTATATATATACATATATATATAAAATTAATGTTCTTTGCTATTAATTCCCCATGCCCTAAAAAATTTAAGAGTTTCAAACTATTCAAGTAGTGGATTGATGTATTTATATACATACACTATCCATGACCTGACAAATTTAATTACGTCAGCTAATTTATATGTGAAATAAGCATAGTTTTTACATAAAATTTAGGTAAGTAAACTTGCATATTATCTGCCATGCTGTCAAGATTTTTGTTTTTTTAAATATAAGAAATAAACACAAAAGGGCTGTTTGGTGGTAGCAACAACTATTTAGGTAAAAATATATATTTGGGTCGATTTTAGTTGTTTTGACCAATCCAAGTAGTTAAAGAATGTTTGATAAATAGTTGTTTACAATAGCTATTTATTTTCAAAAAATTGTTTTTGAAAAATTCATTCCCATTAATCTTTTGGGGAGAGGTTTTTTTTTTAAAAATTTTACAAATGTTACAATTGTCCATAAGTTTGGAAATATTACACCACAAGTGATTAAAAAGTAATTTTATAGATAAGAGCACAAATGAAATTTCACCAATATATTTTTTTAGAAACAACTAGTTTTATCAAATATTTTTTTTTAAAAATAACTAATACAAACAGTTAATATAAATAGTTAATTCAAACAGTTAACAACTAACAACTAATATAAACAACTAACAACTAACAACTAACAACTAACAACTAATAGCTATTTACCAAACAGGAACAAAATACATTCTGGCTGGCTGCTCTAAATATAATATATGTATGGTATGTTTAGAGTTAAGAGTTATTAATTTTTTGTAGTGTCAAAGAAGGAATGCAAGATTATTGAGTATTGAGGAATAAAATCATCGTATTATATAAGTAAATCTTCGCACGAGTTGTGACATGTTTTCTTCGGTAGTGAATGATTCACTTCTATCACGACAACGGAATCTTGTAAAAGTTCACGCAATACTATTGATAAGTCCTATAAAAACAAATTTTACAAAAAGTATTATTTTACTTGCTAAGTGAAAGTAAACATTAAGCATTCACTCTACATTGGCCAAGAACTAAGGGCTTGTTCTTTTTGTAGGTAAATTAGGGTGGGTACAAGGGCGAAGTGATTGAAGTAAGTTGAGGTAGGTTGAAGTGGGTTGAATTTTTTTTATGTGATAAATTGAACTTGATTAAATAGTAGAAGTGGGTTGAAGTAGATTGAAGTGGGTTGAAGTGAATTGAAGTAGGTTGAAGTGGATTGAGATTGATATTTTAAAATTTACCCACGAAAAGAACAGCCCCTAAATGTGATTGGCTTGTGACATTAAGATCTAATGGCTTACATTATTCATTAGCATGATGTAATGTAGTGATTTAGGCTACGCTACAATGTTTTCCATGTGAATCATCAGTCATCACCACACTAATTTCACACATCCCATAATGGGCAATCGAAGACAACCAACCAGTTGAGAGCTTAGATTTTGCCAATAATAAGTAGGAAATAACAATGGAACCCCACAAATGATGAGTACAAATGCAACTTTCAGAACTAAGGATCTGTTATTTTTGTGGGTAAATCAGGATGGGTAAAAGGATGAAGTAGATTGAAGTAAATTGAAGTAAGTTCAAATGAATTGAATTTTTTTATGTGATAAATTGAACTTGGTTAAAATAATAGAAAATAGATTAAAGTAGATTAAAATTGATTAAAATAAATTTAAATAAATTAAAAATAATTTAAATAAATTAATATTATTATTTTAAATAACCTGCGAAAAGAGCAAACCCTGAGAGTTCAAACCTCTCAATTTCGCACACACGTCTTTCTCTTTGATTAAATGCCTAAATTAACTGGGATGATGCAACGCGTAAGGTTTTTAGGAGAGTGAACTCACAGTGATGACTAAAATAATAGAAAGAAGACTTCAAAATGGGCCAGTGGAATCTGGGTCTGGGTCTGATCCGGCTAACAGATTAATGTTAGTTGTGTTGTTAATTAATTAATGGCCAAAATTGGTCAATCTGTGATTGGCTAAAACCCAGAAAAAATGTTCACGGAATGTCGTCATTCTGCTGATTAAATAAGAAGATTCTGCTCTGTGTCATCTAAATTTTGGCCTTTTGGAGGGATAGTCAACTAGCTATGTCGATATAATGTGTCATTTTCCTTAAGAATTATCATTGTGCTGCGTAATTTGAAAAGGCAAAGAAATTCGAAGGCAGGGATTGATGTTAGGGTAGTAGGAGTATTGTTTATTGTTTATCTATTTATTCATTTTTTTTTTGTGATATTATAATAAAATTCTAAACTCTTGCAGTTTCTTCGCTAGTTGTATTCTGTCATCTTTTCTTTTCATTCTATTAACGTGTTCGTACTGTTATATCTTTCATGATTCCATTTATTTACTTGTTCAAATAAGATTTAAATTGGTTATTTATTTTCTGTTCAGCTGTCTTTGTCATATCAGGCAGGCTTCACGCAGTTTTTAAAATAAATATTTGAATACGATCAAAGGAAAAAGTAAACGATTTACCTTTGTATTTTTAATTTCTGTAATTCAACCTTTATTTAAAAATAAACCTTTAAACTTTTTCTCGAGACGGATTTATAAAAGTAGCTGTATTTTAGCATAATTTTCCTGTCATTTTACATTCAATGTCTTATATACAACTAACTTTTCATGAACACAGTATTTAATTAATTTACTAAATAATTATTTAACAATAATTATTCTATAACAACAATGTACTCTTCAAATAACTATGAGCTCTAATTATGACATTTCATTGGAGTAAGACCTCGTTCTTTTCAACTAAATTTTACTAATCTTATTGAATTTGGATTAAATTGAACTTATTTTTGCTGAATTGAACTAACCTGATCCGAACTTCTTTATGTTGAATTATGAACTTGGTTTTATTGAACTAAATTGAATAAAACTAAGTTTGTTTTGTAAAAATTATGTTTGAAAAGAACACGGCATAGAACTTATAAACCACAGTTGGGGATTTTATAAGACAATTGAAACCTTTTTAACCTTATCAGGAATGTCCACGAAGACGGACATAATAAAATGTGATGCATCCGTTACCACAAACTCACAAAGTAACCCTTAAATGAGTTGACACCGAATCACTTGAAACCACAGTTGAGAGAACAACCCATGCAAAAAAAAAATAAAATGCCACGGCCCACGAATGACATTACAAATACCGGCGGAAGAGGCACAATGGTGAAGCTTATTATACATCGTTTGCAGCTCTTTTTAGGGGACTCCATTAACAAGGGAATTAATGAAATGCAGGAATAGAAACAGCAACGAGATACTAGCCCCTATCCCCATTCATGCATGTAATTTTAGGTTCAACAATATAATGGTCAAATCTATACAACAAATTTCACTATCTTAGAGCAGTAACTACACTAACACCAATGGCAAATCATATGTGATCAGTTTTGCGGCAGTATGGAGCCAACGCACCGAGAATAAAGTTGGACAGCTTCAGAATAGCGCTGGTGTTGGGCACATAACTTAGCCATGATTGCAGTTTGCAGCAATGTCCATGTTACTGGGCATATCAAAAGCAACGGCTACCAACATGACCCAGCAAAACTTAGCTTCAGTTTAAGCAAGAGCAGATTCTACAAGACTACAATGCAAATCGTTGATTAGTTAATTAGACGAAGGTACAAGTAAAGCAAGCAAAGTTGGGCCTCAGTTAAAGAAAAAGCACGCATTTAGATCAGAAATTGTTGATCATTATCTGGATGAAGTGAAAAGATAATGGCTTGGGTATTCAGGCCGATTTCAGCACATGAGTTCCCATAATTTTGTATTGATTCAGCCAGGTTTTAAATTTATGTCTTTCACAAAAAAAAAAGAAAAAGATATGATTGGCCAACAGACCTTCATTCAGCTGGGAAGGAGTGCAAGCTCAATTTCCTGGAGCGATTTTCCCTTGGTTTCCAGCACATTTCTCTTCACAAAAACAAATCCTATCAAACAGAATGTTGCGAAGACGGCGTACAGGAGTTTTGGCCCTAGTTGCTCAAGTAACCGCAAAAACAATAGGCCAACAAAGAAATTTATCACCTGCAATAGACAAAAAAGATTCATCGGCAGCAAATCAGCAGTCACTGATTAGAGTGTAAGTCCTGAGAAGAACAAAACCTAGGTTCAACAGACAGTACAGAGTCATCGAATCTCATATAGCGAAAGGTTAGAGAGATACTAAAGAAATGAACCCACCCCTCCACCATACGAGATTCAAATCTAAAGGTTCAGCAATTCCAACACTAAATATAACATAATTATCAGTATATGACACCAATCTAAAGACCACCAATTATTCTAAACATACAACAGTTATACCTAAATTTGACCTAATGGTCAGCAAAAATAAGTAAGCAGTCAGGCTCCAAATTAACTTCGAAATCCAGCATACTGATCAAGCAAATTGAGGATCAATGTAGACAGAAAGAACGAATACAAAAAGCAAGTATTTGAATCTCCAAAAGATAGGGATTAGAGCTATATTACCCAGTGCACAGCCAAGCAAAGAGCCATAGCCTTTGCCCTTATTCGATTGGGGAATATTTCTGACAAGAGAAGAGTAGGGACCGGACCAGCTCCAAGTGCAAAAGTCAGAACAACCCTGGAAAAGTAGCTCCATCATTTTGAAAACTAAGGAAAACTGACGTAACTATCTACTGAATCCTTTGATTCATGAAACTACCAAGATACAAAGGTCAGATTGCTCCTACTATTTTCTCTCTCCATTCGTGGATGGAATTCAGGAACATACTTATTAATCTGATTGATGCATAACTCATAAGCCATCCAAGGCAACTTTCAAATATTCTACTGTTCCTTCACAAGTAAATCCCCACCTTCCCTTGGCGGTGTTGGGAGCAGTGGGGGCGTGGCTGTGCTCATGACTCTTTACTAATATGCATAAGAAGGTTGGAAACAAGAAACCCAATCATAACAGTGGTAATGCTACCCCCCCCCCCCCGGGGCACACGGCGGCTGGGAGCAATGACAATATTAGATTTCACATTATATATTATTAATGAAGAGGCTGTTAGCAATTTGACATTGACAAATTTAAAATAAGATCGAAAAGAAAATCACCTCTAGCACCAGCATGCATATTTTTCATGTCTGTCCTTTCTTTCTAGTATATTTTATCTCTATCCTATTAACATTCTATCAAAACAAACAACAAATTGATTGAAATCTAAACACTGAAGACTCACAGTAGCACGCCTCCGACAGAAAGGTACAATGACATTCTATGTGATACAAAAGAGCTTGCTGCAGTTATTTGAAGAGTCAGTGACATGGCCTGAAAATAACACAGACATAATGGTAAAAAAGGCAGACCCACAGAAGGACCAGCACAAACATGGTAACAGAAAGCAGCCCAGCGCAGCAGCCAACAAAACCACCAAAACATATCACACAAGTCTTCCAATGAGAATCTTTTAGAAAATCACTTCACGCCTCAACATTCCATTGCCAGTTCAACCATACATCTTTATAAAGTGAACGCAACCAAAAGAAATAGAAATCTCAGCTGTTTGAAATAAGCATCATAAAAAAGATAAGCCTCTGTGACCTACTAAAATTTAACAATAATTCATATTTCATGACTCCTTCAATGAACATGAAGAGCCTATTATTCACCTTATCTGATCCTTTTAGCAGGAATGATGCTTGTGCTTTAAGTGATACATTCTATTAAAGGTTCATGAGGAAAGGTGGTGACTCTTGTTCTAGGGTAACACACATTCTACAGCTATCATAGATGAATCTTATTTGTACGTAACTGATTTCCCTTACCATGCCCAAAAAGCTTCCCATGAGAAGTAACTTCCTTCCCAATTTATCCATTAGTATCGTTGCGACAAATGAACCTGAAGTAATTTACCACAATATAACGTCATATGACTTATAATTGGAAAGCAAGGAAGCCAATTGCAGAACTGGCATACTCATCCGAGACTTGAGTAAGAGATCTCAAGCCTCAACAGACCCCCCCCCCCACCCAAGAAAAAAGGTTAAGAAAAGGTGACTAGAAAATTTCAAGAATACAACTAGCATGGCAAGCAATGTCTACCTGATAAGTTTACAATCGCTACACATGTGTTTGCTGTAGCTGATGGAACCCCAGCACTTCTAAAGACCGTAGATGAGAAATAGAACACAGAATTGATTCCAGATAGCTGCTGTAAAGCAAAGAGGGCAGATCCAATGAAAACCACTGCAAAATGAGGTGAAACATGAAGTTTTGTAACAAAAAATTGGATTTTGAAGAGTAAATTACTGACCACTAACACGAAGATTAAAAGGAGATAATCATACCTTTAAAATGTCGACCATATAGGAGCTCTGAAAATTTGACTCCATCAGCTTCGTCGCCTCTCTCTAACTTGGACAAATCTGCAATTGCACTCTTGACATGTAGCCCTCCCAAGAGCCTCTCAAACTCAGCTTCAGCTTCAACACTTCTTCCTTTCTATATCATGTCAAAGAGCAACAGCTCACTACAATTTTCAACAGACACAAAAGGAAATGCATTCTAAGGTCAAGGTCAATAATAAACCACATAAATCTAGTCAAAGGACGACATTACAACTTTTTAGAAACTACATAGCCAGAGTTTCCAGCATGTCATCAGTACTCAATCAGGAAAAGCTGAGAACACTAGCAAAGCCTGACGAGTGACATGAAGCACAGCAAATCAGGCATGAGATTATGTAGAGAATCCAGAGACAGCATAACACAGCTTACCAATGACAACAAACGGATAAGGCTATTTTGTGGAATGGCATGCATAATTTTAGCTTTCAGCATACGCATTTTCACAAATGCACGAGTAATCAATGTTTAAATGATCAATGATCAATGTCACCGGCCAATTACAAATGAAGCTTTATAAGATGGCACATTATTCCCTATCCACACAATCACAAGTTTGTTTTGAAATATGGAGTTATGTACCCCATCTATCAGAAACAGAATTTTCAGGCTAGAACAAATGAAACACAAAGCATGGCATTCTAAAGACAAGCATCCCAGAACTGCATGGACTAAAATGCAGTCCGATGTCATGCATGCCTGTTGGTACAGACACAGATTTAATCAAGGGAGAAATCACAGTAACAACTTGGTAAGGATGTAGAGATTACAAGTCAGTCATGAACTAGAAAGAACCTTAGACAGCCAGTGAGGACTTTCAGCACAGAGTTCCATTAAAACAGCAAGTAGAGCAGCAGGAATCACAGGTGCCCAGAAACAGACACGCCACCTGATAAGAAAAGTGGAGTTATAACTTAGGATGGAGCATCTAAACTCCAGATAGGGTGAATCCAAAAGGCAAAACAACTATAACTCAGAAATACATAGCCCCTTTTACCAATCCTTGGTATCCTTTGCTGGGATGCCAATACAAAAAGCTGCCATAAGTCCCAAACATGTTGCAATCTGGGGGAGACTACCAAATGTACCCCTTACATATGCTGGTGAAACCTGCTTGTTATTGAAACGCAATTCATTTAGAGTTCCACAATCACACATATTTCTTTTGTGGACTTATTAAATGCAGTATTATTCTGTACCTCAGCCACATAGAGAGCTGCAATAGATGGGCCAAGTCCCATCCCAGTTCCAACAAGAAATCTACCAAGAAGCATGCCCGCTTGGTCACTTGTCGTTGCGCTGCACATTCAAGCCCAAATTAATGGTCTATAAGACTTCAAAGAAGGAACTTACTCTACAGTGAGCACGTAGCACACAGAATAAAACACATGGTGGTGGTATAATAAAGGAAAGTATCACTTCATAAGAGGGCATGAGAGGAGTTATGCATTTCCAATCTACCCAACCACCCACTGGCTAGGAAAGGCTACAGATTGGGATGGTTTCTTTCAAATTTAAGATGAAATCCCATGAAGATGGAATCCCATCAGGTAGGTAAAAAGAACAAATACACAACATAGTGTTCTATTTGGAGTCCCCAGCACTTTCATCATAGGAAATCACATGAACCCATAAGATGTATCATAGAAGCACAAAAGAATCAGTCATAAAATCTGTTACTCTCGTGCATTTTTCTGTTACAAGCATAGTAATATCGATGTCAGAAATTGAATGAAGGAAAGACTGGATTGTACTTCATTTAAAATACTCACCTCAACGAGGCACCAATAATCATTGGCAACGCACACAGCTGGAAAGATCTCCTTCGGCCAAAATGGTCTGCAATAGAACCACTAAATATAGATCCAATAAAGGCACCGCCCAAACACATACTGACAACCAAACCTGCAATGAAAGAAATCAAATGGGCACTCACTGATATCTCTTATAAAGTCCATTCTGACAGGAAGGATTTCGCAGATACTCTATGGCTTGCCTCAGCTCCAAACCACAGTACCGAAATCTTTTAGTCATACAACCAATGGAAATAATTGACAATTCAAGCTAAAATAAGGAAGGGTAGACAACTGTGCATGATATAGAAACCAGTGCAACATTTTTACCTTCAGCCATGGTGTTCCCCCTAAAGCCAAGATCTATAGAAATACTTTCTAGTGTATCATTCACCACTCTGCATATGACAACAAATAAAACCTCGCATAAGTCCAGGACTCCACAAAGCTCTACGCCTCATTTATTACTACGCAATATGCGTATATCTTATTGCTGCAAACTGATTGAACCCAGATGCTCTATCATGTGGGCAGCTAGTTAGACGCATTAACCCTGAGTTCTAGTTATAGTCATATAGTGTTACAAGCTAGCTTTACATCCATTGACGAGAAAGTTCTGACATGACACAATAAGATTGCCACTCAATATTCGATAACAGTGTCAGGCTCATTAAAAGTGCTAATTGAGCCCCCTCTTTCCTAATGATTTGTGCCGTAACCTTCACATTTTCTAGGACAAGTTTGATTTAGGATGCTCCAAGTGGTCTTGAAGTCAATTTATGCAGTCTATCTCGCATTTGACAGGAAAGAAAATAAGTCATCCTCAACCAGCAACATTCAAGGAACAAATATTCTTAGAATTTAAATAAGTCAAGTTATACATACCCAAGGTGGTACCCAAATAAAAATGAGGAAATTGTAGCCACCAAAACATGAGGCAATGATCTCTTCCATGACGGATTTCCACCTTCCTTCCCCAAGCCCTGGCGACGATCTACAGGCCAGGAGGGGGGGGGGGGTGTCAGAGGCAGAGCCTAGGCCAATCCAAAATTTTTTGAAAAATGATAAAGTGACTGCTAAGGAGGACTGTTTTGTGACTCAATGATCAATTCAGCGCTCAACTTGAATCACCATTGAGCAATCAAAATCCAAAATTACAGGCAGTGATAAAAAAACGAAGAGTGCGCAATATTAATTAACCTGAAATATCATCCAAATGGTCTCTCGATGGCACTCGCTTGTATAACGCAGCGTCGCCAAGCGTCTGACGGCCTCGCATTTTTTTGTAAATTTAACTGATCACTGCATAATTCAGATTATTACACCATTTAATAATCATAATCTCAAACACAGTACATTGAACATTTGGAGAAGAGACTCAATGAAATCGGGAATTATAAACCTAATAACGATATCTCTTCTGACAAAGACAGTGATCTCTTTACCTGAGAATCGGCGAATCAGATCATTCTTCCCGAAAAAGAGAGAGAAAGAGAGAGGGGGGTTGGATCAGAAGAAATGCAGATGAGCAAAATGGGGGAGGATGAGTTATGGATACGCAAAGGGAGGAAATCTGCATTAAGCATTAACATACAGCAACGATGCAGAGAGAGAGAGAGAGAGAGAGAGAGAGAGAGAGAGCGAGTTGGGGTAATCAGGTGTCTAACAAAAGACAAGGAAATCTGAACGTAAATTACGACAAAGTTTTTATGTCATGACTCATGAGTAGCGGTGACGATAGCGTGGCCCGGGATCACGGGTTGTACGTCACAATCGCGGTGGTGAAGTGGCGAACGGCGGGGGAGGGAACAGGGAAGTATGCACTACGCAAGAGAGGGAGAGAGCGTGCGTCTGAGAGAAAGATTTCAAACACGTGTAATCGACAATAGACGCTTTTTAATCATGCGGTGCGGGTGCCATTGATTTAAAATAAATAAATAAATAATGGAACGACAATTTTATGATAATTAATTTTTTTTTTCAACTATTATAATTAACTTTCAAATAGCCGTTGATATTTGGAAACAAATCTTAGCTTTGTATTTATTTTAGAGTTATCGATTGTAAATTACTGCTCACATAAAATTACTAACAGGTGTTGATATTTGTAAATTATTGTCCATCTAAGATTTGAAACACGTATAATCGACCATAAATACTTTTTAATCATGCGGTGCGTGCGCTCATGTATGTGCGCGCGCGCACACACACAAACACATATATGTATTTAGAGTCGTTGCATGTTAGATTTTAACCCTATGATTGATGAATCAAGGTTGAGTGTTTAGGTTTTGTTTTGGGGTTAATACACATATATAATGTAACTAATATAAATTGATAGAAAATATATATAGTTTAGGGTCTTGGCCTATTGATTTGTGTCCGTATGATTGATATATTAAGGTTAAGGTTACGGTTTAGAGTTTCTGGTCAGGGTTTAAAACTAAGGTTTTAGTGCTCAGGGTTTGGAGTCTAACTTTACAATTTTGGTTGACTACTTAAAACTCATAACCGTAGGGTTTAGACTATATGATTTAGGATTTAGGATTTAGGGTTTAGGGTTTGTTGCTAGTTTATTATTAATTATCTTCAATTGAAGTAATTTGATAGATTATAACATACCCTAAAACCTTTAATACTTACCTTAAGTAACAACCTCAAACGACTATAAATACATACATATATATATATATATATGTGTGTGTGTGTGTACGCGCGAGTGCGCGAGCACGCGGGGGCCGCTGGGTTGTGCTAATAATAATAATAAAAACAACAACATTTTCATCATCATCATCTTCTTCTTCTTCTCATCATCATCATCATTGTTGTTGTTATTAATATTAGCAACAACAAAAAGTAAATTAATGATAAAATTATAATGCTAATAATAATATTAACATTAATGATATAAATAACCAAAATAACAATTATAAATGGAACAATAAATAATACATAAATTATTATTGAAATTTATAATATGAATAATATTATTAAAAATAATTTAAAAATAATAATGTCAATATTGTTACTAACATTAAAAAAAATAATGTTAACAATAATAATAATAATAATAATAATAATAATAATAATAATAATAATAA
>JACYFF010031955.1:6239576-6331036 GCA_017589665.1 Selenicereus undatus | reverse complement strand
TTGGCTTCCCCCCCCCCCCCCAGCATAAGCAAAGAATAGGTTAGATCAAAACCAAAGGGACAAAAGAATGTGCATACATCTCCTCAACCCAACACCACCCCCCCCCCCCCAAGAAAAAACCTCCAAAACGTATTGCGAACAGCATCCATAACCCCACCCAGCATCCATCTCAAAGAGAAAAGCTCCCCATGCCACCAACAATCCACTACAGGAATTCACCACTATCATGGGCCATGAATCACCAGGTAATAAATAGAGATGCAGGTTGTTCCGGTACATGATCTGCTGGTTAATCACATTAATTTACTCTGATTTAAACTTTCAGTCAGGGATCTTGCTATGAAGATATTAAAAAAACAAATGACACAGATGGTTTGAAGGTTGTCAGTAACAGTACCACTGACACTTGAATCTCATCCTCACCTCGCACCAAGACTGTTCAACACACGACATCCTCAACAAATTTCCTACGAACAGCCTCATGAGAAAGACAGACATAAACCCTTAAAAATAGAGGGCGAGAGCAAAAGAGATGGGAAAGCATTACACTCAGACAGGCAACAGAGGACAACGGAGATGACAAGGCTCAAGGGGTGTCATGGTGCCAAGATGAAGGTTGCTGGAGAACAATACTGTCCAGGTAAGAGGAAGAAAAGATGAAGAATATGAAAGTGAAGTGGAAACATTTCTAACTGAATAACTTCATCTGGGAAAAAGATTCTACGTCCTCATCTTCCATTCCTAAGGCTTTATCTTGAAATTAATTCCAAAACAAACCAAGCCAATGCCATAGACTACTGCATCAGATGTACACAACTTCACAAACAAGGTGGTTTCATTGTATCCCAGATTTTGAAAAGTGTTAACTATCCACTACCCAACAGAAGAAGAAGATTGCTTAGTGAGACATTTTGCTTTCATCAAGTATAAGCTAAATCTAGGAAAAGAACATCCAAAGTGACTTTCAGAAAGTGGACAGATCTCAGTACCAATTCCATTCCCCTAAAATGAATCAATGCAACCTATAAATGTGCGAATTCTGTAGAGAATCTCTCCATCCAATGAACAACAACTAAGAGCTAACATTCCAAACAAGAAGATAACGTCAAGGAAAAACACCAAACCACCTTAACTTTATAGCAAGTGCAAGATGATGGGTGCATAAGAGCTAGCTACTCGTTAATAAGGTGATGCCAATAAATCAAGCAAATATAAGCAACTGTGAACAAAGAGATTACACAAATAAAAAGAAAGCATAATTTGAATCAGGGCAGTTAAGTTGATCTTCCCCAATCTCAGAACTAGGAGGACAAAACAATCAAATATCCAACAGAGAAAGAATTAGGACATCATTTGTTCTTTTGTAAAATCCCTGAGCAGTACACCCACACTATTTGCACATTTCATTTGACAGATACACAATATTAAAGTAGAGCTCCATCTGCCGTTTCCATTTTATAATGCATGCATCCAACGGAATAATAAACGTAGTCACAACAAGTTAATTACCTGTAGCTTCATAATTAAAGACTTCTTCTCTTCTTCCAATTCTCTGGTCTAGCTTTCACATCACACATGCAAATTGGAAATTAGAAGTGAAGAAATAGCCTGGCTTTCTAGTGATTAAAGAATCAGGGTTTACAGCAAAACCTGTGCCCTTAATTTTCTGATTTGAGCTTCTTGAGCAGCTTGCTTCTTGGACAGCTCCTCCCCTGTTACAAAAAATAGGTAGACAGATTTACCCATGAAAGTGTAAATATTAACAGAACTGACAAATACAATCTAATGAAAACGATGAGATCAATATAGGAGGAAAAAGGGAGATACAATTTCAAAGAGAAGAGACCAGGTTCAATTGATGTGTCAACATGACATTTGTTTACTAGGATATACCCAGAGAAAGAGCAATTCTGGTTCCCTGGCATGACTAAAATCTTTGTGGACCAACTCAACTAGTCTTTTCAGCACTCAATATGAATTAAATCACTGCTGCACAACTTAGTCCCTGAACTACTTGTGCGTCATCTGCACCAGGCAACCCAGTTGCTCTGAATTGAACAGCCAAAGAGGTACACATTTGAGACCAAACATCTTGGACCTACCGGACACTTAGGGCTAAGTATATGGTGATTGCCTCCCCATGACTGAGCGTGGTTAGCTACCTAAGTATTTTCTTTTTCCATTATCCTTGATCTTGTAATCTGAATTCTTCGCTTAGATGCTGCAATTCTCTGTTTGCTTTGGTGGATGGAGGATCTGAGTCAAGAACTCAGCAGGGACTTTTTAAATTGGAATTCTTTTCTTATTCCTTTCGGTAATTTAGATACAAAGAAATCAACTAAAGAGGCCGTCCATAAAAAAATAGACTTAACCGGGGTTGGGGTAGCCCACGGATGTTGTGAATTCTGATCAATAAGTCACATCGAAAACACAAGAAACAAAGTTTGCAGAAAACCAACAATCAAGTCCTAAAAGCTGATCTCTCACCCTCAGCCATGACTTGATTAATTATTTCATCTTTTTCCTTCAAAAGAGCAGCGGCATCACTCCTCTTGCTCTGCTCCCGTCGCAATGTATCCCTTTCCTTAGTAAGAGCATACACCTGGAAGCAGTTACAAGTTAAGCAATACTACCGGAAATTAAACAAAAAATCATAGTTAACTGCCTTTTGTGCTGCTGCTTAGTAACAAATTAAAATCAAAGAAGTCAAATGTAACATCTTTAAACTGTATTACTTATGCGATGCTAACCAGATAAATGCAACTTCTAAGGGGATTGGTGCTGACGAATGGGGATAAGAAGAGTCAGACCACCTGCCCAGCCAACAACACCCCTCCCCAACAGGGGGGCGGGGAGCAACATAATATATTGTTCCACATAGAATAATAAAGTGGAACTTGGAAAACCTCTGTAATACAAATATTTGTAAAGAAAAGGCCAAATTCCTTACACTCAATGCACTCTAGAATTTTTGTTGAGGCAAGGAACACCCAA
Source organism: Selenicereus undatus (assembly GCA_017589665.1). Classification (NCBI taxonomy): domain Eukaryota; kingdom Viridiplantae; phylum Streptophyta; class Magnoliopsida; order Caryophyllales; family Cactaceae; genus Selenicereus; species Selenicereus undatus. Next base: position 6,328,042 of record JACYFF010031955.1, on the reverse strand, counting down.
AAAACAAAAAATACTCTTGGAGATTATAAAATTAAACACATATAACTCCTAATCGAATACAGAAAAAGAATTATTTATACCTTTCTTTCAAGACTTGCAACCCTTTGATGATATTCTTCCCGTAAAGACTCCATTTCTGCATCATCAGATTTTCTCTGGAACATGGCAACAACAAAGGGAACTCGACACGCATCTCAGATCAAGTTGCCCAAAATTATGATCGCCAAAAAGAGTAAGACAGTAAATGATAAGCTTGCTATCAAGTTGTTAGGAGCAAGATTTTAGGTAGGATTGTTAAGGATCCTTGTTAAGTTTGTTATCAGATTGCAGGATCAGGTTCATAATTGTTTACCCCATCAATGCTGATTGCTGAGAGGTTTCATTTTCATATTTACTAATGATTACACCTGCTAACAAGAAACTATGAGATGGAAATGGACGCCCCATAGCCATTTGCAGCCGCGAATATGTAATCATCAAAGACCCAAGCCAATCTCTTTAACTTCTACCAAGTCCAAGCTCACAAAGCACCCTTTATCATCCTTCATAGTTTCTTAGCCACACCACATGAAATTTTTTTTTTTTTTAAACAAAAACCTAGGACAGATATCAATGACGGGGAGCCGTAATATACATGGTCAATTCCATCATGTAGGAAGGATGTCCCTTTTCTTTTTCTCTTTTTGGTTGCTTTTTCCAAGCCATGAAAAGAGACTTAATAAATAGCTCAGTCTATGGATTTATTTATTCTTTTGGCCACATATAACCCCAAAAAAAAATTACTTCGAAGCTATCACTCAAATAAGTCCCAGATGAGATAACCAAGAGGTGGATTCTCAAATCAGGCAACTTGTTGACAAAGGAAGGAAACTAACTGAAACAGGAAAAAAGATATAATGCTAAATACATACTTCACAGTAGTTTTACCTTCAAATCCTCCACTACAGATTTGAACTGCTCATTTTCATTAATCAATTTTGCAATCTTATCTGCTTTAGCCTGGCAAAAAAGAATAAATGATAATTATAACAATGATGACAAATGTTGTCCGCATTTTAAGCGGCAAACTTTCATAAAAATTAGGCATACTTGAGCTTGTCGGGCAGCTCCCTGCAATGCAGTTTCCATCATTTTCATTTCCCTTTTCACCTTCTCCAACTCATGGACTGCATCAGCAGAGCCAGACACAATGGATGCTGAGCTTAGTCTGTGTTCTTTAGAATCAACTTCAGTCACATTTTCTCTAGAATCAACTTCAACCACATTAGAGAGTTTAGATACTTCGATTGTTCCAGCTTTTGCATTATTTTCCTCACTGGCGAGATCAGAAACAATTTGAACTTCATCACTTGGAAGTTCAATAGATAGGCCCTTGTTGGTTGATTGAGTAGGACTTCTAGGCTCCCCATTACCAGTGGCATCACTGGATTCAGAATACTGAATTTTATTTCCTGCCTGACTATCTGCGGAAACTCTTTCTGTAGGCAGCATTTTGATGTTTTCTTGTGTGTCCAAAGTATCACTTGATTTGCGGGTAGTAACATTATGATTGTATTTATTCATGGACTCTGATTCTTGTATGAATCCCATATCAGACTTATCCTCCTCATTGAGCTGTTTAGTAGACTCCACTGTCCCAACATCATGAACGACAGGTTCAAGAGGAGCAGTAGCATCCTGTACATTGGAACTATCTTTTCCAGAACCCTCTATAACACTCAATACCTTGAAAGTTCCTGAATCAACAGGATCCTTTTCTGCTTTGAGCTCTACTTCTTCAGAAGGTAAAGTTGGTTCAACGGTGGAGTTAACTGCCACATCTGTTTCACCATCTTTCTTCTCCTCAAACAACGATGGACTCTGAGGGTCTGCTGCTTGTTCTGGCAAATTATCTTTACTCTCTGGACTCCTAGCATCATCTTGCGGGGGTTCTTCATCTTTTGACTCAGCCGTCTTTTCTTCCCGTCTATGGCTCAGTATTTTACTGGTGTTAGATGACTCTTTTGGTGAACCTAATAACTGACCTATAAGTAATCATTAAATGTTGGCACTCAGAAGATAGTCACCATTGGTATTAGCTGACATCCGGAACATTTATATGACAGAATATGCAATAAACCAGCGAGATATAAGCAAAGCACCATATCAAGGGTGATACTAACACTGTTTCAATAGGGGCTTCTAAGAAGGATCAGAACTTAAGCAAGGTACTGTGAAAATTCCAACAATGCATACCATACGTAGTAATGGTAGGATGATCTCTAAATCTTGGCAACTTATAAGCTATAACAATCCCATTTTAATCCCCTGCAATTCCCTAAATCAAACTTGGTGCTATCCGTGCAAATCCCTATGAAGGTGTTGAGAGAAGCCCTACTTATACACCTAAGGTGTATGAACAGAATGCAACAGAGGGATGATAAACCCACAGAAACCTTGCAAAAATCAAGCTCTGCACAGGACACCCGTATCAGCAAAGGAATGTAACTACTCCTCATCATTTTTAAATGGTAAACTACAGTGTTCAAAAACTGAAAACCAGAATAGCACCTCAAAGGCGGGCCTAATTGGCAGGGTAGGGTTACATTGCATATAACAATCCCGTCATTAAACTGCAAAATGTGAATAATTGGCCATAAAATATGGGAAGCGATCTAATCCACTCAGATTTGACAATTACCACGCCGTGACCCCCCCCCCCAGTTGACAATGCTGTCTCACCGGCGTTAATATATGAAGAAGCAAACCAATTCCTACTTGCGTAACTCCAGCACGAGCAGGAGTTTGCCTGTCAAAAAGGCATACTTAAGTGATCAAGTGATCAAATTCAGCTAAACGAAAGAACATTTGAACATTGTTGGCCTAATTTAGAGTGTCCAAGCAACACAATGCACCCCAATCAACAATTAAACCGCAAGAGTTTTAAAGTTTGCCACTCATTCCAATCAAAATTGGTCAATACTGAATTAAATTAAACAATGGACCTTGACTGCTGGAGTCGGGCCTCTCCTCGAACCCAAGAGCAGTATCGAAATTTTTCTCAATATTCTTGACACTCTCTTGGAGCTTATTCACTGCACCGGCTAAATCTAAGTTCCCCAACGAAACTCTTCCGCCCCACCAGTCCATCTCCCTTCTTTCGTTTTGAACCGAAAATGCGAGATTTTCATTTCAAACGCATCGAAGAACCCTAAAATCCAAGGAAAACGAAAAACCAGATGATAAAACAACGATGCAGCACCAACCTCCAATTACGGTAACAACATATAATCAATGTAACCTAAAGATGCTAAGAATTCAGGGAGGACATACGGTATTCAGGATCCAATCGAGCAGGGATTCCTCATTACTATCGCAGAGATCAAGGTAGAGATATAGAAAGAGAGAGAAAAAAGCGCGCCGAGGTTTGAAGGTGATCAAAAGGAAGAGACAAACTTTTGAGAAAATTGATTTGATTGGGTTGATCAAATCATCAAATCCTGTAAGTATTCCTTCTCTCTTAATCCCTTCCCTTTATCTGGATATTATGGAATTCAGAAGTTTATAATTTGTAAATTTTCACCCTCAGTTAAAAAGAAATCGAAAAAAAAAGTTTGGTGGTATATTTTTCGCTTAAGAAATTTTTAAAATACATAATGAACACATAAGAGTAGATAAAATTGTCTAGTAAAATAATATTTTTAACATTGGTTTTTCAATAAGAATTCAGGACGAACTCATTAGTTTTGGACACATAAAATTCAAGATGAACACATAAGAAATTTTTAAAATACATAATGAACACATAATGAATACATAAAATTGTCACATTAGTTTTGGACACTCACTAGAGGAATCCAAGACGAGGTGCCTTGGTGCATGCTATTTGCAGATGACATCGTCCTTATCGATGTGACCAAGCATGGGGTGTATGACAGGTTGGAGAGTTGGAGGCATACACTTGAGGCTAAGGGCTTTCGGTTGAGTAGATCGAAAACGGAATACCTTCACTGTTGTTTCAGCGGAAGGATAGAAGAGGGGGAAGAAATCGTACTCGATGGGAGGGCAATACCGAAGGTTGCCAAATTCAAGTATCTGGGCTCGATCATCCATCAGAATGGGGATATTGACGAGGATATTAACCAGCGGATTAGAGTGGGCTAGCAAAAGTGGAAGGCAGCGTCAGGGGTGCTGTGTGACAAAAGAGTGCCCATGGGTTTGAAAGGCAAAGTCTATCGGATGGTAGTTAGACCGGTTGTTCTCTATGGATCGGAGTGTTGGCCTCTAAAAAAGGCGCAGGTACAAAGGTTGATGGTAGCCGAGATGAGGATGGTCAGGTGGATGTGTGGTTTTACGAGATTGGATAGGATCACAAATGGGCTAATTAGGGGCTTAGCTGGAGTGGCCCCCATAGAGGAGAAGATGAGGGAATCGAGGCTCGGATGGTTCGGCCACGTGAAGAGGAGAAGTGTGGCCGCCTCGGTGCGAAGGTGCGAGAGTATCAACCCCCCCGGTGGTAAGAGATGGAGGGGCAGGCTGAAGAAGAGCCTAGAAGAGGCGGTTAGAGAGGATCTCAGAGTGGTCGGTCTCACGGAGGACATGACTCAGGATAGGAGTTTGTGGCGGGACAGGATTAAGGTCCCTGATTGTAGGGGACCAACTCCGTAGGTGGCAGTAGCTTCGGCGGTGTGGGGTGGGTAGGGTTTTTTTGGTTTGCTTGTCTGCAGGTCGTACTTTCCCGGGATGCCACCGTACCAAGCGCCCCTGGTTTGTTGAAGTATGTCTCCGCTCCCTATCTTTTCACTTATCTGGATCCTTTTTCCCCTCCCCCTTTCTCTTACGGCGGTCAATGATTTTTGCAATCGTTTTCTCTTCAATCCTTTTTCTCAAAGCTGTTTTGTGGGTCTTATGGAATCAACCTCTCTATGGGTAGGAATACCGGTAGAGGTAAGGTTGCCTACAGCTGGATCTTCCCAGACCCCCGCGAAAGCGGGACCCACATTGGGAGTTTGTTGTTGTTGTTGTTGTTTTTCAATAAGAAAGCAAGCAAGAAATATTATTTTATTAATCAATTTTGTCTATTCCTGTGCGCCTATTATATATTTTTAAAAAGCCAATCAAATTATATTAGTGACCATGAGTTTGACTAGATAACCAGATGTTGAGTATTAAGGGCTTCCTAGGACATGTTTGTAATAGGATATCTCGCATCATGGATGAGCAGGATATTTGGAGGGAGTAGGCGGAGGAACTTGAGGAGGTGTTTGTAAGATATTTTGAACACTTGTCCCTGACCTATGAAGTCCTTAATATTCGACATTTGGTTAGCCTAGTCAAACTTGTGGTCACTGAAGTGATGAATGCAAGACTGAGGCAATTCTTTACTGGAGATGAAGTGCTAGATGCTCTACATGAAATGCACCCCACTAAGGCCCTAGGCTCGAATGGCATACATCCCTTCTTTTTTCAATCTTTTTGGCATATTGTTGGTCCTGAAATTGTCAATTTTGTCCTAAATATTTTAAATAATGGGATTTCTTTTGAATGTGTAAACCAAACTTCTATAGCCCCTGTTCCAAAAATTAAAACCCCCACCTCCACAAAGGGCTTTAGGCCAATAAGTGTGTAAACAAGAGAAATGGATCAGAAGCACACGAGGAGTATGGTTGGTTCCCTTGACTGTCAAAATCAATGCAAATGCTGGAATGGGGTTGGAGGTTTTGGGTGACAATCAGGAATGCTGATGGCGAGGTAGAAATGAGGCCGCTCATGAATTGGCCAAGTTAGCCTTAATTGATGGTGGTGAGAAATTCTGGGTTGGGGAATTCCCTACGTACATCTTTGACAGTGTTGACGGTGACAATCCTATTTTACATACTGAATAAATGAAGCATACCGTTCCCATCTCCAAAAAATAAAATGAAATAAAAAGGGTGGCAAAGTAATTATAATAAAAAAATTGGTATTGGCCTGCATTATGCACAATTAATATGATATAGACCTTTTTCAATTTTTTTTTTAAAAAGGAAAAGAAAAACAATCATTTAAATGGAGTACGAATTAATTCAATTAAGAGTATATTTAAAAATAAGTTGAAATGATTATCATTAATCAATAAAAGGACACGAAATCAAATAGAGTGAGCAATGGATTGGATTTTTTGGGGGTCAAGTGGGTTTGACCTACCTCACTAATAGACGGACCCTAACCTAACTCGACACAGCCCGATACCCACACATATATGCAGATATGTGCATGCACCAAACAAAATTAAGCAATAGTGAAACAAAAATCATAAACTAAACTAACAAACTTAAGCAATGGTGAAACTAGTTATATATATGATTGTTCGAATTTGTCCAATTCATGAAAAAAAAATATATATAGTTATAAATTTTTTTATTCAAATTTTTTTATCTAAATATAAGAATTTTTTTCATTTCTATTATCCGAACTAATTTGTAAGTTTAATTAAGGTTGTTTAAGTTGTCTGACTTAAAAACAGGGAGTATTAATACAAAATGTTACAAATCTTAAATATCACTCAGTTTATCCACATTAACTTTGATTCCAACCCAATACATTACCACCACTAGCCTTTTCCTAAAACAAGGCGTCTAGCAACAACAAGAACCAAAAAAATATAAATAAATAAAATCCAGTCAGCATGTTATTACTTAATGATCAAACGTGGCCAAGCTAGCCTAAGCATCAAAAACTTCTGTTGGAGGCAGTGACTCAAGAATAGCCTAAGCATCAAAAACGTGGCCAATTTGCTTCACGATGAGAGTGAGATATTATACCTTCTCAGTCATTCGGCTCCACGAAAGAGCTTGCAATGTTGGATACTTGGATCAAAGGGCTCAGGCCCTTACTACATTTCATTTTCCCTTTGGACATAGCACCGCAACTCGAATCAGCCTGAACCCAAAGCTCTTCCTCATGTTTTCCTCCCTTTCCACTCAATGCGAAACCTGATTTCTGCTGTTACATAATTCATACAAGAGCATTTAAAAAATAAAAATAGGGTATTGTATTTGCTCTCGTTGAGAGTTGAACTCAAGACCTCCCGCTTACTAAACGGGTGCTCTAACCAACTGAGCTACGAGAGCTGTGAAATTTGGCCACTTTCTACCGCATATAAAGATTACCCAGACCAAGAGACAACCAGGATGTCTAAGTCTCATTAGTTTCGACTTCTGAGAAAATAATGATATGTATCAGTACGATGACGCCAAATAGCTAGTAGTACTAGATCCCCCTTAAGAGCGGTTAGTGTTGCTAGTCCCCAATATTCCTGTCGTTGTGACGAAACTGATTCTTCTCTTACCAAAATTTGAATTTTTTAATGGACAAGTTTGGATTGAACAATAATATAGCATTTGATGGAAATGTATAAGGATTAATTTTTGGCATGGATTTTACTTAGGAAAACCGAATTTTGGGATTTCTAGCCTAGTTGAATCAAGTTTTTGAGATATATGCCTCTCAGCACATGTATTGGACACATTTGTGGTTGATCTATGCCTCTTAGCATCTATATTAGTTTCCTCTTTAGTAGATCAACCCAAAAACAACCATGCACCCTTCAATAGGAAACTAATGCGTAACCTGAGAGGTATATATCCTCGCCACGGAGTAACTTGTAATGGTAAATTAATTCAATAATTAAGGGACAGTAGTTTGACCATCAGCTTCCATAATGACCAATCCCAAGTTATGAACACAATGCGACCATGTTTTCTAGACCATATCTAATCTGCAAGCAAAAGACCTGGCCAGTGCCCCAATCTTGGGATCCGAGCAGCTATATAGGATATCATCATATTATTGTTGAAGGTGATAACAAAGTTGTCATCCAAGCGGCCCAAGGTCTTATTCATCCCCCTTGGCATATTCAAACACTATTATAAGACATCTACAATATGTTCCCTCCTTATGTGTATTGTTTATTCCAACATACCTTTCGCGAAGACAACATGGCAACTGATTAGATGGTAAAATATGGTTGAATTATGCGCTCTATTGCCATTTCTTATTTTTCTTTTCCTTTCATGTAGGGAGTTTCTTTTTATTCTCATGGATGACAATTTGGGCAGAACTCTTGAGAGAATGACTTCCTAATTTCCTTGTACCTACTTTTACAAAACAAAAAAAAAATTGCAAGAAAAAGACATCACTATACTTATTGAAATGAATCGTACAGAGACAGTACAAGAAAATTCCTTCCAATATAGGGCTTCAGATTGCCAATCCTTCAACTACAAGTAGAATCAAGAACAACGCCGACAAAGAGTATAGCATCAGAGAAATCTTCCCTGATCATGAACATAAATGGATGGTCTGCTATAAATTTAGTTGAAGCTTGTATGGGAGCTAGCCCCCATAGTTGCAAGCTGAGCTCTTATGAAAGATGCGGCTTTTGTCCCTCTTTCATTGGTTTCCACACGGCGCTTTTGGAATTGAAAAGGCCACTGACATAGGGTCCTTCACCTTCATTCGGGTTATCAAGCATTCCTGTAAGCTCACAGCTACTCCTATCAAATGGTAGTGTCAATCCTAGCTGCTTCATGGGCTCAGAGAGGGAAAGATCGCATTCAAAGCTAAACTTGGGGATACGAATCTCATTGATCCTGACCTCATTGAGCTTGACTCGTTCCTTAAACATGTTAGCATCCATAGTGAGATTCTCCATGAGGTTGCGCAACCCATCCTTCTTATTTTGGAGGAAGATGTACATAGAAAACTTCTCGGATTTTCTTCCCTATCTGAGGATTCCTCTTCTCCTTCTCTATAAAGCATCCTGAGTACTTGGCAGCCATCAAGTGTCCTATAGTCAAAGTATGTGTACCATTGTCTCATAAAGGGAGCTCGAACCTTGGTTCCATCGAGAAGGTAAAAGTTGTACTCCTTCGTGTTTTTAGGCTTGAACTTGTCAACCCAAGCTGCTTTGAAGTATAGAGCATTAGCTAAGATCATCATGGTGTCTTAGCCGATAGAATCTCTCGAAAGGATATGTTTGATCAACCCTTTGGTTTGTTCCCCCGCCCATAAGTTTGCTTCCCTTACCACTTGATCAACCTTCAGTACAATCAACCACAGAGCAAACATTTCACACAACTTTCTAAGCCATGCATGATGAAGTTCAAACATATGTACAGTCATTTACATGGGTGGAGCTAGGAAAGGAAGTGTCAGACTACATCCCGGCCGATTTATATAAAAACTTAACCATTATCAATGTCAAATTGTCCATGATTACAAAAAATTAAAACTCTTTAAATATACCTGGCTTTCAAAATCAACAGACCTAGCTCGCTTCAGTAGCGTAAACTTTCCTAAGAACTTCTCTGAAGGGTTCCGTGACATGTAAATGATCAGCCACCCACAAAGCATTGGCGAATTTGATATCAGGGGGATCCTCGTCATCACCTTCCCTGAGAACATCCGCCAGCCTGGACGCCACATCACTCACCTTGTCCATGCTGTCACGCTCCAAAACACGAAGCAGCTGCTCTCGGGTCTGGCCCTCCAACCTGGCGGCCAGGACGTTGAGCATGGTGGCGATTGTGACCGGAGAGCACACCAGGTTCTCATATGGGGCTCAGCTCAAAATTAATCAATATTACAAAATTGAGAAAGCTCAAAATTCAAACATAGTATATACAGTTGGTCCCTGTTATATTTTCGTTAACACAATTTCCTCGTACTTGTATAATGTATTCGTATTTTTGTTACTTGCTGTTGTTCACATACAACTACTCTATTTTATACATGAGCAATCACAGGATATTTCATGCTTTAATTCAATCCTTCCATACTCTTACATTCTAGAGTGTTAGCCTTCTAGCTAGCATGTAGGACTCTAATTAATTAGATGTGAAAATTCCTTGAGTCGCTCAGCTCACAATCAACTCCCTAACTCCAGTTATCAAAACTCACACCGCACAAAATTTGTACATGAATCTCTGAGCATTGATTTCTGAAGTATTGGGAGCAAACTATGAGTCACAGATACATCTGTTCTGGGAGGAAAATGTAAAACACTGCATTTTATATTGCTATATTACCGAATACATCATATGAAATACAAATCAGATTATGTTAGGGTTGAGTTGAATCGCAATTCGATATCACAGCGGAAGCAATTAGGATGAATAGATAAACAGAAATATGAAACCAATAACAAGAACAAATCACACCAAGAATTTACGTGGAAAACCCCAATGTGGGTAAAAACCACGGACGGCGACAAGCCAGGAACAATTCACTATGAGAATCAAAGTACAAAGATTGCAATCACAATGCGTGATTCAATCTGGATGTTACAATCCCTCAATTTGCACTCAATCTCACCAATTGTGTTTTGGGAATGGAATAGCGAACTCAGAATCGCCCTTTTTCGCACTTGCACGGCGGCTCTCAGTGTTTTTCGCTCTACTGCAAAACCTAGGTCGCGAAACCCGAGAAATCTCGGTTTCACTAAAGTGGCACGGTCGTGCCATGTGGCACGGTCAGACCGTGCCAATTCGCTGCCCGCTGAAATCTTCTTCTTTCTTCGACCCAGCGCCAACTGGTGACCATGCCACCCAGTAGCACGCCCGTGCCTCTGCCCGTGCCGCCCCGATGGCTCAGATTTTGGGCCATAAACCCAACAATCTCCACCTTGGGCCAAAATCTCCAACATCCCAAAATACTCAACAAATGAACCCAATGCAAAGTCGCCATCAAAACCCCCTCACACCGAGGGGAGTGCCCCGCAGGGCCATCAGTATGAACCAACACCTACCAAGTTCAAGCAAAGCTCAAACTTGGCTACAGGAAGGGGTTTGGTAAGCATATCAGCAGGATTTTCAGAAGTATGTACCTTCTTGACCACAATATCCCCTGCTGCCACTGTGTCTCTCACATAATGGTACTTGACACTAATATGCTTCGTCCTAGAATGATAAGCATCATTCTTAGTCAGATGTATTGCACTCTGACTATCAGAATACACCACCGTGGCATCCTGATGAACTCCAAGCTCCATTACTAGCCCCCTCAACCAGGTGGCCTCCTTCACTCCTTCTGATGCAGCCATGTACTCAGCCTCAGTTGTAGACAAGGCTGTAACCGACTGCAAGCATGCCCTCCAAGAGACGGCACCAGCACAAAGAGCAAAGACATACCCAAAAGTCGACCTCCTTCTATCGAGGTCCCCAGCATAGTCCGAGTCCACAAAGCCTACCACATTACAGGTGGCCGCTTTGGACTTGTCAAATACCAATCCCTTACCAACAGTTCCCTTCACATATCGAAGGATCCATTTCACTGCCTCCCAGTGATCCTTCCCAGGATTGTGCATGTACCTACTGACCACACTCACCGCATAAGCCAGGTCAGGTCTAGTGCAGACCATGGCATACATCAGACTGCCAACTGCACTAGAGTAGGGTACATGTGACATACTCTCAATGTCCTCCTCACTTGTTGGGCAACAACCAGCAGACAGTTTATAATGTGCAGCAGAGGGAGTAGAAACTGACTTACAGTTTTGCATGTTGAAACGATCCAACACTTTCTCAAGATAGCGACCTTGAGATAGAAACAATCTACCTCCCTTTCGATCCCTCTGGATCTCCATCCCCAAAATTTTCTTAGCTGCACCAAGGTCTTTCATCTCAAACTCCTCACAAAGTTGAGATTTCAGTTTGCTGATCAAGGAACGATCCTTGGAGGCAATCAGCATATCATCCACATACAGTAATAAATATATGAAAGACCCATTCCCATACTGTCTGAAATACACACAATTGTCAAATTTGCTACGTGTGTACCCATGCCCAACCATAAAGGTGTCAAACCTTTTATACCACTGCCTGGGAGCCTGTTTCAGTCCATATAATGATTTTTTCAATCGACACACCATGTGTTCCTTCCCAGAAACCACAAACCCTTCAGGCTGTTTCATATATATCTCTTCCTCCAAATCCCCATGGAGGAAGGCAGTTTTAACATCCAACTGCTCAAGTTCCAGATCATGCATAGCCGCAAAAGAAAGCAACACCCTAATAGATGTGTGTCTTACCACAGGAGAAAATACCTCATTGTAGTCCACTCCCTCCTTTTGGTTGCATCCTCGAACAACCAACCTCGCTTTCCATCTGGCAGCTTCTACACCAGGAATACCTTCTTTCCTTTTGTAGATCCACTTGGCAGTTAAGGCCCTCCGGCCTTTAGGTAGTTGACAAAGATCCCAGGTCCCGTTCTTGTGGAGACTATCCATCTCCTCTTGCATAGCACATTCCCAATGCCGGGAATTAGAACCCGAGACAGCTTCTTTGTAGGTGGACGGATCTTCCCCTTCAGGCACCTCCTCAGCAACGGAGAGTGCATATGCCAGCAAGCTTTCCTCATCAGTGAATCGGGCCGGCCTCCGGATCTCCCTCCGAGGACGATCACGAGCAATGGAGCGATCGACCTCCTCCACCTGAGGCCGGTCCACTCTAGCAGCAGTAGGCTCAGCAGTATCAATCGGCTGGACTGACTGATCATCAGCTCCACCTGGAGCTGAAACACGCTCCACCTCAATCTCCACCTCCTTGTCGATGCTCGTCGAGTCTCGAGCACCAACCCCAGGCAAGTCCGAGTCTGCGGTAGGAGACAGCATGGCAGACTCGTTGAAGGTCACATTGCGGCTCTGGATGACCTTCTTCAATTCAGGACACCACATCCTGTAACCCTTGGATTCTGTAGCATACCCAAGGAACATACACTTCACGGCTCGAGGTGCCAACTTCCCATTGGTCACATGGGCATACACCGGGCACCCAAAAACTCTCAAAGTAGTGTAGTCAACTGGATGACCCGACCACACCTCCTCTGGAATCTGAAAATCTAGAGACGTGTGTGGCGACCGGTTCACCAGGTAACATGCCGTGGAGATAGCCTCAGCCCAAAACCCCTTGCGGTCCCAAAGCCCCGCATTAGAAAGCATACACCTTGCTTTCTCCAGAAGTGTCTGATTGATGCGCTCTGCAACCCCATTCTGCTGGGGTTTCCCGACCAGAGTCTTGTGCCGTGCTATGCCATTGATGGCACAAAACTCATCAAAGTCTGACTCGACAAACTCAAGCCCATTATCCGTCCTGAGTTTCTTAATCTTTCGCCCAGTCTGATTTTCAACTAAGGCCCTGAACTTCTTGAACATAGTAAAGATCTCGTTCTTGTGCCTCAAGAAGTATGCCCATACCTTGCGCGAAAAATCATCCACGAAGGTAAGCATGTAGCGTTTGCCTCTCATCGAATGCACTCGGGATGGACCCCAAAGGTCCGAGTGTATATAGTCAAGCACTCCTTGAGTGCGATGTTGTGCTGTCGAGAAGCTCACTCTTTTCTGCTTCCCTAGGACACAGTGATCGCAGAAGCTCAACTTGCTTGTCCCAACGGTACCCAGACGACCCTGCTTGCTAAGGAGAGTCATCCCCTTCTCGCTCATGTGCCCCAGACGCATGTGCCACAAGCGAGTCTCATCAGCATCAGTTGACACTGTACCAACTGCAGCCACCCCTGCAGCTGTCGTCCCATCCAGGATGTACAGGCTTCCCATTCGAAGCCCCTTCATTACTACCATGGCACCCTTCATTACCTTCAGTACGCCATGTTCCATGGTGATGCGACATCCATTTGTCTCCAGTGTCCCCAAGGATATGAGACATCGTGTCATATTCGGGACGTGACGAACATTAGATAGTGATCGAACGATCCCATCATGAGTCCGTATCTGCACAGTACCTCTGCCTGCAATGTTGCACCGTGTGTCATTGCCCATAAGAACCACTCCAGAGTTCACTGTTTCATAGGAAGTGAACCACTCCCTATAGGGGCACATATGGAAGGTGCAACCAGAATCAAGTACCCATTCATCGCCTATGCTCCTGCCTGTGGTGGTGGCTAAGGACATGCAGGTTGCCACCAACACATCTCCATCTGACCCTGACTCAATCACACACTCAGCTGAAGCAGGCTTCTCAGATCCTTCCCTCTTCTCCTTATTCTTCAGCTTCCAGCAACTGGCCTGAATGTGGCCCAGCTTGCCACAGTAGCGACAAGTCTTGTTTGCGTGAGGATTGCGGGATTTAGAACGATTCTTCTTCCCTTTGCCATTCCCCTTCTTCTCAGGTCTACCACGAACCATCAACCCCTCCGCGGAGTCTGTATGAACATCCAAGTCAAATTTCTCCTTGGAGAGCAAATTCGACTTCACATCCTCGAACGAAATTGTGTCCGAGTTACTGTACAGCATTATCTCCTTGAAATGCTTGTACGATGGTGGTAGGGACACTACTAACAGGATGGCCTTGTCCTCATCCTCAATCTTGACATCCAGGCTTTCAAGATCAACCAAGATTGAATTGAAATCATTCAGGTGCCTCAGAACAGGAGTACCTTCAGCCATTCGAATGGTGTACAGTTTCTCCTTCAGGCGAATTTTGTTGGCAAGACTCTTCTGCATGTAGAGTTCTTCCAACCTCAACCACAGTTCCAACGCAGTTGTGCGATCAAGCACCTCCCTCAGAACATGAGGCGCTAAGCACAGTTGGATTGCGGAAACCGCCTTCAATTCCAATTCCTCCCAATCCTCATCCGTCAATTTTCCACGACGCTTCTTCTGGTGTTCAGCCCATTGTTCATCTGTCATTGTTGAAGGTTTCGTGTGCGGCCCCTGCAGGACCTTCCACAACCCATGTTGAATCAGTACAGCTCTCATCTGTACTTTCCAGAGATTGAAACTCATCTCCCCATCAAATTTCTGGATATCCACCTTCATAATTGAAGACATCCTGACAACCCTAATTCGCTCTGATACCACTTGTTAGGGTTGAGTTGAATCGCAATTCGATATCACAGCGGAAGCAATTAGGATGAATAGATAAATAGAAATATGAAACCAATAACAAGAACAAATCACACCAAGAATTTACGTGGAAAACCCCAATGTGGGTAAAAACCACGGACGACGACAAGCCAGGAACAATTCACTATGAGAATCAAAGTACAAAGATTGCAATCACAATGCGTGATTCAATCTGGATGTTACAATCCCTCAATTTGCACTCAATCTCACCAATTGTGTTTTGGGAATGAAATAGCGAACTCAGAATCGCCCTTTTTCGCACTTGCACGGCGGCTCTCAGTGTTTTTCGCTCTACTGCAAAACCTAGGTCGCGAAACCCGAGAAATCTCGGTTTCACTAAAGTGGCACGGTCGTGCCATGTGGCACGGTCAGACCGTGCCAATTCGCTGCCCGCTGAAATCTTCTTCTTTCTTCGACCCAGCGCCAACTGGTGACCATGCCACCCAGCAGCACGCTCGTGCCTCTGCCCGTGCCGCCCCGATGGCTCAGATTTTGGGCCATAAACCCAACAGATTAGTTAACAGAGAAACGATAACTAAGCTGGAAGATAGAGCTTGCATCCCACGGCGTAAACATAGGCTGCCATACTTTCAAATCTTTAACTAGAGACAGGATTAAGAACACTTCCGATGAAAAGTACAGCCCCTGAAAAATCCTCGCTAATCATGAACAAAAATGGATGATCTGCCACAAAGTCTACTGGAGGTGGTGGTGGGGGGAGTCGTGCTGCCATACATACCAGGTGAACCCTAGTGAAAGCAGCGGCTTTGGTCCCTTTCTCATTCGTTTCGATGCGACACTTTTGATAAATTGCATTAACGAAGGGACAATCATCTTTATTAGGGCAGTCAACCATTCTTGTGAGCTCACAATGAACCTTATCAAACGGAAGTGTCAATCCTAACTGGTTCATGGACTGAACGAGTTCAACTTCGCATTCAAAGTTGAATTTTGGGATGTACAGCTTGTCAATTTGCTCATACTTAAGCTCAATTTGCTCCTTGAACAGGTTTGCATCCATCCTTATGCTGTCCATGAGATTTGGCAACCCGTCCTTCTCATTTGGAAGGAAGATGTACATTGAAAAACTTGGCTTTTTTTCTCCTCGCTTTCCTCCTTCTCTATAAAGCATCCGAAGGACCTTGCACCCTTCGAGTGTCCCATAATCAAACCTGCTATGCCGTTGCCTCATAAAGGGAGCTCGAACTTTATCCCCATTAAGGAGGTAAAAGTCATCATCTTTGGTGTCTTCTGGCTTGAATGTGTCGACCCAAACTCCTTTGAAGTATAAAGCATTAGCCAAGATCATCATTGTGTCATTGTTAATACATTCTCTTGAAAGGATTTGTTTGATTAAACCCTTGGATTGATTCTCAGCCCATAAGTTTGCTTCATCTATGACTTGGTCAGCCTTCAATAAAACAACAGAGAATACAATCAACCAAAATTCTAATACATGAGAAACAGTAATAATCATATAAGAAATAACGAATATCTTACCTAAATTCAAATTCAAATTCAAATTCAAATTCAAACTCAAACTCAGCTGAGCAACATTATGAAAGTCTAATATAAATTATCATCTAATCACCTGTTATCTAACAATATAATTAATTTTCAAAGAATTGAATATAACTTGAATACCTGATTCACGAAATCAACGGCCCTAGCTTCAGTCTTGTAAACGTCTCTAAGAATATTCTTGAAGGGCTCCTTAAGTGTGAGACGTTCAGCGATCCACAAGGCGTTTGCGAAGCAGATATCAGGGGCGTCTTCGTCGTCATCTCCCTCGAGAATCTGTGCCAGCCTGGACGCCACGTCATGCAACTCGTCCACGCTGTCACGCTCCATGACCCGAAGCAACTGCTCCCGGGTCTGGCCGTCCGACGCGGCTGCCAGGATGCTCAGCACGGCATAGATGGAGAGCGGGGAGCACGCTGTGTTCTTATAAGGAGGGCCGTCGACGTGCAAAACACTCTTGGCCACCTGCAAACTGAAGTTCATGTCAATGGCGGCGGCGGAGATCTTGGCGTACCGGCGGTGCTCGGTGTTTGGCCTTTTCTCCATTAGTCTACCTGGGGGGGCTTTGCCGCCGGTGCACTTCCGCTTCATCTCTCTCTTTTTCTCTCTCTAGACTTTTTACTATTATCGTATTGTGTGGTGAAGAATTTCGAAGCCAGATTTCCGAATTTATAGAAGGAAAAACCCTAATGTAGAGAGTTGGAATTTGGAAACTAACGGAGATTTTAATATCCCTTTTTTTAATAATTTACTTAACGGCGAATTTTCTTTCCAATTTAATAACAAGATTATCCGCGTGCCACTCATCAGCTACAATCTTTCACACCCTTTGTTTGGGTCCTTCTTGTCAATTTTTCATTCTTCTTTGAAGCTTCAATTCCTCTTGATTTTCTCCACCAAAACATTGGCTTTTATGGCATTGATATTGCAATAAAAGTAAAGATAAAATTGAAACAAATTCTGAAAATATCACCAAGAACCGTCTAAATATTTAAAAACGGAAACATAAATAAAAATTTGAAAAATATTATTTTCATAGCATAAGAATAGGGCATCATGCATTCAATGATTAACTAGAAAGGGGATCGATAAAGAATAGTTCCAATGAAAATCATTGCCCCCTAAAAGATCCTCCCTATCATGAACATAAATGGATGGCTCGCCACAAAGTTTGCACGAGGTGGTGGCGGTGGTCCAAGTCGTCCTACCCTAGTTGCCGGCGGAAACCTAGTGAATAAGAACTTCATGCTTTCAAGGTTGACAAGAAATAGGATCAACCATAGTTCCAACAAAAAGTATAGTCCCTGAAAAGTCTTCTCTGATCATGAACATAAATGAATGGTTTGCTACGAAGTCTACAGAAGGTGGTGGTGTAGGGAGTCGTCCTACCCCAATTGCCAATTGAACTCTTGTGAGTTGTGAAAGCAGCGACTTTGGTCCCTTTTTATTTCGATACGACACTTTTGGGTAAAAATTTATTATGAAAGAACTTCATGAAATATCTACAAAGAAAAAAAAAGAAAATTATGAAATATTTACGACGATGGGTCAAATTGTCCCCAAGTTTTGATTTCCAAGCCCAAAAAGGATTAGGTCTAACACTTCTTTGGTTTGATAATCTGCCTCAATTAAGCTTCTCTACTAAGAACAACAATTTGAACTTTCGTTTGCGTTCGAGCACCTAAAGGTTTAGGTCTAAGCTTCATTTGCCACTTCTTTTTGTCTTATATATTGATAACATTGATATATTGAATTATCTAAATTGCATATAATTAACACCACTCACAAGCCATGATGAATTCAATGAAAATTGAAAGTTGTGATGTATATAATTAGCCTACTTTGCTAAAGATTTAGTTCAAAAAAAAAAAAAACAACAAAAGAAAATTTTGAACTCTCTGATAACATAAATTCATAATTTATTTATTTTTATCAAAACCAAAAGGAGTACGTTGATCAAACTACAAAGTATAACAATATTTCTTCATTAAATTATCAATCCTATAATATAGAATTACCCTTCCTCGAACAATAGATAAAGCAACAAAATTGAAACTAGAACAATGCAACAAAATGTCTTGTGTCACAAAGTCAATCTCCTATATTTTTGGCAACAAATTAGAGGCTGCAAGCTGCAAGTCTATAACAGGAGGTAGGACCAACAACAGTGCCGACAAAGAGTATACTCCCAGAATGATCTTCCCTGATCATGAACACAAATGGATGGTCTGCTACAACGTTTATCGGAGGCTTCATACCAGCTAGGTGCTGCACATCCAGAGGACTTCCCATCCATAGTGAAAGCTACAGCTTCTGTCCCTTTTTCATTAGTTTCGACACGACATTTCTGCAAAACTTCACCAACATAGGGTCTGTCTGCACTACTGCTCAGGTCGAGTGTCCTCAACCATCCCCATAAGATCGCAACCCATTCTATCAAACGGCAATGTCAACCCCAGTTGCTGCATCGGCTCGCTCAGATTAGGAAAGATCACACTCAAAATTAAATTTCGGGATCCTAAGCTTGGCAATCTCCTCAAGGTCAAACAACTTCACCCCTCGTTGCCCCTTAAACAAGTTAGCGTCTATCTTGGTGACGATAGGCAACCCATCGTTGTCGTCTGGGAGGAAGATGTACATCGAAAAGCTTCTTGGATTTTCACCCCGGTTCTTGTAAGGCATCTTAAGTACCTTGCATCCCTTGAGTGTCCCATATTCATATCAAATTTGATTTTAATTAAGGACGACACCAGTTCCATACAACAACAAACTCCCAATGTGGATCCCACTTCCGTGGGGTCTGAGGAGATCCAGCTGTAGGCAACCTTACCTCTACCGGTATTCCTATCCATAGAGAGGTTGATTCCATAAGACCCACAAAAACAGTTTTGAGAAAAAGATTTGTAGAGAAAACGGTTTTAAAACCATTTACCGAGTACGAGAAAGAGAAAGACCAGTTCCATAATCTTTATGAAATCATCTGTGCCCATAATCTTTACTGTTTTTAAGAATTCTAAATAAAAATTTTGAAAGTCAACTCTGGAATTTTGGATTCTTTTTTTTGTTTTAATGCGTATAAGGCTCAAAAACCGATAGGCCTTAGTAGAGCCTAAGTCTTTAAACAACAACTTCTAAACACTTTATCAACCAGATTAGTTGGCACTCATAGAATTTTAGAATTCTTATATTGTGGCAAAGCACGTTGTAAAATTCTATAAATATTAAATCAGGAAGGTTGAAAGTGTCCTATATATCTATCATGGCATGTAAATCTCGTATTTCAAACTCTGATCAATAACTCCCCCCCCCCCCCCCCCAAACCCCCCGCAATTTAAAAAAAAATTGAAAAGACTGTAAAGGTTTAAGTCTAATGACTTTCAATTTAAACTCCTTTGTGTCTTATATTTTAATAAATTGATATATTGAATTATCCATAATTACATACAGCAATGTGAGATCTCTTTAATATCTGAAGTCCACTGTTATACAGAGCACAAAAAAAAAAGAGATCAATCTGCTTACTTTGCTAAAGATTTCGTTAAAAAATTGACACATATAATTGAAGCCACTAGATCACATCAATCCAAACTTGTTACAAAGCATAATGAAAAATATATTTAAAAAACAAATAGATAAAAATCACGATCAATCCCTATCCATGTCAACACAGTAGAACTTGAACCCGCAAGTGTTTAAGAGGAGGTAGGATCAAGCACAGTGCCAACAAAGAGTATAGTCCCAGAACAATCTTCCCTAATCATGAACATAAATGGATGATCTACCACAAAGTCCGTCGAAGGTGGTGGGTTTAGATCAGGTGGTGAAGCTCCATAGCACATCGGATACCCAATGAAAGCCACAGCTTTCGTCCCTTTTTCGTTACTTTCAATACGACATTTTTGCAAAACTTCACTAACATAGGGTCTCTCATCAGTGAAAGTGCCCTCAACCATTCCTGTAAGATCACAACCAGCCCCATCAAACGGCAATGTCAATCCTAGTTGTTTCATAGGCTCAGATAAGGAAAGATCACAGTCAAAATTGAATTTCGGGATCCAAAGCTTGGAAATCTCCACACGCTTAAGCTTGATTTGCCCCTTAAACAAGTTTGAATCGATCTTGATATTCTCCATGAGACTAGGCAACCCATCATAGTCGTCTGGGAGGAAGATGTACATGGAAAAGCTGCTTGGGTTTTCACCCTTTTTGTCAGGCATCTTAAGTACCTTGCATCCCTCGAGTGTCCCATATTCGAAGAATGTATGCCATTTCTTCATGAATGGAGCTCGAACGTTGTCTCCATTTCGGAGGTAAAAGTCATGATCTTTGGTATCTTTGGGCTTGAAAGTCTCAACCCAAACTCCATCTTAGTGTATTTTGTAATAGAGTCTCTTGACATAATTTGCTTGATAAATCCTTTTGTGTACTTCTTAGCCCATAAGTTTGCATCATTTACCATGCGATCAGCCTTCAACCAATTAACAAGTGAGCAAATTTGCAACATGTTAGTGAAAATATTAACACCTCTAATAGCATCCCTATTTGCTTATTTGACTTCAGGGAGTACATACTACTAGGTATATGATATAGGTTTTGCCATATCAGTAGGTAGTTAGGTATGTACCTGATCAAAGTCAACAGCCTCAACGTGGGCACAGTGAACGTCGTCTAGAACTTTCCGGAAAGTCTCCTTGAGCCGCCATCGGTGATCCACCCACAAGCCGTTGGCGAAGGAAATATCAGGGGCATCCTTGTCATCATCTCCCTTGACTTTGAGCACCTCTGCTAGCCTGGACGCCACGTCATTGACCTCTTCCACGCTGTCATGCTCCAAGACCCGAAGCAACTGCTCCCGGGTCTTTCCCCCCTACCCGACTGTCAGGACGCTGAGCGCGGCGGAGATACAGAGCGGAGAGCAAATCATGTTCACGTAAGGGGCGCCGGCAGCGGGTTCCACTTCTAAAACCCGCTTCGCCATTTGCAGGCTGAAATTCATGTGCAGGGCGTCGGAGGCGGCGGAGATCTTGTCGAAGCGGCGGGGCTTCTTCTCCGATTGAATGCCACCGCTGCCGCCGCCGCCGCTCTTCCGTTTCCCTTTCTTCTCCCTGGGCATCTCTCTCTTTCTCTTAGTAATATTGAACCAAAAATTTAATAATATTGAGTTGTTAAGAATTGAAGATGAATTTCCATATTTATAGTCTATGGAAGATGCGGGCGGAGGAACAGAGACTGATGGCGGTGTATGTACGGAGAAAGAGAACCCTATGATGGACCTTTTCTTTACAGCAGTAAATAAATTAAATTAAAATAGGACGGATCTTTCTTTAATTTTAATTTTTTAGTGGACGTAGAAATCCGACTACAACGATGGTTAAGCTCTGTGTTACTAATCAAGTAAGTATTGTTTCAATAGTTTGAGAGTTGAGTTTCTTGCTCTCCATCAAAGTTTGCATCCTGTCAGTAATTGGGCACAATTTCTTCGAGGGACTACTTAAAATTCTGACAATCTCGCCTGCTCACATTTCTAATTAAATATAACATCAGTAATATGTCTTAGCTAGATGTAGGGCGAAACCAAGTCCGCACACTAGCTCTCAGATTCAACTCAATCTCTAGTTAAACTAAGCGTGAACCAACTCGAAAGCATACTACCAAGCTCCAGCTCGACTCAGCTCAATTTGGCTTGGTTTAACTCAATTAGTCCATTTTTTTCTTTAAGCGCTTTCAGTGTAGAATATAAAATTCTCATTAATAATAGCAAATTTTTATTCCAATCTTTATTTCTTGAGTACAACATAAAAATTTAGAGTTTAGCTTAAAGTGTAGCCCTAAATTTGGAAATGTTCCCCCCCCCCTCCAAAAAAGGAAAATCGAGCAAACCGAGTTGAGCTCTGAGCCACGGAATGCGTACCCTAACCCAAGTCCATGCCTAAGTTTTACACGCTCGGCGAGTTTCTAGTCGAGCCCAAACCGAGCATTAATCTAACCGAGCCGAGGTCAGCTACCCCTCTCACTGGAGGAGGCTCTTGCTTGTCTACTCGATTCCAAGTAGCACTGGATCAAGGCATTTGACGAATTATTTTAGAGCGAGATCACCTGGCCCTAAAATAAATTGATGAAAACAGTTACAATACAAACCCATGAATGGGCTTGTTTTGCCGATCAGTTAGATTTTTTTTTATGTTTTTCTCAGATAAGAGGAAGAGGAATTAAGGGGCGGACACTTTCCCAGAACAAAACGTCACACATAAAAAACATTCTTATGCAATCGTGTTTCTTGCCTATACATTGACAAGGGGAAAACCAGGGGGTGAAGAGGGGAGGGGGGATCAGATTAGAATATCAGAATCAAGTTGTCATACGAACAGCGAGTATGCTTCACTGGCCCAAGATGTCAGATATCGACTTGTTGATGTTCCGAAGCAATTCCTCCCTGTCAAAAGTGAGTTTTCAGTATGCAAAGCTGTAATGGAGGAAAATTTTAATTATCTGGCTTCAAGGTCTACTTCCTATGTATGCATGCAGAGGATTAATAAGAAATCATCAGAGATAACTTCCTCACCTGTCAGGCTTGAATAAGAGATAGCGATACACGAACCACTGCAAAAGAAGCCTCTGCATGTTAGGAATCAGGATAGATACAAATAAGGGAAAAAACAGAGGAGAAAAGAACAAGAGACATGCAGCAGAGATCACTAAACACATAATCAGGGTGGCTAACACCATGCCGCTTTTTAGCATCGCTCATTAGCAAGGACTAAAATGTAGTTCTAGAGGTGTACAATAAGTGAACATACCGAAGAGAACAATATCCCCACCAATTCTAAGAAACTTGGGATCAGAGGAAGCTTGTCGATCGCCTGTTTGTAAACAGTGAAAGAAAAGAGTCATCAAATATCAGTGAAACCAAGAAAATTTGATGCAAAAAGAAAATCGTTAAAAATGGCACATTTCTCATCTAGCATTTACGTAATTCCCTGTTAAATGGGCAGTACTAAGCAAGGGAAGCATAACTCTAAGCCATGCATCTCCTCAACACACTCCATATACAGATGCCCCCGGCCAAGATCTTAACTGCAGCACATGCAAAGTAAAGTCAATGGCCCTTACTGATACCAAATTTGATGAAGCCCAGAGTGCAATTATAGCAGTTAAACCCAAACCAATAACACCAACACGATCCTCAGGTTTATCCCACTGAAACATAGAACAGCACGTATTAATAGTGCACAATAGACAAAAAAATATGCTCTTTCTAAAGCAATAGATGAAGGGGGGAGGTTAAATATGCCAGTGCTTGTGGCAGGCTGGAGCTCTAGCTATGCATTGCAATGAAGCTATTCCACCTTTCCATATTAAGAATTTAAGCAACTCGGTGATCACAAAGCCTGCATAAACTAATTGATGATGTGTAGAGAGAAGAAGGCAGTGTTGAGAAGAAGTATGGCAAAGGAAAGTGCTCACAACATTCTGCACAGATTTGACAATGCTGAGAGACGTCGAAGAATCAGAGCTGTCACCTGTTGCTTTCACTACAACTGCTAGGCGACGGTGTCTTTCTGAAGAAAAGCATCCATCAAAACAATAATTAATAAAAAAGACGCAACAGGGCTTATCAAGCACAATCTATGGAGCAGAATGTGTGTCACAACTCCCCATCAGAAAAGCAACACCTAAAACTGAAGCATGAAAATGAACATGAAAGAATATATCCAATGTTAAACTGTTATGCGTTATATTATAATACAAAACAATTTGCACAGCCAGACCACGTAGATTATAGGGAAACTAGCCAAGGCAAAATTTTATCTCCTGAATTCTGCAAACGCACCCAAAATCCAGAGAATGAGCTCAAAATAACTTTATAATCTCAATTAAACATTTGCTCCCAAGCTCTGAGACATGAACAGACGACATTTCGACTTGCACAAAAAAATTACGAGCTATAGCCTATGAGCTGAAAGATGACACTAACACAGAATACACTCAACCATCCAAACAGAGCCATTTCACAACAATGAAGTGGACATGAATTAGTCACACGTTTTTCTCTAGTCCAATACAATCAAAACAAATATGAGTACAAAATATATGCTTCAATTCAAGATCATCAAGAAACAAACCCCCCCGGGGGGGGGGACACTATTCCCGGGATGACTTTGATTCTGGCACCATTCTGTTATAACTTTCCTTACCAAACCTATATGTAGCATGCCAAGCCTGAATGAACAGTCGAGGTTTGCAAGTTCACTGGATAAGAGGCTCCCTGAGCTATACATGACAGCTATCAGAGCTTGAACATTGTCATGCAACCTGCATGCAAATGCAAGCACCAGGCAGACACAATGACTAACATCAGCAATAAAAATGCGGCTTGGGCCCTCTTTCTAGCTCCTAGCTTAGCTGACTGCCACAAGTTACATTCACTGCCACCCGTGAGGGTGGCCACCATTCCCACTCTTATCGATGGTTGCTGTCACATCAGCATCACTCTCACCGCCCTTATATGAAAAACTACCAATCCAAACTAGAGCTGATCCTATTCAGGAAACCCCATTTACGAATTTACTCGCAAAAGGGGCAGCATGGCAAATGTGTAAATGTGTAATCTCAGATCCTGGAGAGAGGTCAGAACATCCTATCGCTTAAATTTCATTTTAAAAAATATAACCAAACCCACTGGACTTGCTTGTGTATGCCTTATCCTAACTCCTAAACTTTGTTGTTTCACCATCCTAATGTTAGCTCTGGCACTGGTTTTCTCTTATAGGCCATTCTCTCCAACCTTGTTGCTTTTGTCGCCCAAATAAGTCAGTTAAACAAACCCTTGCCAAATGCTGCAAATTGTAAGAAACTTGCCAAGCTAGAGTGTTCAAACTGATGACTCAGCTCTAATTCTACCAAAATAGTTCACTAGCAATTCCTCAAAAGTTTAGGCACAAGGGAACATCCTGTCAGGATTGTCTTTAGTAAAAAGTAAAAATTCTAAGAAGACCCATCAATCTTACCACTCTACTAAGTTCATTTACCAGTGCCCTATGAATTAGTATTTAGTGCCATCTAACTTCCCAATTCATACGTACAGAGTCCCATCTTTGGAAGCCTAGGGGCAATCAGATTCAAAAGCCAAGTTCAATTTTTCAACAACAACGTCCAGCAATCGAAAAATAAACGAAATAAGAGTCAATTAAACGAAGAGTTACGATTACCAACCTGGGATTGCAGCAAATGGGACTTTGGAAATGGGCTGCAACGAAGGCTTCACGCCATTGACGAAGATGGGCAGAGGCAATTTGGCAATAATCGAAGCCATATAAAGCGCCTGGTACAAAAGCAAGAATATGGGGTTCAAATTATATGATGGAAAATGATATAGATTCTAACAAGAAGACGAAAGGGTGAGGGGTTACCTCAAATTCTTGTGGTGCCACGAAGGTATGTCAGAATGTGAGAGAGAGTGTCCGAGCAAGCAAAATGAGAGACCATGAAACTGGAAGCAGAAGCACAGAGCCTCACGCCCTGAAAGCGTCTTTGTGGCTCAAAATTAGCACGCTCCACGAGACAAATCAAAGCTTGGAATTTGGAAGCAATTCCCCCTCGCCCAAAAAAAAGGAAAAAAAGGGGAAAGAAAAGAAACAAAACCAAGAAAAGTCAACCTTATGAAGTGATTAACGGTAGGATTTCTAAAAATCAAAGTTTTAGCTTTTGGCTGCTATGTTAACTTTTTCGTTTCTTATATTGATAGATCTCGTAGTAAATAAAATTATAAAAATATTTAAGAAAAGAAAAAATTGAAGTCGATAATTTGAATTATTGGAGGTATCAACACGAATAATCTAACTTGATAAAGTTACGTCGAACAATCTGACATTTGACCTTATTTTTTATAAATAGTGTAGTGGTAAAGAGTTTGAGTAAGCTAGTCTTAAAGTCGAGGTATATGTACCTAATGCATTATATTATCTTCATGTTCTCAAATGAAAGGGTTCTATTAGCTTGGCTTAGGCGTGGGTTAGGCTGGGTGATTATATGCATTGATAGGCCTGGCCTGACTTGGCCGAATAACTTAACAAGACAAGTGATCAAACTCCTGAGGTCATGGGTTAGTGTCTCGGCTTGGTTGTGCCCACAAAAGTTTTTGCCCCACTTGTCTTATAGCTCAATGATGGCCATGAGCTAGCCTGATATACATTATTAAAAGGGTCAGAGCCAAATGCAACCTTGGCTTTAATTTAACCAACTCACTGACCACCACTAGATCCAGTAATAAAACTTGAAATAGTGTATATTCATCCCTGTTTGCATGTAAATTCCTCAAAAAACCCAATTTCCAAACATGGTATTTGCTCCCCACTTTTAGGCTGAGAAACTTAGAACCATGGTGACCAAGCGCCCACCTGTGGCAGGCTCATCCAGCAGTACCTCATGCTCAAGTGGAAGTAATCAAGAGAACAGGAGCTCCTTGGATGTATGCATTGACGTTGGCATTGAGAGATCAAAGACAATGGACACTGTCGATATATAAAGCATTGGAAGAATTAAAGAAGATGGCACCTTCTGGGGAGCCATTATGGGTGAGGAGTATTGAGGGTGGTCGAGAAATACTCAGCTACGATGAGTATGTCAAGGAATTCAAAAGTGACAAGAGCTTGATCAGCAGGCAGCCTAGAAGACAGATTGAAGCCTACAGGGATACGTACTGGAGTTGTCCACTTGTCCTTGTGAATCTTCCTAGGCTAGTTCGGAGCTTGATGGATGTGGTAAGTTAAATGAGGTAGATTAATTGATCAGCACATAATTTCTGCTTAGTTTATGCTCTTGTTGAGTACTTCAGACTTGGCAAAACTGATCCTACTTAATTAGCTCATGGAATGCACATTAGTGAAATTTAATGACAAATTAACTTAAATCAAGCCTTAACCAAAATTTCGTTGACTCCTGATATGAGCTGAATATCTGCATCCCATTGTCACTCATGTTCAAGATTGGCCTGATCATGTTTTTTTCTTTTTTTAATTTCTTTATTTTTTATTGGTATGGTGTAGAATCAGTGGGTGCAGTTCAGTTGGTATGTAGTGATTAGATTTGCAGCACTCAAAACCTTGGAATCATTATCAGCAACAAAATTCGTACTAAGGCATATGACTTTGATGCGGCGTCATTGTTATGGAATAAATAGTAATTTTCATTTCCTAAAATTCGTACTTCTCCACACTGTCTTCTTCAAATTGAGTTTTCCAGTAGCTCCACATTCAATGACCTAAATACTCAGAAGCAAACTTAGATGTCATGGTAATAAATGTTGTCTGTAGTGTCCATTCTTTCACAATTGGCGCATGGTAGTTCTTTCAGACAAAACTTGATCAAGCTAACTTGAGTGCATCAGATGTTGGCAGAGCTGCAAATACTAACACCAATGGTTCCACAAGTGAGATGTACTTCGTCAGATGCTGCAAGCAACGAAGCCCCGAACAATGGGCAATCATTGACGTGTCCATTGACGAGTTAAGAGATGGCCTCAATGTGTCCCAGATAAAATGCAGAAAACGTCCCTCCCTCAGGATGTACTATAGAAGACAAACACAATGGGGAATGCAGGGTACACTTTGAAAAACCTCTAGCCTTTGTGTTAGCAAAATTTTAAGTAATTCTTTTGGCTGGGGCTAATTTGTGTTCAACTGTTCATTATTAGGTTACTGAGGTAGAACTCTTGGAATGCCAAAAGATAAGAGTCCATTCCTTATACAGAACCATGTTTAATAGTGGTCTGGCCTTCGGTGCAAGGCATTGGATGGCCACTCTGCAATTCCAATGCGAACGCCTAGTTTTCTTCATGGCTACCAATGTTCCAACCACGGATTCAAGCGGTACAGCTTCAAGTTTTCTACCTACAAAATAGATATATATGTTTCTAATGTTTAAATATCAAAGCAAAACCAACACCGAATAGGGGCCCAGTGGTGTGGGGCTTTGTGGCAGTCAAGATATATGCATCCTCACGCTTGGCAAGAGCTATTAAGCTAGTTTCGATTTTGCTACTTTCTAAATGATCATCATTTGAATGTATTTTGCTACTTTCTAAATGATCACCATTTGAATGTATGTGCTGCTACATTAGCTAGGATGCAGAGCATACTGAGGTTGGCTCCGAGAATGACGGGGAGCTTCTGTAGGGCAGTCAGAGCATTCACCGTCAACTCATGGACCAAGGTCATGACCAAAACAGGGGAAGATGTCAGGGTAGCATCACGGGAGAACCTGAATGACCTTGGTGAACCTACTGGATTAATCCTCTGTGATGTGTCTTCTCTGTGTCCAATGCATATGTACCTGAATGACCTTGATTTCTCAAGGGATTGCGCACGCCGCCATGAGGTTTGACCACTTCTTTAGGATCAAACTTTATCAATCCCAACTGATCAATTCACTTTGTTGGCTGGCTTTAATACCTTCTTTGGTCTGCATGTAGTGGGATGCAATGGCAAATGGAGGTCAAGCAATCCATTGCAAACCTGACCAAAGGGCAACATCAGGGTAATGCAGTTAGCATTCCGGTGAGTTTTCATTCTTCAAAACTGCCAAACTCTATAATCAAGGTCTCTTCTCAATTCATATTATCTATTATCATCGGTCTTCTTGTTTTAGGCGCTGAAGTCAAAGGAAAGCACCATCTGGGTCCTCCAAGGCAGTTGCACCAACACTTTCGAATCCATGGTTGTGTAGGCTCCAGTTGACATTTCCAGCATGATGTCAGTCATAACAGGCTTTGACTCTGGCAATGTCATAGTTTTGCCAACCGAGTTTTCAATACTCCCTGAAGGAGTGGATTTGAGTCCCCTTGTGCTCACTTCCAGGCAAGAAGACATGAGCAACGAAAGTGGGGCGCCGCTGACTATAGCGTTACAAGTATTCGCAATAGCTCTGATACAGCAAAGCTTACCCCAGAATATGTGGAGATTGTCAGCGCACTTATTTCATGTCAACTAAGAAATATCAAGACAAGTTTGCAATGTGAAGAGGGATGACGACCCTGTATTATTCTGCTAATCAGGTAGAAAATTAAAATTATAGCCGTGAAAACTCTAGCTAATTTTGCTAATTTGTGGTCTTTATTCCTTAAGTACTTTGTCAGGGTAATGGACATCTAAGCTGCGGAACTGCAAATCAAAATGCAAATTGTCGACAAAGACAGAATCTTGTGAAGGCTAAAATTGAATATCATTCAGCATCGAGAATCAATACAGATTGCTTGAAATCCACATGTCTCATTCTAAGAGGACTTCAAAATCTAACCCAATTAAGCAAACAATCCCAGTATGACAACTTAGATTCATTTAACTGCTTAAGAACTTAAAAATATGGTCTATATATAAAAAATCTTTCAAGATAGAAGGAGAACCTTTACAGCTCGAGCAAAGGAGATTGCCTGGAAGCTTTATATCTGAGTCTAAGCTCCATTTCAAGCCTGCCACCCGGAGCATTCGGAGTCAGCAACTCCATGTAATGTAGGGCGTTACATTTTGCATGGTATAAGGGTGACAGATTCATGAACGCTATGTTTTGTAGGTTGACCATAATAGATGTGGTAAATGAGTTGTTTGGGTTGGTTTTGTGTTGAGTTCACTTTAGTAGATGCACCGAGGTTTATGTCATTTACTTACGTTTAATAGCATTATTCAAGATTGTAATAGTAAATTTGTATAAAATTTTCACAGTAATGTGCTTCAAACCCAATGAATTGGCTTCTCCATTTGCAAAACCAAGGGAAGTGTTCTTAAAAAAGAAAAATTATAAGTGGGTTTGAGCATGAAGTTATCTCTCTACCCCAAACTTTCTGCTCCTTTGAATGTTTTTTTCCCCTCTCCCTCATTTCCTCTCTAGTGTTCAAAGTTACAAACTCTTTGCAAACCACCACCATTGTGTGAAGGTACGGAATATGGATCTTCCTAGCCTCAGCATGTCATGGCCATTGTTTTATTGAGCTTCTTTTTCCCCGTCAAATTTTCAAGATAATGATAACTTCTTAGGGAGCACAAGGTATGGGATCTGGATCTTCCCTATCCCTAGCCTCAGCATGTCATCGTCGCCATTGTTTTCCTTTTGGGGTGGTTCCTCATTATTTTCTTCTTTTACCCCTTTGGGCTTTTCTCCTTCCGTGTCCCCATGATCACCAGTCCATCCAATGAAGTCTAAGAGTGTCATTGTGGTTGGTGTACCCCTTGCATTTAGCTTCTCTATCTCTTCTTCTGCATTTGGGAACTTCATACTTGTGATCTTGATGTCAGTTAGAGGGTTTCTCTTGCAATTCTCGAGTGATGGGTTTTGTGCAAGAGAATCAACGTACAGAACATCTTCAATGCGTGACAAGACCGTGTGTGCCAAACTCTCGAGGATTCTCGAGTAACTCTCTAGGATTGCATGACCTACGTCCTACACGACAGAATAAGATGAAATGATAAATTACACTGTAACTTTAACTAGTTCAGCAAGACACCTAGGCCTTCTTCCCCTTCCTAAGTAAACTTAATACTATCTGTTTCTTAGATCGATAAATAGGCTGTCTAGATCATATTGATTTCAGGGTGCACGAAGATACCCTGTTGAATTGGATCTTGCTAATGTCCAATGCAGACTGTGAAATCCCAGGGAAACGCTGCTTTAGAATTAACAAAACGGTCTCGGCCCTGTCTTCGAAGAGTTCCCTTTTCTCCAAGCTCACAGCCAAGCCCCATGGAGACTTGGAGTCTTTATTGGTCATTTTTCGCATCCAAATCACAACGGAGGCTTCGATTCTGTCCTTGAGATCAAGAATCTTGTGCTCCGATGACAGGTCCATTGTCGAAAGGAACTGCTCTGGATCAAAGTAATCGTCTGTGATGCTTTTATATATGGCATCCCCCAGGATAACTCTCCCATTCTACCAATTGAAACATATCATTCATCAGCAAAAACAACCAACCACTAACACATTTCATTGGGTATAAAAAATTTCAGACCTTTGGCAAGGACTCAATGTAGTCTTCAGGGATCTCCATTTCGAGCAAGACTTGGGCATTGATGGCCATCGCGGCTTTAAGCACTTGGTTAACTGAATCCTTCTGAAATTGGATCCATTTCTTTGTCACATCCGATAAACCATTGGGTGGAACCTTCACGGTTGGCAACCACCATTTGTCGTCCCTCTTGCCTCCTTGTTCAAACTCGTCTGCATCCTTTGACACATAATAAAACTCGTTCTGATCTTTGAAATTGTCCAGGCAGTCCTATAATCAATGGCATTAGCTAGTTGAAATCCTCTAATGCAAGAGGAAATATTATGAGTGGTACTAGAACAAGGTATATACTTACCAATAGCATAGCATCAAGCTTTCGGAGGGCTGGGATGTTCATTTGAAGATCTGTCCTTTGTTTTGTGGTCATGATCTACAGTAGAAGTTTAAACACACATGTTGTAAAGTGCGATTGACGATTGCTTCCATAAACACTACATAACCATGCTTCCAAAAATACCTCCATGCTAGTTCCATTTGGGGACTTTTGCTGAGAGGGCGCAAATTCAACAATATGATCCGTAACAGATAACAACCAGTCGATTTCCCTTTTCCATCTAGTTTTGTTCTCAGGGCTCATTGGCTCCAACTTCCTCATTTCACCAAAGACAGATGCTGCATAATATCGCATAAAAAGTACCCATTTTGAGTCATACACTTGTAGCCCATTATTATGAACCCATTTTCACACCAATTTCTTGAATATATGAACAATATGATCTTATGGCATAACTTACCTGCGAGATTGGTGATGGCATTTGACAATGCCAAAGCTGAAGACACCCCTTTTCCTCCTCCGGACATGTCCTCTCCGAGGAGCAACTTAGCAAACTTCTCCTTCATCATGTCCATTTCTACACATCACATTCACACCCATATCATGAACTATATGGAGGAGAACATTCCTTTTCATCACAAAGACCTTTTCTTTTGTTTGGGGGGGTGGGGGGTCAATCTTACCTTTCTGAAGGGCATCTTTCTCAGCCACACCTCCACTCATTTTAGATTGCGACGTAGCTTGATCCATATCCAATGGTATACCCATCAATTGCCTTGGCAAAGAGCGGTGTGACCTAGATGCATGACCTTTGGGCAGCCCAACATCCTTCTCTAAGTCTTCATGAGCGTTTGAACGCTCTAAGACCAAGCTCTGGCTGTGACCATGCCTAAACCAACCATTGCTACTTGCATTGTAACATGATTGTTGTTCTTGCTCTAAAGTCCCCACCATCTATCTTTTTCTCCCTTTTATCCCTGAATATATAAATGTATTCAGAGAGTCGAGTGGCAAGATGAAGGAGGCTCTAGACGCCAGAACAACCCAGGAGGAATGTAACAAATCAGCGTGACACAAATTAAAAGCAAACTCGGAGATTTTGTGTCAAGCAAAATTGAGGGAGAGAGGAAGAGAGGGAAGGAGAAGAGTCTTAAGAGAGAGATACTTCAATTCAACGTTATTTATTATAATTTTTCTTGCAAATTAAACAAAAATATGAAGTTGTGAAGAGTGTGGTTTTTATTAAGGTTGGCTGTGGAATTTGGGTGGACTAGATGCTGAGATGAATGCTTGGTGATGGATTACTTTTCTATATTTGGTTTGAGCGGTTGCGAGCCAAAACTGGGTTGCATGCTTTGAGCGAGGGGGATATACGGATATTAGTTAGAACTTGAAAGAAAATTAGGAAATTTTTCCTGTTCATTTTTGGGGTCTATTATTGTCGGTGCAATATTTATATGTAGGAAATTAATATGACTTTAGAAATTATTATTGAAATTTTCATATTGAAGATTAGGAATTTGTTATATATTTCTACAGAAATTATATTTGCATGATAAAAATTATACTTAAAAGTATACTAACTTATTTTAATTGATTTATCTAATTTTATCTCTAAAACTCTCTATATTCAGTTTAATCATTTCATTTAGTTTTTGTCTCATTATGTTGGTATCCTTTTAATCAACGTATGTTTTAAATATATATTTAAATATTTTTACAAATACAGGTTGGTTCAAGTAGTTTGACACTTGTTTTCCTTAAATGATATCTCAAATTTAAATCTTATGAATGAAGAAAATTCATGAATGGAGAACTCTACCCTTTATTGAATTAAAAATAGATTTCAGTCATCCAGTTAAGTGGAGGATCCACGACCAAAAAAAAAATATTCTAGCCCCTTTTTTGGTGTCATCAATAATGGTAGGTAATGTATATCATACACCTAGGAGTATATACTCTCTTTTGTTTTATATATATATATATATATATATATATATATATATATATATATATATTTTAAGCATGTATTTATCAAATGAATAATTTTTAATATGTAATACTGACATAATTTGTAAAAGTTCGTACTCTTAGAAGAATGATAGGTTTGATAATGGTATGAGGCATTGGAAGAAAGATAACTTAAAATTTGACATGTCATAAATTTTCCTTAAAATTCTTTGTTCTGCTGCCAACTCTCTGGTATGTGCTAGACTCGTAGTACCCTGTCCCTCCGGCTGGAAGCAAAATTCCTGACGGGTAGAAAATTCCCGACTTGAGAAAGTTCAATCGACAAAAACAAAGAACAATTCCTGAAAACGCAGAACCAGAGCAGAGAGAAAATCCATGGAGTCAATTGGGGTGTTGATGACAAAACCAGTGAACTCTTACTTAGAACAACAGCTGAGCAAGCGCGTCAACCTCTTCCGCTTCTGGAAAGTTCCAGAACCTGATCGCGCCCAGTTCCTGGCTGAGAACGCCTCCTCCATCCGCGCCGTCGTCGGAACCTCCTTTGCCAGAGCGGACGCCGCCCTCATCGATGCCCTGCCGCGGCTCGAGATCGTCGCCAACTTCAGCGTCGGCCTCGACAAGATCGACCTCGGTAAGTGCAAGGAAAAAGGGATTAGGGTTACCAACAATCCCGATGTTCTCACTGATTGTGTTGCCGATTTGGCGATCGGGCTTATGATCGCTGTTCTTAGGAGGATTCCTGAGTGTGATCGCTATGTGAGGGCTGGATTGTGGAAGAAGGGGAATTTTAGGTTAACCACTAAGGTATGCAGTTCCTCTTTCTTTTCTTTATGGGGCAGTTTGATGGTTTTGCTGGGTTGCAATTCGCGTGTATTAAAGTATTAACGTTTGTTTTAGTAATTGGAGCTTTTAAAAGAATAACAAAAAATGGTGGTGTTATGCATTAGTTATGACTGATGAAGGCTCAGAAAGTGATTTACTGCTGTGAATCTAATAATGTTTTGCTGTAATATGGGCAACTTGCCATTGAGTTGGACTCAAATTTTGCCTTAGGATTTGGTATAGTTAGATACGTAGATGAGCATTGGCGATAGGGCTGAGTCACTGAGGAGTGAGGGCTTGGAATTCAGTTGGGTTTTTGAATCTGACTCTGCTTCAATGGAAATCACACCAAGGTGGTGATGCTGATGGTGGTCGTAGGAATGCAATTCTATTGTGGGTGTTTGTGTCGTCATTTTGTGCTGGGATCAAAAGCTAATATCTTTTTCTAAGTAAGCCCTCAATGGGGACTGGAGGAAGTTTGGACTTCTAAGAAAGCTGGTGTAGAAAGGCATCTTGAATACTATAGAAGTAATAAAACCATTAAACTCAATATCCCAGCCCCCATTTTATCGGCAAATTTAATGTTACGAGTGAGACCTAAGATGCCTCTGCCTAATAGGTTGCAAGCTCCAGAGTTTCATTGAAGCTGTAGTGCTGCTGGTTTAACTGCACTACATTAACCAGGAGACATAAGAAGTGGAGGGAGTTCGTAAATTGTAACTAATTAGTAGTGTTTGTATTTGTTTCTGACATCTTGTGGGGAGTTTTTGAAGAGTGGTAACAAATACTAATTTCTTACTTTAAAGAAACTGGTAGAATTCTTGTTCCATGGATAGTTTATCCAGTGTGGCCTTTCTATGTTTACACTGAATGCATTGGATTTTTCTTGATTGATATTTCCTTTTTGGTCCTTGACTGAGGTAGAAGGTAATAAGATATAAATTTTGAAGTAACCGGTGTTGGACAACCGTATCCCTTCCCTTTTGGGAAATTTCAACATCATCTATTTGCAGTTTTCACTTGAGCTACTCTAGAAGAAGATACGTGGGTCGATTATATATCAAATGAAAAGAATATGAGATCAAATAATACAGCAATGTGAGGAAAGTCTCACTTGAGCTACATTTTGTTGATACGATTTTTTTATATTCTGTTCTGTTTCTCACTGTAATTGCATTTGGAGACAATCCCCTTCTATTTAAATGCACCAAATAGCTTTTTTGAAAAACTGTATTTGTGGTCTGGTTCTCCTTGAATTAGGCATAAACTCAGCATCTTTTTCTCTCTTTTTCCATGTTTACGGTTCAGTGGAAAAAGGGTTGGAATCATTGGTCTGGGGAGGATTGGTTCTGCAGTTGCCAAGAGAGCTGAAGCATTCAGTTGTCCAATTGCGTACCATTCCAGAACAAAAAAGGCAGATTCAAAGTATACTTACTATCCAAGCATTGTTGAACTTGCATCCAACTGTGATATACTGTTAGTTGCCTGTGCCCTAACAGAGGAAACCCGCTACATTGTCAACCGGAAAGTCATCAATGCTTTAGGCCCAAAGGGCTATTTAATCAACATAGGAAGAGGTTCTCATGTGGATGGGCCAGAGCTCGTGTCAGCCCTGGTTGAAGGTCAGTTAGGTGGGGCAGGGCTTGATGTTTTTGAGAAGGAACCTCATGTTCCTGAAGAGTTGTTTAAGCTCGACAATGTGGTGCTGATGCCTCATGTTGCAAGTGCCACGGAAGAGACCCGGAAAGACATGGCCAACCTGGTCATTAAAAACTTGGAAGCTCACTTTAGTGGCAAACCTTTGTTGACCCCAGTTGTATAACTGCTTCCGCCCCTCCCTGCACCAGCTTATGCACTTTCCTGGGCAACTATTTCCCTAAGGAAAGGGCGAGGGATGAAAGAACATAATTGTTTGGTAAATATTTCTGAGATCATTTCTAAGATGTACAAAACAAACATGTTTTAGCCCGTAAGTTGCGATGACAGAATAAATGTGCCCTAGTTGGTCACAAATTAGGCCAATGTGTGTCAGAATTGACAAGCACAGCTTGATGGTGCATACATTCAGGGGCGTAGCCAAGGGGGGGTCAGCGGGGTCACTCGACCCCCCTCTCAAAAAAAAATTATATATATGTCAGAAAATTAAAAAAATTTAAAGTTAAGTATATGTATTATATTTGTCAAAGATAAACATGAAATCTGCAATGGCTTAGCAGTCAGTTCCTTGGCTTGGTGTGTTTGAGGTCGCAGGTTCAAACATCCTCCTTCCCATATTTTTTCCCAACTTTTTTTTGTTGTTTTTGTTTTTAAAATCAGTGTCCTTTCGCGGTTAAGGTTGTGAGGCCAGTTGTCTCCTTCGACCTTCAATTTTTCGCCACTCCACTGCCAAGACCCAACTCACCCCACCGGCCCACCTGCCACCTGCACCGCGTCGCCGACTCACCGTTCACCACCCGCTGCCAACGGATTTGCTATTTGTGCAGCGCAGCAAGGCCCTCACGGCCTCACATCTCTATCTAAATTTGTGAGTTCTCAAATCTCAATTTGTAGGTTTTATTTCAATTGTAGGTTAAATCTAAATTTGTAGATTAGTTTGATACTTTGATTTTAATTCTCATGTTTGAGGCTTGAAGAAGACACTCTGGGTGGGTTTTGGGTTTGCTTTGCTTGATTCTAGGGTTTTGCCATTTATTTGAATTGTTGGATTTCAATTGTTGGATGTAATTGTAGTGGTTTTGGTTATTTATCTTGTGACTTGTATGCTAATTAATCATTGGTTATAGTTTAGGGGTCTCATAAATGTTTGATTTATATGTTTAATTTTAATTGTAGGCAAAAATGCATAGATATTTCAAAAAGAGAGGTAAGAAATACTCGTCGTTACCTTCAAGTTCGAAATCCGAAAACTCGCCATTGAATGAAGAAGGTGGAAACGGTGTTACTCAACCACAACCACCACCACCATCACCTTGTGATGTAAATATCAATTCCATTCCGTCGTCTCAAAGAAGTCGGATTAATTCCGACCCCCCTCTCCTAATTTTCTGGCTTCGCCCCTGCATGCATTAGTTGTAATATTTGGTGGTTCTTCTCGACCTCCTCTTTTCTGAATTAAAGAACCATATCTGATTATGCTGCAGAAATCTCAAAGTAAATAATTCAGGGGCTTTCTGATTATCTTGGTTTCATATGCTTCTTCCTTTCCACAATAAGTAGCAAGCCCAAATTCAGCTTGGATGTTATAACATTGCATAAACAGATGAAAATTCCTCAGATGTCGTCTTCTCCATATGTTTTCAGCTCACTGGTAAATCAGGAGGATAAGTTTTGCCATTTCAAAAAGCACTAAATCATTTGGATGCTGTATACTGCTCTAGTTCTCAGAAACAACGATGTTGGAAGTGATCATGTTGAAGCTCACAAGACCATGGCAAACCCTGTGATAGAAAATCTGAAGGAAACTTCTCAAATTCATATTATTGACTCCCGTTATTTGACATCATCTAAAGGTATGTATAAATTGACTTGAATAATTTAGCTCAGAAGCGCATGCGATTTATTGACAAAATACCTACACTTTTTGACCCCAAGACACAAACTACGGTCATTGCTTGATCTTTTTAAATGAGATGCTGTGTTTTGCAATAGTTATCTTTCTCTGATTCTTCATTTGTTTCCTGTTAAAGGGGATGATGACAAGAAGTGCTACTTTTGGTTTGAAGGAGACCATGCTTACAGCTTTTGGATCATCCATCATCTCCATCAATTATTCACTCTGTTTGGAAGTATAGACACTGCAAAACTAATTCATACCCAGTTACCAGACTCAAAATGAGATCTGAACAACCAAAAAAAACAAGGTAATCTTAACTTGAACCCACTCAAATTGACCGACCCAAAACCACACCGCCCCAAATTTTCCTGACCGAGATGAATAGCATTGTCTTGCTATAACTTACGTCACAAAAAGGACAACGGATCCCAAATTCGACCCAAATATGGCTGAAGTGTATTTGGGAGTAACCCCATCTGAACTTTACCCCAAAGACAAAGTTCCTGGCTCTATCATGAGTAAATCTACTTCTGCATCCCAACATGTGCATTCCTTTACAGGTGGGTAGCCCACTCAGGTGGAGTGGCTTCTAACATGGATACCAGCCATGGTGGATAAGCTGATATCATAAGTTCTGTCTAGAAGGCCACTGGCTCCATAAGACATTTATTGATTCAATAGATCATTGGCACACATCCAGATCAACCACATTTAGAACATCAGAAAGAATGATGGCGATACAGGTCATTATTGTGCTTTTTCCCATGGGAGATGGCATCCCAAAGATAGGGACCCGTGCCCAGCCTTGCATATTCTACGGACCCACAAGGGTAGAAGTCTCCCCACCATTTTCCATCATCAATTCGTCATCATAGCTTACTTGATTGCTTCATCAAAATACTGACATGACTCGGCACTAAATTGATCTGTAGGAAGATCACAATGACATGATATAAAATTCAATCAACCCACTTGTCACGTCTATTGATAGATTTTCAAAGTTCAAAAGAACCCTTTTTTTGCACATCCATCCCTAACAATAATTTAGGACAATACCTTGATGAATTCTTATTAACAGAGACATGGGGTGAATAGGATAAGGACAGATTACCAACAACCATAGATATCAGCACACTAACAACTATATTTACAGATCTGGGTTATTTACTGGTCTTAATCACAGGAAGGAAAACCCCAGCTAAATTGAAAAAGTAGCTAACTTGATGACAAAAGGTCTTGCTAGAAGGAAAATGACATGGAAGAAAAGGAAAGGTGGCACATTTTTTCCTTTTTTTTTTTTCCTTTCCGCTTGTTTCTCAAACTTACTTTGCTGATCTTTGAGTGTCTGATCTTGGAGATGTCAAGGAGGAGAGACAGCCCCTTTGAAGATGAGGAAGTTGAGTGTCTCCAGTGTGAAGTAGATGAAGGTTCCTTTGGAATGAGTGAAGAAACAGCCAAAATTTGAACCCACGACACACTGCCATCCTCCTCCATGTCTCTTATCAAACTCCTAAACCAAAAAAATTCGTGCAAAAACAAGAAGAAAACAGAGCATTATTACCTGAATCAAACATGCATAACCTTTACCCTAGTAAATTAGGCAAAGAGAAACTATTTCCATCCATATTCACGGCAATTTTCTCATATGTTTTGCTAGTTTCCTATTCCACTGATGTAAAGTTGAAATTTTGCAAGAAAATGACTCTTTCTGCGACTAATCCCTACACTAGATCCAAGTTGGAAACAGATCAATAAATATAGACAATCTTACTCTTACAGTCGTGACCCAAAAACAGGGATTCAGTTAGTGGGTGTTACCTTCTTGATGTGAGCAGCAATGGACTTGTAATCCAAGACATCATAGACATCAAGAGCCTGAGAGGCGAAAGACATGGCCTGGATCTGCATCTTGGCCGGCATGTCTGTGTCTTCTATCAATGCTTTTCCTTCCAACATTCTCTCTTCTCTTCTCTCTCAAAACCCAGATGAGATATGCTCTAGCTGGTTCTTATCCTGAAAACCCAGGAAGGATATTTTGAGTGTTGCTGAGCTTCAAGATCAACAATGCAAAGAAAAAGTGATGCAGTTTTTAAGGTGCGGAAGCTGATGTCTCTTATGCAGGGAGGACTGAGGAACCTCCAAGTGTGGAGCAACCATTTGCTGGCGTACGCTTTCATAATTGGTGCCCTTGGCACATACTCCAGACCTCTTAGGTTTGTTTTCTCTCTCTTTTTTCTTTTTTTTTTAAATAATTAGGTCATATTTTTTCTTTGAAAAACTTGAGTTGATAAATAAATAATGTTGACTAACATTGACATAAATGAACTAAAATAAGTTAAAATTGGTATTTTGGTTATTGAAATTAATTAAAGTGAGTTGAAATAGATTAAAGTAGGTTAACGTAAGTTGATTTTTTTGTATAGTGAATAAAAATTGATTAAAATAATAAAAAGTGAATTAAAATTAATTGAAATAAATATTTTTTATTAAAATTTGTAAAGTGAACTGTAATAAATTAATATAAATTTAAATTAATAAATTTAAATTTACTAACAAAAAGAATAGGTCCTTCTCTTACCATGCTCGCCATCATCTACCATGCTCGCCATCATCCAAGAGGAGGTAGGGGTGTTCATGGTTCGGGTACCCGAACCAAAAGAAATTTCGGTTCGGGTACCCGAAATTTCGGGTCGGCATAATGGTGAACCGTATCCGAACCGAAATATTTGGGTACCCGAAATTCGGGTACCCGAAAATTTCGGTTCGGGTTTTTGGTTAACCAATAACCCAATTTTTTAAAAATATTTTTTTCCTATTTTGTCTAATAATTTTTTTTGGTACCCAAAGGGGACTAATACATGATATTATCACATAATATGGCAATACCACAAAGTACGTTACTATTATTCACATTTCAACGACTTCACACCTCCATAAGACATAACCTTAATAACATCGTATTCATGCCGAAAACATTGTCCAAATGCAACAAAGTCTTATAGAAGACCTAGACATCTAAACAAAACAACGCAACAAAGTCAAAAACTCAAAGTCCTTGTCTTCATGGGGCTTGGGGATATGTAACTTACAAAGTTTTTAGGGAAGAGAAAATTAAAAAAAAATCTCAAAAAAAATATAAATAAAAAAAAAGTTTCGGGTTTTCGGGTACCCAAAATTACGAAACATCCGAACCGTATCCAAACCGAAACCCAAAAAATTTATCGGTTCGGGTACCCGAACCAAAAATTTTAAATATTTCGGTTCGGATACCCAATATTTCGGGTTGGTTCGCGGTTTTTTGGTTCGGGTTTTTGGTTACGGATAATTTTGAACACCCCTAAGAGGAGGATAATGTTGTACAAGGATAGAGCTTAGGAGGATAATGTTGTACAAGGATAGAGCTTTGAAAGGCGGCAGAATTGGGAGTTTGTGAGTATTTTTAATAGTTGTAGTTAATTAATTATATATAATAATTGTCCTGCTGTCAAACGCACAAAACAAGAAATTGTCGGTATATAAACTATTAACACGCTTGCTTGCCATTTTATTGCCACTGGGAAATCCTTTTTTCTTGTAATGACTGCAAATTGTACTTTGTAATAATTATATCTCACTAGCTACTGTAAGTCACCTTATTTAAGATGGATCTTATTATATTTTAGAATATAATTATTGCAGCAAAAAGCAAGGAAGAAAAAAAAAAATCAGTCAGCAATTTATGAGTAAGGCATTTGGTTAACATTCTTCATGAAGTACGCTCTTTGATTCCTTCCTTTTATGCATGTTAAGTGTGTAACTGATCTGTGCCACATAGCTTGAAATAAAAATAAAATTATTGAGCTAAAAAATGTTATAGCATCGTATGATAAATCATTTTTTTGTATGAAAAAGACAAACGATTAATGGGAACAAAATTATTTCAACTTAGATTTCTAATAGCAAGTTATCAAATTATTCAAATTTAATTTAATCCATAATAAATATTGATGAGGATGAGGATGTGTGTAATGAGTTAAGCGTGAATTTCAGTTAGCCAAAAGAATTGCCAACTCATAATGAGATTATTAGAGTCATTGCAATGGTTGGCTCGTGATAAAAAATGGAGGAGAGAGAAAGGGGGTGAGGCAGAGGAAGTTCTCCAATGCTTGCCTCACCACAAAGGGCTCGAGAGGAGGCTCATTGGGATGAGTCGGTTCACTCTCACCTTTTGCTTGCTTTTTTATTGTTTTAATATCTTTTTTTTTTTTTTAAATTCTAAAAACAAAATTGTGTGTTATTAAATAGGTCTATGAATATTATTTTATTTGATGAGCCAAAGTGGTGAAATTTTTATTGAAAAAAATGAGAATTATGAATCAAAAAATTAACTCATAAATTGATATATCAAAAATAACTCTCCATTAGTGAATTAAAAAAATAACTTATCATTAAAAATGCTCATATTTCTGTCCAAAATTACTTAATATAGAATGTATAGCACAAGTACGACTGCCTTTGTATAAAGGATGACTATTAATTGGTTCGTACCATGATGATGTGTAAATGAGCAGGACAATTATGGTATTGACATATTGGCGACTCTTTTGGAGCTGATTTGCTTTGGATCTACTTAAAGAATATTCTACCCACTATTAACAGGGACGATAAAAATTTGTCATTTTTCCTGATATACTAACACGTTTTAGAAGGAGACAATACAATTAAAAAAAAAAAACAAATTATCAAACAATCTGCCACCTATCATCATCTACTAATGAGCTAATGTAAGATGACAAAAATAACCTAATGAAATAGTATAAGGGTGGAAATAGTTTTACAGCAGTATAGTATAATTTTATCACTCGTATACCTTTTCCGAATTATGAGGCATTGTTATAATATACGTACAGTATCATCTTCTTGTTAACAAAGTTGATCCATTAAGGTATCTTTCTATAGTAGTTAACGTAAATAACATGCACAACTAAACATTCAACAAATTGAAATTAGTATCATCTCAAATCGACAATGAATATCATATACCTGGGAGTGTGTACTTCTACTTGCTATGTACATATATATATTTTAAACGTATGTTTATCATATAGACAATTTTTAATATGTGACGCTAATATGACTTGTGAGAGTATATACTTTTATGAGTATGAATGTATGATGTAGGCTTTATCTCAAATCATATTAAAGTTGGTTTGCCTTGTTATGGTCCAAATTGGTGTCTGGATTTGATTTTGGGTCAAGCACAAGCCAGGATGACCTTTCCTGCATATCAAGTGTCATAGGCCCAGGAAGAGGTAGCCAATGGACTTGGGCCAAACGAAATTTAGAGGACACTCTATTGATCATGGTTATTGGGCCATTCGTCTGTAAATATTGGGCCATTCGTCCATATCTTTATCAAATAATGCGTACAAAGCCAATTATTGACTTCGAAATTTTCAATATTTATGTACGTCACTGTCGATTTTTTTAAAAGGAGAAAAGAAAGAAAAAATGTATGTGCACTGTATATACCAAAGGCTTTTCATAAAGGAGAATGAATGAATGGACATTGCTTTGGCTCCTTTTTTCCCCACAACAACTTAAAAGCAGCATCTCTGGATAGTGGATAGGCTTTTTGGGGAAATACAAGCCTGCTCTTCTAGTATATATTCATTTGTATATATATACTATATGAGAAGTGACATTAATAGTTGCGTCTTAAGGGCCTGTTTTTTTTATTGATAAATTTTAAAATATTAATTTCAATCTACTTTAACTCATTTTTACTATTTTAACCAAGTTTAATTTATCACATGAAAAAAATTCAACCAACTTCAACTAACTTTAACCTATTTTATCCTTTTACCCACTCCAATTTACCCACGAAAAGAACAAACCCTAAGTATTACAAATCCAAATTCCTAACTATAGATCCAAATGTTAACCCTTTAATTTTCTAATTGAATTCACTTGTAAATATTTTATTATATTTGTATCAACCTATATTTCATGTGATGTAATTTGGAATTAATCCCAAAAATAAACTTAACTGTTTAAACATTTATAACATCAAAAACACCTGTGATTGTAAGATAAATTTTAGTAAAAATTTATATATATTTTGTTACAAGACACTTCTTAAGTGTCTTATCTTAACTTAAAAATTATATTATCATGTATTAGATTGAAAAAAAAATTGTATAATTAAATAGTAGAAGAATATTACCATCATTTATAAATTATGCAAAATCATTTTTTAATCCATGATTTGTTACAATTGTAAAATTATGTGTATTATATATGTTTACGGCTAGGGTGATACGTTTAGATTATTATTTACGCTAATGAATGTTAAAGTTTTAAAATTATTAACTAATTATCACTATTAAAAGGTTGGATGTTCTAAGCCATATAAAATACTAATTAGGCTAAGGTAGCAGTTTATAAAACTCAAGGGCGAGCATGGACTCTATGTATTTAAAGTAGTCGTTGCCAATTACATGGCTCATGTAAGCTAGCAAAGCAAGCAATTCCAAAAACCAAACTTCTGCCATCACTTTCTTTGTCATTCTCCTCCCATCGTCATCTCTCACTGTGATCTCATTCTCATGGCAACATCATCCCCCACAGTATTCTCTCCTCTCTCACTCTCTCTCCTCTTCACCTTCCTCCTCTCTCTCTCCACGCTCCTCACCCCTAGCCAGTC
The DNA here is from genome assembly GCA_017589665.1 of Selenicereus undatus. Lineage (NCBI taxonomy): Eukaryota > Viridiplantae > Streptophyta > Magnoliopsida > Caryophyllales > Cactaceae > Selenicereus > Selenicereus undatus. The sequence continues at coordinate 6,283,285 of JACYFF010031955.1, read as the reverse complement.
CTCCTCCACCGTGTCCTTCGTGTACGGAGGGTGCTCCCAGCTCAAGTACAGCCCGGACGACGCCGCATACGCCGCCAATCTACACTCCCTCCTGACTGCCCTCCTCAACTCCGCCACCTACTCCTCCTACAACCACTTCACCGTCGTCGGCTCCTCCCCCTCTGCCGCCGTGCACGGCCTCTACCAGTGCCGCGGGGACCTTCCCATGCCGGAGTGCGCCGCCTGCGTCTCCCACTCGGCGAGTCGACTCGCCGGCCTCTGCCCCGGCACATGCGGCGGGGTCGTCCAGCTCCAGGGGTGCTTCCTCAAGTACGACAACGAGTCCTTCTTCGGGGTGGAGGATAAGGCCCTCCTCTTCAAGAAGTGCGCGCCCCAACCGGCCGGGCTTGCCCCGGAGGTGATGGCGGCCAGGGACGCCGTACTAGATGGGCTGGTGCGAGGGCCTGGGCTGTACCGGGTGGGAGGGTCAAGGGAGGTCCAGGGGATGGCCCAGTGCGTGGGGGATCTGAGCACGGGGCAGTGCCAGGACTGCGTGGGGGAGGCGGTCAAGCAGGCCAAGATGGCTTGTGGGAATGGGGCCTCCGGGGATGTGTATTTGGGTAAGTGTTATGTGAGGTATACACTTGGGGGTGGAAAGTCCTATTTCAACTCCAATAACGGTAATTTAACTAACTCTCTTCATCAATTTGTAATTACATTCTGTCTTAATCTCTTAATACTGCATTATCATATGATCCTAGCTAGCATGAACAATGCACAAAATTGTCTAAATTCAGAGTCTGAGATTATACATAATATGACCATAAATAGTAATGCATTTATTCATCCTTTTTTTCTCAATTCTTTTTTCTTACTTGACTTTATGATCAACATGAAATTTTGGTTGCGAGAATATATAATAAAAGAAACCTATATGGTTAATATAAAATAATTTAGTTTACAGATCTAATAGTCAAACATATTTCATAATATTATTTCAATTAAAAGTTAGCTTTAATTTCTGATGTCTTACATCTAAACAATTATCAAAAGATTATTTTATGACTTTAAAAAGTGACATGACCATCATTCTGCATGGCCAATCATACATGTATAAAGGAAAATAAAAGATCATCCACCATCATCTTTCCAGCTCTCCATAAATTAGAGTTGGATATTTCCTACCTAGATATATATGTTGCTCCATCAATGTAAACGCTCCATTTTTCTTAAAGTAATTCTCCACATTAAAATTTCCATACAATCATGATCTCTGGATCGAACACAATGAAGTCGTGTACCAATCAATGTGTCTGGGATATTTTATTTTGAATAAAACAATACTATTCAAAATTAATCTATCAATAATTTGTAGAATGACTTAATTAATAATAAGCCTAGAATGCTCATTTTTTAAATTTATGTATATATATATATATATATATATATATATATATATATATATATATATGAACTTTTTAAAGTAAATTGCAATCCATATTATTCATGTTTTATGGTTTAATTTAGTAGGATATATAAAAAACATGGGTGTGAAGACATTTGCGCTGATAATTGGATTACTAGCAGCAATTGCGATCCTGATCATATTCCTCACTTTCCTTTGTAGAACTTTTGCGGGAAGTAGTAAGTCATGATTTTACTTATTTATTTAATTATTTTGTACGTTACCTCTTTCTTCCTCCTTTTATTTCTTTTAATTCTTTCTCGTAATTCATCACTATATATTGTAATATCTTTTTTTTTTTTTCCTTTGACCTTGGCAGGTAAGTAAAATGGCTAAATTATTATTGCCTTTTGGAGCAAAAGCACGCTGCTTTAATTTCAACTTTCCACCCCCCCCCTTCTCTTTTTCTCTCTCTAAAATGTACATTTTTATTACTACGTGGATGTGCTTTAATAATAGATTCTTTGTTGATTAAGCAAAGCTATGGGAAAGCAAAAAAGAAGAATGAGTGCCACTCTGCATATTCATGCAAAAGATCGAGTGGCAGATGTATCCACAAACTAATCTTTGTTGTATTGTAAAGTTGTGTTGTCTCATTTCATAAAGCTGCGTGGGGTACGTACGTAAAGCTGAAGGTTAGCTATGTGATTTTTCTTTTCTTATTTAACTTGCAACCATTATTATTGGATTCTGAATCCAATTAACCAGTTGAATTATTCAGTAATATTCTCTTAATCATAACAGATCGACTAGGCTCACTTTTAAACGTCCATCGATTTTTCTTCTTTGTATTATTGTATATACTAAGGAATGATATGAATCTGGATTTTCAAGTCGGATTAATGTCTTCAATTCGCTTTTTAGATAGAATGATCATAATAATTTGAACATTAATTCTTCAACTAAATTCATTTTAGATAGCTAAACAATCCCAGAGAAAAACAAGAATAAGCTAGAACATTATCCCATAATGGAAAAGTTAAACTTTAAGAAAAGTAGGGTACTAATTAATAATATCATTACAAAGCAGCTTCGATCTCCACTATTGTGTGAGTAAGGTATTACTTGGTTTAATAGAAGGTAAAGCGCGATCAACATGTACCAACTTCAAGTTAAAGTGTTAAACGTCACAACTTTTTTATTGAAAAAAAAAAAACCCCGTAAAGATGTCCACCTCTCCTTAACTAATCGCCACTATATCTAGGATTGACTAGGCAACAGGATTCATAATTGGACCAAGATCGAGGGTGGTAATTTATATCACACACCTATAAGTGTATACTCCTACCTACCACGTATATATATATTTTTAAAGTGTATTGGTTATATAGATAATTTTTAATGTGAGACTGATGAGACTTGTAAAAGTGTGTGTTCCTAAGAATATGATATATGGTTTGCTCGAGGTGAACATTAACGGAACTTTATTTTAGTCATTGAGGTTATGACGTTTTCCAATAAGCAAATTTCCTTTCCTTCTATTCCCTTTCACTAATGAAGAAAAACACGAGTAGCTGTCAATCATTTTTTGCAGCTGGCATGCGTGCTTGGGAAATTGCTTAAAAGTGTTCATCTTAAATGTTAATCACAACTAGGGCCTCCGCGAAAACTGTACCCTTTTTTGTCGCATCTTATTACGAATTATCCCAGTAAAATTTCATCGGGCCATTTGGTTTCCCACCTTTTTTATGTACCTGGTGTTGTGGTGAAAAGGTCGCACAATGCTTTACTTCTTCAATCAATCTTTCATATTGGCTTCTCCTTTTTCTTTATATTTTTTTCCGCAACTAATGAGTTACAACAAGAACAATGTTGCTAGATATTGATAACATTGTTTGTCTGTCATTTTTATGTAGCGTATATAAGGGTGCTTAAAATTGAAGAAATTATTTTAACTTACATATTTATATTTTAATGATTCAATGATTAGATTTGTGGATTAAAAATTTTTGTATTGAATGTCCTAACTATCTAATTTTTCGCTTGACATCGACTTACAGTTTTAATTTCTAATAATGTCTAAATTAAACTTGTATTTTAACTTAGTTTTCTACATAAACAAGGAAATTTTTGTAAGTTATCAATGAAATTCCATGAACGAACCAATTCTAGTGGGTTTTTTTTTTCTCAAAAATTGTTCAGTTTTGTGTTAACTATTACAAAATTTAATGATTTTAATTCTAGTGGGTTTTTTCTCAAAAATGGTCTAGTTTTGTGTTAACTGTTACAAAATTTAATGATTTTAATTCTAGTGGGTTTTTTTTCTCAAAAATTGTTTAGTTTTGTGTTAACTGTTACAAAATTTAATGATTTTAATTGATGTAACGTTGTTTTATTGTACATACTAAATATTGATTTGGATGTTGATTACGCTTTTGCTTGATCTATGGTAACTTAAGTATCGCCACAAACATCAAAATTATTATTATTACCATATTATAAAGTTTTAATACGCTACAAATTTAAACAAATTCACATAAATATCCAAATGTGTTAAAACTTTATATATCAATTAGCTCATTAACTAAGACTCATGTATATAAGATCAAATGAAGTTCCAACCCGAACTAATTGGCAATAGATGGAATAACTCACAAGCTTATATACATGCTCAAACTCTTTAATTTTATCAATATGGAACAACACCTACTTTTATATTCTTTTATTTTATCTGTGTGAGACAATACCTATTTTTATACTCCAATAAAATTCTGATTCTAATTTTTTTTTTTTTAAATCAACAAACAATACAGCCCACGCAGTTGAGGGGAGTTGCTCAAGATGTTGCGCAAGATGGGTGGGTGCTTGACATATTATTTGCAAGTGTTCATCTATTTGGGCCTCACTATAAGTTGGGCTTTCATTCATTTACAAGAGTAGCCCAATACCAAAAATTCATCAAAACTTAAACTATGAGTGTGAGTCTATGAGACTATGACCAAACAGTTGCTATAACCAACAGGTTGACCTACTTAGAATCTGTAGTGTCTTGCTGCCTTTTACTCTTTGCTGTTGTTGGGCCCAATTACAGCCGAATTAATTTTGTTTTTGTTTGGTGTACACCAATTAGAAATGTCTCCCATGAGGCTGTCACATTCAATTCATGGGATTTATGTCACTGCATCTCTTGCAATCTGGAATGGCCATAGCCATCTTTATTTTTCGTTTTTTTTTCTGAGAATAAATTTTATTTGAATTGGATAGGTTCGCCAACAACAAATATCATAAATAATAAGTATACGATCAAGTTATGTAAATAAATAAAACTCACAAAAAAAGTTTGTATAAAGCTAATTGTAAACCCATTTCATGATTAGCATTACTTTGACTATATATATATATAGAAAGAGAGACATATAGAGATAGAGAGATATATATATATATATATATATATATATATAAAGCATAATATAATATGATGGGACATATTTAAAATTTGTCTAACTAAGACAATAATACAATTCACAAATCAACACTCATGGTAACGGTTGTTGAGATGGTGAACATCATGAGTTATGTGCTCCTGATCTTTAACCCCCCTCTGGATTTCAAGTAGTATATACATGTTTAAAGCAAATTTTAGCATCTAACAAAGTTATTTAAATTAAAAAAAGTTCAAAAATTCTCCTTTAGTTATTGCTTTAACTTTTAAATTTATTTTGGTATAAACAAAACATTTTTATTGATCAAAACATGCTTATCCACAAAATTCTTCACCAATATAACTTAGTATAATAAACCTTCAACAACCCTTTGTCCGATCTAATTTAGTATAATTAATGGTGAGCTCTAACCCCCAATTATATTCCACTAATTAATTATTTTCGGAAAAATAGTGTGTAGTGAGGAGTAATATTCTGATAGTAGTTGATTACCTGAACGGCTGCCGACACTTTCAAAGCACAGCCAATCCACAGGAGGCTACAACTTAGAAGGCCAAGAATGAGTACTGGTGCTTGTTGCTTTGCTTGGATACTATGTCCTCACTCTTTAAAGAGCATTTGTTTCAGCTCCTACTTCCTAGTTTCTGGTTTCTACGCTCTCACTCTCTCTCTCTCTCTCTCTCTCTCTCTCTCTCTCTCTCTCTCTTCCCTCGAAAGTGCAACCAGCAACACTCACTTCTCTCATTGGTCCCTCCTCCAAAGATAAGACCCCCCCCCCCCAAAAAAGCTTGCCTCCCCTGTTTTCCCCCAATTTTTCGTGCTCAAGTTCCTCACATTCTCCGTTCTCCCTCCTCAAGTCCCGAAACTAAATTCTGGGTTTTTCTGGGTTTTCTATGACGTTCTCAAATTCCCAATCTTCCCAATTGAATTAACCAAGTAATCCATCAATTTTCAATTTTGTCCAAACCGACTCCCCTGTTTCAACTCTGAAATTTTCCCTTGAAAAGAAGCCAAGATGATCCACACAAAGTCAGAGTCAGACATGACGAGCTTAGCTCCGTCGTCACCGTCAAGGTCACCCAAGAGGCCAATTTACTATGTTCAGAGCCCATCAAGGGACTCCCATGATGATGGGGATAAGTCAGCTTCATTGCAAGCTACTCCTATGTACAACAGCCCCATGGAGTCTCCCTCCCACCCCTCCATGGGCCGCCACTCGAGGAACTCGTCTGCGAGCCGGTTCTCGGGATTTCTCCGGTCCTCCTCGGGCCGGAAGGGCAGCCGGAGGAGGAATGATAAGGGGTGGCCTGAGTGTAATGTCATAATGGAAGAAGGCAAGTATGACGATGAAGATAATGGGTGCTCAAGGAAGGTGCAAGCCTTGATTGGTTTGCTTATCTTTCTGATGTTGTTCACTGTGTTTTGTTTGATCATTTGGGGAGCTAGTAGGCCTTTCAAAACCCAAGTTGCTTTGAAGGTACATGGTCACATCTCTTGCTTATTTCGTTATAAAACACCGTGATTTGGGATATTTTGAAATTGTAAATTGTAAGTCTGTTTGCCCATGTATAGACAATTTTAGTGGTCAAACAAACCTCTATTTGATATGCATATTTATACGGTATGTTAAAATGAGTTTCTGATCTAATAATAACACTTAGAATTGATACCTTGTTAATATAGCTGGTTATCCTTCGTAATTTAAGACATGACTTGATAATTGAGCTTACATACTTATTTGTGGGTACCATAACGACTAAGCATATGTGCATACAAGTGACATCAACTTAAGACAAAATGGTTAGTCTTATGTTAAGAAATCGCCTAATCATCCATGTAACCAACAAATCAAATAGGCCTCCTTATAATCATATATTCCCACACACCATGAAGCCATTTTGTGGATAATGCCCATAAAATGGGCAATACATCATCAAATATAGTTTCAGAAGGAGTTGTGTAATTTCCCGTTCGAGCTAACTCTTTCTTCCTGATGATTATGCCATTTCCAAAGAGCTTGGTAGTACACAACTTCTATGTAGGTGAGGCTACAGACTTCTCAGGAGTACCGACGAAGATGATGACCATCAATAGCTCATTGAAGCTTGGCATCTACAACCCTGCTACATTTTTCGGCGTTCGTGTTAGCTCATCCCCCATCTCTCTTGCCTTCTCTGAGATCACAGTTGCTACTGGGCAGGTAAGATTTTCATTTCAACACAAAAAACACATAAATTTTTCATTTCCAAATAGCCCTTCCCTCCCTTCCTTCAACTATACAGCGATAGAGGTATATATTTGCCATGTGATGGTTTGTGTCCTCAGCTATCAGTACAAAAACAACAGTTTTGAGAAACTATACATGCTCAGAAAAGTAGTGAGAATGTTACTGTGGCAAATGCATGTAAAAAAAAGAAAGAAAGAGCGATTTCTGTTTAGAGCTTTAATAAAAAATGCACCGACAATCTGCTATTTAATGACTACTGACTGGTAAGAGTAAACAAGTAGTCCTAATCTAACAAACTATAATCTGTATCATATGTATACATCATGTCTTATCATGGATGGTTTGTGTTAAGGTGATGACAAATGTAGTTTGTATATCTAGCGACACATTATAAGTTGAGATGTCATGTCATCAAAATAAACCACTCTTTTATCTTATTTTCAAAGATTAAAAAAAAAAACCATTTAAGTGCAACTTTGTATGGTCAACTAATTTGCTATATGTGACTACAGTTACAAAAACGCTACCAACCAAGAAAGAGCCGTAGCACAACTACAGTAATACTTCAAGGGGACAAGGTGCCATTGTATGGGGCTGGATCAAGCTTGTCAGTGTCAAGTTCCGAAGGCGGCCTAGTCCCATTCATCCTGCAAATGGAGATCCGTTCTCGCGGTAATGTGGTTGGCAAGCTCGTTAGAACCCGGCATCGCCTCCGTGTCTTCTGCAATGTCACCGTTGATTACTTCAGCACCAAGCCAATCAAGTTCAAGAAGGATACTTGCTCTTATTTTTGATGTCAACACGTATGCATTCTTGCCTTTGCAATTGTACGTATGGGGTTTGCGGCTTTGGTTTTTGTGTGTTAGTGAAAGCGTTTGTTAAGACCATGTAAGTGGAACATGACATGTATATTAATAAGTTGGGCTTTTATTGGTCTGGTAAGCCCAGGTAGCTTGGTTTTTCAATTGCAATAAGTTGGGCCTTCGCTAGGCCCATTGTTTTTGTTCGGCCTATATTTTCGGATTTTTAGGCATGTTTTGTTCAGTGCTTGTGTCAGAGTCCAGGGCAACTTCGCTAGGCCCATCTGAGATGTGGGGTAAAATATAGTTTATCACGTAGTTTGAAAGTAAAGGAAATCAAGGATTATCTAAGGCGTATGGGGTTGCCAATTTACTAATTGATTTACATATGTCATGGCTTGAAAATGGCTTTATTATATTAGACAGGTTGAGTATAAAGATGTAAGCAGCTTTCTATACTTCGACAAATATTCTTTTAAGATGCATCAATTGAATTGCATTGCCTTATATATTAGTTTGACATGAGATGTAGATATTTGCATATTCTTATTAGGCATTCCTATATTTAGAGATGACAATAGATCGGATTTGGATTGGGTTCACTTGGATTTAGATCTATTTAGGCCTTGTTTAGCAAACAGCTCTTAGCTGTTAGCTGTTTGTATTAGTTGTTAGCTGTTTGTATTAGCTGTTAGCTATTTGAGTTAGCTGTTTGTAGTAATTGTTTGTTGAAAAATTGTTTGGTAAAATTAGCTGTTTTTGATAAAGTTATGAAACAAAAAGCTAATTCTTCAAAAAAACTCTTCCAAAAAGCTTATGGAATTAGCTTTTTCAAATTAGCTTTTTGGACCTAAAAAATTCTTCTAAAAAGCTCTCTCATCAAACACCCATATTAGCTTTTTGTTTGATCAAACAGTTAATTTTGATCAAAAAGCTGTTTATTAAATACCTCAATTTTTTAGACATAGACCTAGATCGCTCCAGACCCGATAGGCCCAAAAAGATGGGGCTCAAACCTAGACCCTGTGGGTTTGGCAGTTCTACGGGTCCTAAGCGGGTTTAATTATTTTTCATATTAAAAGTTATTTTTTCTCACATTCCAACATAAAGTACCACATTCTAAAGACAAATAATTGAATTTAAAAGACATGATATTTAATAAAAAAATTATTCTTATTTACGTCTTACACACTAAAAATAATATTTTTATACAAACAACAAAAGACAAAGTCCATCAAATTTTCAACAAACATAACAAAATAATTTTTCTTCCATGACCTACAAAAATCAAAGTGGTTTTAGAATTTAGTAGTTTAGAGTTAATTTGACCAATTGTCTTTATCACATTTTTAAAAAAATTAATGAATCTTAAACGGACTCGGGTTGGGTCTTATTTAATTGGAACCAAACACACGTCTCTCGCCCCAAACCCATCGAGTCTCATTTAATTAGACTTAGACCCCTTAATTTGAGTCGGATTTGATGTGTCTGGATCAGATCGGATTCAAGAACCCATTGGCCACTGCCATCCCTACTTGTATATAGTGCTGAAAAGTTAAAAGTTAATTCCAAAACAGAAGTAAAAATACTAAAGCTAATTTGGAATGCTTCGGTGGTGAATAGTCGGGGAGTCCACAATGACTCAGGTGTGTTGGGCCGATGGAAGCCCAGGGCCACTCTTTTTTGCTAGGCCCCCCCCCCCCCAAAAAAAACCAAAAAAAAAATCAATATCAAGTTTCGTACCCTTTTTACAATTCCCGGGATCAAAGGAAGCCATTTCGCTGCCACCGTCTTTCTCTCTCTTCACTCCCTAGTCCGTCCCTCACTGCCCCCAAAATTTCAGTCAAGATCTCACCTCTCTTTTTCTCTCTCTGAAACTCTACTCTATTTCCCTCTCTAGAATGCCGAGCAGAAGAAGACTCAAGCCCACTTCCAATCTCATCTGCTTCTCCCTCCTCCTTCTCCTTCTAACTTCCCGCCTTTCTCTCTCCACGTCCGACGAAGAATCCGACGAAATCGATGAGCTGATCGCCATTGACGACGAAGAAGAAGCTCAATCTCGCAGTTCACCATCTTCAGAAGCCAGGGTGCTAAGCAAAGCTCAGAGAATTGTGGTCGAATTGAACAATGATAACACCAAGAAGATCATTCACGAAAATGAGTTTGTTCTGCTTATGGGCTACACCCCATGGTGCCCTAGAAGTGCCGAATTGATGCCTCAGTTTGCTCAAGCTGCCAATTTGCTTGCCGAATTGGGCTCCCCGATTTCGATGGCTAAGCTTGATTGCGAGCGCTACCCTAGAATGGCCTCGCTTTTGGACATCAACGGTTACCCCACTTTGCTGCTCTTCACTAATGGCACTTCTCAGCCTTACACCGGCGGATTCACCGCGTGAGTTTTTTTTTTTAAAAAAAGAAAAACAATTCTTTGTGGGGTTTTGGTATATGTCTGTTTGATTGATTTTGGTTTAATTTGTGAAAAATTACGGTGTTGATTTTCGGATTTATAGGGAGGATATAGTGATATGGGCGAGGAAGAAGATTGGGGAGCCCGTTGTTAGATTGAGCTCCGTTGCTGAAGCTGATGCATTTGCCAACAAGTACAGCGTGTTTGTTCTTGGCTTGTTTGATGAATTTAAGGTATTCTATGTTTCCAAACTATCGTTAATAACTTAATATTAATTTACCGTTGCGTGATGAAGCTCAGATTAGATTGGCTTTATCTGAATTAGATTTCCCTGTGTATTTCCGTAAGTTTCAACTCATTGGTATTCTAGGTGGATTGGCTGAACATGTGCAAATTCAAGACTAATGTTTAATTGTCGAGTCTGTATTCTGTTTTGAAAATTTATGTGATGCTCAATATTTGTTTTTCGCTGTTAGCAATGGTCTTCGGATACATCATACAGGAATATACTTTGAAATTGTCTTTGTCTATGTGCAAGCTAGATAATTCTGGCGGAGTAGCCATAATCTACCAAATTTATGTTAATCACGCTGGATCACTGTTGGTTGTGGCCGTCAATGTTGATCTTATTTTTGTGCATCAAATGCTGAGAAAATGCAATGATTATGAATTTTAGTCACCTTGAATGCTCAATGCCCCCATGATCATGTTGTAAATACCTGAGGGATCTAAATCCTAAATTTGATTGGTTTTGTGTGTTAGTTGTTAAATGATATCTATATCCCGTCTGAACAGTATGATGTCCTCAGTAGCTATGTTGTGGTATCAAGATTCAGAATAGCTGGTAAGTTTTGAATGTAACTATCCATGCTACTTAATTTGAATGGATTTTACAACTGATTTTCTGCACTTGGTACCACCAAAAAAAAATAAAAATCCTCAGGGTTGATCTCAAACAAAAGGAAATCAGATCTGGATTCTAGATCATATCTGTTTAAGTTATTTTTTTTCTCACTCTGAGTCACTGATGCAGTACACTAATATTACGCATGTTTATTTAGTACTTTGTTGTTTCAGATTCTTCTAGAGCTAATTGTTCTTCTCTGTTCATTTTTACGATAGTGCACACCTGTTCTGTGTCTGCAGCCAGACAATTTACTGAGTAGCTGCTTTTTTATTTTTAATTTTCCTTTGGGTGCAGTTTCTCTTTTGTTATTCGATATTGCTGCTGATCTGTGAGTCTTACTGTAGGCTATTCAATTTGCAGGGTCCACTATATGAGGAATTTTTCAGAGCTGCAATTGCAAATAATGAATTTCAGTTTGTTGAAACCAATTCTCATGAGGCTGCAAAACTTCTTATCCCTGAGATCAAGCCTACAAAACCTTTTCTTGGTCTTGTGAAAAGTGAACCGGAAATATATACCATGTTTGGTGAGTGACATTTTCTTAGAGTGGTTGTCATGAGAGTTTCAAGCCTTAAAGGGCGATCCTTATGCGATGAATGAATGATAGACCCCTTTTTGAAACTCCCTTACAGACAATAAGCGTGCCATGAAGCATTATATGAATACATGATATAGTTGTTCATTGGCTTTGGTTTTCATTCATGTAATATATGAATTTTTTTACCTATAAGTGCATCGTGTGTGTGTGTTTTTCTTCTTTTTTTAGTCTTGCTATGAAGCAAGTCTGAAATGCTTACTTGTTGGTTCTTAATAAAGTCTGATCAAGTGACATTGATATCTATCCACATCAGAAGAAGTTTGTGTGCCACAGAAAATCACGGAATCTTTTCACTTGTACTGCTTTTAATTTTTGCTTTCTTGATAGGAGTTTCACAAAGTCTGTCAAAATATTATAGGGTCTCGTTGGGATTCAGTCCTGGGATTAGAAGCATAAAATTTACCATTACTAGGTGGATTACCTGTTCTGCATCAGAAGAATATATGCCACAGAAGATCATAGGACCTTTTCCTTTGGACTACCTTCACTTTTATTGCAGATTCACAATAAGTCTACAAAAATTTGAAAGGTCTGGTTGGGGTTCAGCTGTTCAGGGCTGTGGTAGAGATATAAAATTAACCATTACATACTATGGTTGAGTGTGCAGCCTGTATCACGACCAGTTACCGGTCCCCCCCCCCCCCCAAAAAGAGTATCTTCAAGTGATCATTTCACTCGAGCATGATGCTCGCTGTTTTGAGGTTTTGAAATTTCAGCATTATGTGTTTGTAGTGCTAGCATTGATCTTTCTGTTTTTGTTAATCTTTAAATTTTATTGCTGTACTACTAGATTTTATCATGGTGACATTTGCTAATTTGTTTGGACGTGCAGAAGAGCCCTTTGAGATGGATAAAATACTGCAATTTTTGGAAGAGAACAAGTTCCCACTGGTTACCGCACTGTCTGAGCTGAATTCGCTTAAAGTCCATGCGAGTCAAGTCAAATTTCAGGTTCTTGCAACTCTTTGTTCTATATCTGTAGAGGTTAATGTATTGCGTCGTTCTGTTTCCTATCTGAGTTCAAGTTGCATGCTACTATTTCGTATTCAAGTGATCCAGAGAAAGTTGGAGACACCATGATGTTCAAGCGAGTTATTGTATCTTAGCGTTAAGTTTGGTGAAAAGACACCACTGGCCTTCATTCCGGCATGTATTTTTTTCAGAGCATTAGTTCAGGTCCATTGTTACCATGAAATACAATCACCTCCGGTATAGAAGGGCAGAGTCTTTGAGATTTATGTTGGAAGGGTCATGAAACTGTTGCCTACCACCCCCCCCCCCCCCGGCGGGGTGGTGTCTATTTGCTATAAACATTTGGTCACTGAGAAATTTCTTCGTAAAATGATAAGAATCTGTGTGAAATGACTGAAGAAGATCAACCATCTCCTGTAGTAACTCGAATCCATCAATTTAAGGCAATCTTCCTTAGTGATGTATTGAGATTGTTTTAATCGCTTTTAACTGTTTCAGTACATGCAGTCATAGAAAAAATTGCATGAGTTTTTGGTTGGGATAACAAATAGTGCTGTACTTGCATTTGTTTTAGTCTTTTTCCTCACATCTCGATGCTTTAACATGTCAATTAGTCTGACGGGTATCTCAAGCAAGGTTCTAATCTGAATTTAAAATGTTCTGCAGCTTTATGTGTTTGCAGAGTCTGACAAGTTCAAGCCTCTTCTTGCTCCTCTTCAAGAAGTTGCAAAAAAATTTAAGTCAAAGGTTTCTCTTATTTCGTTTTATGAGCTGCACCTCTATAATTCCCTCCTTCTCTCTCTCTCTCTCTCTCTCTCTCTCTCTCTCTCTCTCTGTGTCGAAGCTGGATTGTTAAAGCTGGTTTGATGCATGAATTGAACTTCTGGTTTAAACAATTCACTTTCTGATGCAGATACTATTCATATATGTGGACATTACAGACGATAATCTGGCAAAACCTTTACTGACGTTACTGGGACTCGAGGAATCAAAGGATACTGTTGTAAGCTTCCCGATGATTACTTCCTAGTATTAATGTTCTCAAGTTGAAAATTTTTGTTTATATTAAGCTGGAATGACAAGCATTTGTGATCATGAACAATGCTCCATAGGTGGCTGCTTTTGACAACAAGATTAGCTCAAAATATCTTTTGGAATCGGAGCCAACACCTAGCAAAATTGAAGTATGTGTCTAATATAATTTCCTTTTCCTATTGTGCTTTATTTACTATAGACATGAGGGTTGCTATTACTTCTTTCATCAACTTTTGTGGTGTGACTGTAGGCCTTTTGCTCTGGGCTCTTGCATGGGACTGTCCCTACATATTTCAAGTCGCAGGCTGTACCAGATAATGTAAGTTTTCCAATTTAATCTTCTCTCAATTTTCCGGATTGATAATTTGTTTGCGATGCAGATACTCCTAATCAGATAGGACAATTGAATTCTAGGCTATAGGGCGCTGCTGAAACTGCATGCTTTCTTTTCTTTTCTTTCCTTTCTTTTTAAAAAATCATATATCATTTCATAACATGGTGGAGGTTTATGTTTTTCTAAGAAGCCTAGTTTATGTGCTAGACTGTAGGTGCATAACTTCAAAGTTCAAATTCGAATTTTGCCCTTTATCTTTATAGAAGGGGAGTTTAATATTGCTCAGATACCTTGTTACCTTGATGTATGGGTTGAAATTTCTAAGGCTTGATCACAAACAATTTTTGGAGAAACATGATAACTTCCTTATGGATAAAGAATGATAAACAATTTTCGGAGTTCAGTCACGACCCAATTCGCTGAGGTTTGCTATCTGGGTCATTAAGTTTTGCTGATCTGAATGTGACATGAAGGTGCTGGAGTTTCGCAAATAAGAAATAAAATTCCAGATAGCATTGCTCGACAATGGTGACAATGGTGAAGGTTGACAGAGACAATTGAACTTTTATCACAATCTTCACTTCTTCTTTGTCTCAGCATCGACATAACAGGGCCAATTTGGAAGAACAAAATAATGGTACTCTGGAAGGAAGAGGGAGAGAGAGGGGTGGTCTGTGTAGACTCTTTTCAAAAGTAAAAGAGAAATAGAGAGAGAGAGAGAGAGAGAAGTGTCTGGAGATTGTTGGTCTTTCAATGCATGCAGTTTTATTTTTCTTTAAATTTTTCTGGGCTTTGTAAAAGTAAACATGTGTTGGGAATAGAGATACTATTAATTGTACTAATTTGAAGCGGGATTTGACATATGTACCTGCTGTACAAGTGGTAGAAGATTATGATAGTGCCATGGCAGTTGAAATTTGACATGTCATTCTCATTTCTCCCTTTTTTGCGCGGTCTTATTTCCTCCAAAAAGATTTAGTAATATCCTAAACAGCGATCCAAGCAAAATTTAACGGCGAATTATGACCCGTAATAGCATTCCTGCTCAACCTACCCCCATGATCCGGGATCATAGCAATTTTACGAATTGCGATCCCGAATTCGTTTCTTGATTTGTATCGATCCCTGATCCTCATAACTATGCTCTTTGTCAAAGGCCATCTCCTGGCAGTGCAAGCTAGGTGGCCACAGTGTTTTCAGAGCTTAGGCTAAGAAAGGCCCATGGTGTCATGGCCTGGACCAAGTCTGGGAATCTTATATATTTGAAGTTGAGCCTAAACCAAGACTAGTGTTAGGGCCTCTGCTGTGGCTATTTAGTTGCGCTTGTGTTTCTTTCATGCTCAAATGTGTTCCCTTTTGCATCCCTCAGTCTCGAATGGCCTCCAGGTGAGAAGTTTAAACTGGCCTCAGGGAATGTCCCGTTGCACCGGACGCAAAGGCTGTAAATCCTATGAGGCCTTTCCTAGCCTCTAATGGCCCTTGGATTAGGTCAATGAGTGAGTGATACACTTTGGTTGTCCTAGAAACAACTACGAATGCCACGCAAGGTGAAAGGGCATCCTATGTTGTCCCCACCATAGACATTCCAGGTTTCCCCTGAAGATTTCCGATTGTTTGCTCAAAAGTTGGAAGAGAAAAAAAACTTGTAGATCTTGACATGATTGAATTGCTAGGTGCAAAAGATTTACAGGACATGTACATTACATACTAAGTCCATGTAGATTACCATATCTTATTAATTAAGAGTTATCATCTTTTGAAAGAAAAGATTATATTCAGGCTCCAATGGAGACTAGATCTTTGCAATTTAATTTTTAAGGGTAAGGCAGCGCCCCCCCCCCCCCCCGGCCCTTCCCCAAAAAATCCATAAAAAAGAACCCTAAAATACCCTTAAGGGCAGACACCCTGAAGTTAGGTGGGACATGGGGGAATGTTTTGGTTTGGCTTGCTGTCATTTTGAGGCGGTCTTTACTCATGTGAATAAGGCGGATTTCTCTTTCTTATTACTTCCATTTAATTTCATTTTAGTAGGCCAGTAGCAGTGGGATTCCCAGATATGGGTGAATATTTTTATGGATTTCCTTGAATTCAGCATATGGAAATAATTTTGCCCTCTAAAACTGCTCTGTTGACATTTTCTTTGGCTAAAAATTGCAGGAAAATGCTACTGTTCTGACTGTCGTTGGGAAGACGTTTGATGAACTGGTGTTAAGAAGTTCTAGGAACATTCTACTCGAGGTTTGCAACCCCCGATTTACCTGTTCTGTTTGGTTCGCTTTCAACATACATGTCGTGCTTAGTGCATATAACGTTGGAGTATTAGAGATTGTGAGAGCTCCTACTACATGAGAAATGGGCCTTCTATTTTTAGCTCCTCCTTAACAACAACCCTCCACCCCTGCCTCAAAGGCCCAAACCCAAAATAAATAGGGAAAAGAAGATAATTTTTGCATTGATCTTTTCTTGTCATTTGTTCTGTCCTCATATCCACACCGGAGCTTAAAATTATTATCTTGCATTTGGTAGCACATTGCCTTACATTGTGTTGTCTCAGGCAATTGACTGCTATAGTCTGTCCACTGATTGCCTTTTCTCTTCTCTTTTCTTATGCCTTGTCTGTTTTCCTTTTTTCCTTTAAAAATCAAAGGTGCACACACCTTGGTGCATGAGTTGTGAGACTACAAGCAAGCAGGTAGAGAAGTTAGCTAAGCACTTCAAGGGATTGGGAAACTTGGTCTTTGCAAGGATAGATGCTTCTGCTAATGAACATCCAAAACTGCAGGTAAGAAAACTCGGGTCCTGCAAATGTTGGCTTATACTAGCAAGAGTGAAAGAACTTGGTATTGTTTGGAAGTGAAACATAATAACATATACATTATTTTCATTTACCATTACAATGAAGGAAATATTAGTAACCTCTTGTGCATGATAAAGCCAATGCTTTTGCTTGAAAATGTTGTTGATTTGAGAAACCCCTCCTCAAAGATGGGAGGGGGGAAAATCCGAAAGGATTAAACAGTGTCCAGTGCAGTAGTGTATATCTGTGCTATTGGCTTGCTGTTTGTAATACCTATCCAAGCTGAGATCAAACTGTTACTACAAATTTCAGTTTCAGTTCAACTTAGTCTTCATTGCTGATTTATACATGGGCAAGACATGTCTGGACCAAGAAAATTGATTGCACCAATGCCCGCTCATGGAAATGAGATCACTTTTTACTTGATTAACTGTGACTGCTGGAAGTTCTTGGTTAAGATGCTGCAAAAGCAACAACTATACTAATTAAAATGGTTGTATTTGGCAGTTTGACGACTACCCAGCTCTCCTATTTTATCCAGGAGCGGATAAATCAAATCCGGTAACCCTCACATTTCTATCTTTTGTATCATACATGCATGCATACCTGAAAGGAAAAGTAAACAAATTACACCGATTTTCTGTTGCCTAACTGATTCTTTTAATGATTTATTTATTTATGAATTTATTTTTGGTTGGGTTCTCTTTCACCCTGTCAGATCAAACTGTCAACAAAATCTAGTTTGAAGGAGTTGGCGGCATTTATCAAGAAAAACGTCAAAGCTGAAGGGCATGCTGCTAAAGACGAATTGTAGAATTGCTTGCTCAGTGTAGATCATTGCTTCAGCAGATGTTTTTGCGGTCACCGCAGCGATTATGAGCGTAATGACAAACCCAAGAAGAGGGGTTGGAACAAGTGCTCATCCTTTGTAGCAAATAGCAACCGCAGTATAGTTTAGACTAAAGTTCCATTGTTAAAGTACTGGTTCCCACAATCAAGGGAATTCATATTTTTGTTTTGGAAAAATATATGCAGACATAAGGTTATACCAATTCTCAGTTTGCTTCGGGCCTTCGGCTGCTAAGTTATAGTTGCCGGTTTCGAATCTGGAAAATGACACAATCACTGTCACTTCAATTGATGTTTCCTATTTCTTAACAGGCTACCTTTTGTACACAATTTCAAGCGGGTTTAACAAGCTTGTTAAGAAAACGCTTATCAGAGACTCTGTTCTGGCCCAGAATGCTCGTTTCCTCTTCTTGCAAATTCCGAACTGTCCCAACTTGTCCTAACTTTGGTATAATAATATCAAGCTTAGTTTTTCTTACAAGGGCTTACTGATCACATACAGAAAAGCAACCATATTTAGGATCTGGTCTTTTGTTGGTAAATATAAGTTGGTAAATAAGTGAAGTTGGTAGAAGTTGAAGAGAGTTGATATTTTTTTTAGAATTATTGGTATGAATTGGTTAATATTAGAAGAAGTTGATAAATCACTAGATGTTCAAAGCTGTTTGTGTCCAGACCCCGCGAAAGCTGTTTGTGAAAAATGTAAATGGGAAGAGATATTTTTTGTAAGAAGTTGGCAAGGGTTGAAAAGAATTGATAAAAATTGGTATATATTGGTTAGAGTTGGGAAAGATTGGTTAGAGTTGAAAAAAACTAGGGTTTTTTTTTTTTTTTAAAGGAGTTGGGAGGAGATGATAAAAGTTGGTAAAAATGAATTTAGCAACGAAAACAGTAGGCCCTTGGTTGGATCTTCCTATGTACGATGATAAAACCTTGGTTCAAGTTTAGAGTCGATTTGGGATTATGAAATGAACTAGGATGAACAACATTTAGTGCCTTGATTGAATTAAAATAGAAATTACCAAAATGTATAATTCACTGTTTTGACTAAGTTACCATGCAAATTATCAAAATGCATAATTGAAAGGTCTAGCATAAGCTAACATTATATTTGTAGGAGGTTATATAATTAGTTTTTTTAGTGCTTGAAAATAGTTTTGATTTTCTTATTAAATTCAACTTTTCAAATAACTTTCAACTATATAAGATTGTTTTTCATAAGGGATTGTACTTTTCAACTTTTCATAAATAACTTATTGTTAATTTTAATGATGAGTTTGCTAATAAGTTTTGATTACTAATAATAAATACTTATGATAAGTTAAAAAGTATAAGACATAAATAAATACTTAGAATAAACATTGAATTAGACAATACTCGTAATTCAATTTTTTTCTCTCTCTCATTTATATTTAAAATATCTCAAATCCAACAAAGAAGACAGGAATAAATATCAAACTCATCTTTACAATATCAAAAATCAACATCAAACCAGTAAAATAAGAACACTCAATTTGGAGCCGACCCTGTTTCCAATGTAGATGTCCAAGTCCAGTTTTACTCGCGGCGGCTACAAAATTAAACACGTGAATTAATGATAAACATGCGACTCTTTTAAATAGACCCAGCCACCTTCACATTCCGTAGGATTCCTGCCAGTCAACTTAGAAAACTCTATTATGCATTTTAAATAGGTTAGGTGGGGTGGCTAATCATACAACTTTTTAAATAGTTTTGGGTCTATAAATTTGGGTTGTCTTATATGATAAATTTTTTAAAAAAATTGTATATGACTTATTCCTTATTATTATAGCCACATTTTCAAATGAATAAAGTTTGCTCGTTTCAAATCACTTCATATTATAGGTCTAGAATTTCAGGTCTATAATGTAAGTATTGTATTTTGCGTAGAGAAAAAGAGTTGTAATTGATTATGTATGAGAAGGAAGCTAAAAGGGCGGTCGTTGGACCAGAAATTTGATTACACGACTCAATTATTGTACTGTATTACTTTATATATCCTTTCTTTCATACTTCGATTACACAAGTAGTGAGAAAATTGACTCAAAAAAACAGTAAGAAAATACAGTTAAGATATGTTACTGTACGAGAGCAATTGAAAATTCACAAAGCTTGCACTTCCTATTTATTGTTCACTTCTGATCTTATTAATTTAGCTTATATTTTATCAAGTTTTAAATTAGTCTTATGGAATCAACCTCTCTCTAGGTAGGAATACCTATAGAGGTAAGGTTGCCTACAGCTGGATCTCCCCAGACCCCGCGAAAGCGGAACCTACACTGAAAGTTTGTTGTTGTTATTGTTGTTGTTTATCAAGTTTTAAATTAAAACTATGTGACTTGAACAATATTGCTATTGTGACCAAAAAGAAAATGAGACAAAATTAAAATGAAAGATTCAAACCACCCCCCCCCCCTCCAAAAAAATTTCTAGATCTGCCGTGAGATCTGATCACGAAAAAGAACAAGATTTGAGTATCCAAACTAGTGATATGGTCCACTTGTGGGTGTGATAGCTGGTGGGTGTGGTTGTGATTTCGGAAGGAGAAAGTCCAGAATACACACAATGACACTATATGAACAAACAATTGACTAATTGACATATTATATAAGTTCATAGGTCATGATTTACACTGTGAGTCCGACATAATAAATGCAATGAGAATTATTATTTCATAATGCAAATTCATGCCCATTTGCATTACCTCAAAAAACAAAAAGGAAAATGGGATGCTAATCTAAAATCTACATCATACTTTTAGGAGTACATGCTCCTATAAATCACATCAATGCTACGTATTAAAATTTATTTATATAACAAGTATATGTTAGAAAAATATATCTATTTAGTAAGTAAAAATATGTATATATTTAGTAAGTAAAAATATGTACCTATTTAGTAAGTAAAAATATGTACTTTCAAGTGTGTAACATAACACCAACCACCAACTCTAACTTCGATATTCTTTCCCGCCTTGATTTTCGCCTTCGTCCCGTAGCCTCTTTAGAGCATTTTCAGCCAGAGTTTCGGATTTTGGAACTCTGGCCTACCATGTCAGTAAAAGTTCCACAATTTTGGAACTTGAATTCTATCACTTCTTCAACCAATGGAACTCCAATTTTAATCATACAATAAAAATATTTATCATAGATCTATATTATAACACACAATCTATTTTTTAAATCATATAAAAATTATTAACACATTCAAAAGAAAAAGAAAAAAATATATTAAAAAATTAGTAAAACTAGTCCGCAAGAAGGCACGAATTGACGTGGTGTCATGCGTGTGCGTCACGTGTCAGAGCGGCTAGAAGCAAAGAATTGCCACGCATGTTGAATTGAATCCCACCATGTCACTCGCGTTCGTGTGGCTGCTAGTGCTCTAAGAGCATTCCCAACAGAGTTCCGGTTTTTGGAACTCTGGCATGCCACGTCAGCAAAAATTCCACAATTTTGGAATTTGCATTCCATCACTTCTCCAACAAATGGAACTCAATTTTAATCATCCAATAAAAACATTTATCATGGACCTACTTTATAACACACAACCTATTTTTTTAATCATATAAAAATTATATATTACTTCAAAAAAAAAGAAAAACAAAAAAAAAAAAAATTATCAAGGTTTACACGCATGGAGGAACTCCCACAAATTTCTCTATGCGTGTCACACCCATTTCCCTCTTACTGCCAGAAAACATTTGGCATACATGTGACACGCGGATTCCATCCATACCTTGCGTGTCATCTGCTGCCCATGCTCTAAATTAATTTGACATTACACCTTTGCTGGATGCCTATCTTCAATGGTCGGGCTGTCATTTTCATTGTCCTTGTCACGTGGCTTTTGCCAATTCATCCACATGCGTACTCTGGACGGGTCATATTCAAGTACAGTACACCAGATCCAACTTTGCCAGCTAAATTACTATGTATTTTTATTATACATGTTTTTTTGTGTCTCTGTTAGCTAGCCAGCCAATAACTAAGGATACATTTTTTTTACTATGAGAAGTATTTATTTATATTTATTATTAAAATATATTAAAAGTACTGAAAAAAAAACTAAAACATACTTAAATATGCTGAAATATGATGAATGGTTGACGAAAATGTAACTAGATATTTTTAATAAATATTTAACAGTATTGAGTTGTACTGAATTATGCTAAATTATGCTGAGTTGTGCTGAAAGATGTTAAATACTGATAATAAATGCTTACAATAAGTCGAAAAGAACATGTCCCAATAGTTACAACTAGAAACTAATGACAATGTAGCACTATTCAATGCTAAGTTCTAGTTTATCCCGTGTATTCCTTGCTCTAGATTACTATGACGATTCAATTGAATTTTTTAGGGCAATATGCTTTTCTTGTATGAAAGACATGTCGATGATTACTTAATAGATTAGGTTGTCTATTTTTAAGGGCACTATTCAACCCATTTCAACTTACTTCAACCTATTTTAACTCATTTTAATAAAAAATATCAACTTCAACCTACTTCAACCTACCTCAACTAATTTCACCCTTTTACCAACCCCAATTTACCAACGAAAAGAACAAGCTCCAAATCTAATTTAATTTACTTGTACATTTTTTTTTATTGGACCTACTATTGGGTTTAATGATCAATTGAGTATACTTAATTATCATTCAAGAGAGAAAGAGTGTGTGTGCCTGTGTTTGTGTGTGAGAGAGGGAGAGAATATATATATACACACTATAATAATAAGTACGTTATTTCTTGTGTCACACTTAATCCAAGAGAGGTTTCTACGGAGTGTCACGTTGTGTTACCCAAACTTGCTATCGACACTGGAAGTGAGGAACATTTTGATTGGATTCTCCTGCGAACTGTCAACGTGGATGCTTTCAACTCCAGGAATGCACATATGATATCGTGTGTACATACATAATCAAGCAAAATGATAAATGCTTGGAGTAAGACACTTAAAAGTGCCTTGCTTTTATTTAATATGTATATTATTTAGTATTAAATTGAAAAAAATAGTATAATTGAACGGCAAAAGGATGTAAAAACTTACAAATTGTATAAAATTGTTTTTTATACATAATTTTTTACATTTACAAAATTACAATAAAGACCTGACAAATAGGTCATTCGGTTCGGGTCAAGTTCGGGTCGGATCATTTTCAGGTTAAGTGACATTTCGGGTCGTTTCGGTTTGGGTCGGGTATGGTTCAGGTCGGGTCAATTTCGGGTCAAGCAATTTTTGGTGAAACACGTTTGTCATGCCAAAACAAGCAACTTTGTTGAAAATTTCGGGTCAGGTATGGTTCGGGTAGGGTCAATTTGGGTTTCGGGTCCACTTTCTGGTGAGCATGTTTCGGGTGTCGGTCGGGTATGGGTCCGGGTCATTCGGTTCGGGTTTCGGGTCAGTTTTGCCAGGTTACATATGTAATTGCCTTCGTAAATATGGAGTTGATCCGGTTAGGATGTCAATTTTATTTGTTGCGTAGCTAATGAATATGAAAGCTTTACAACTCATGATAAGTTGCAATTATTAAAAATTTGGTGATTTTAATGATAAAATACATTAATTTGAGTTAAGACAAGACATTTAAGAGTATCTTGCAGCAAGACACGTATCATCACCTATAATCTATAAATAAAATTGTAGAATTAAGTATATATTTTCGAGTTATAATCACAAAAGAACGGTATAGTTTGCTTGAATAACATTTGTTAATGGCACAAAAGACACTTCATTTGTTAATGTTGCATTTGCTGATGGAAAAAGGAAACTTCTTTTAATCGTTCCTACGACAAGACAAAAATAATAAAGAAAATAGAGCGCTAATTTATTAGGCATGGTCTACGGTCTATATGATTAGATATTTGGGTATTAAACAAATATATAATGCATGTGACATGAACATTTTTTAAATAAAAGCAAACATATGGATTTATTTTATTTTATTTTATGAAAACTATTGGTTGGTTTGAATTAAACATCATCCCATCATTTTCATGCTATGCTGTTGAGCATTATTTATGTAATTATGTCTATATAACGTGACAAATTGCTTGGGGCTATCTTAAACTGCAGGTCAAATGTGACCACTCTCCTTCTATTTTGGTCTTTCCCTGGTGGAAGCTTCAAGTTTTAAAACTCCATCTTATTATATTCGTAAAAGTTTTATCTTTTGAATTATACAACAACAACAACAACAACAAACTCCCAAAGTGGGTCCCGCTTTCGCAGGGTCTGGGGAGATCCAGCTGTAGGCAACTTTACCCCTACCGGTATTCCTACCCATAGAGAGGTTGATTCCATAAGAACCACAAAAACAGTTTTGAGAAAAAGGTTTGGATGAAAAAGGTTGATTCCATAACATGACAAATTGCTTGGGGCTATCTTAAGCTGCAGGTCAAATGTGACCACTCCCCTTCTATTTTGGTCTTTCCCCGTCTCTATGGTGGAAGCTTCAAGTTTTAAAACTCCATCTTATTATATTCGTAAAAGTTTCATCTTTTGAATTTTGCATTTTATATTTCTTCAATTCATGAAGCTTTAATTTGAATTATCTAATAAAATAATTATCATAAATCTATTTTATAACATACAAGTTTTTCAGCCACCTAAATAATATTTTTAAGGAAAAAATCACAAAAAAAATAAAAAAAAGACAGAAAAAAAAGGAAGAAACGTGAGACGGCATATCGAGTCGACTCAACGGACAAGAGGAATGGAACCAACACTAGACATTATGCATATGAAACTTGGGCCCCATCACTAGAATGATTGAATGAGTTCGAGTAGCAAGGAGTGCTCTTAAACTTGTTATGCTAAGCAGTATTTGGCTTCTTTCTTTTTTTGATAAGCATTTGTATTTTCAGAACTCATGCATAATATATTCTGGGTCTGTAGAAATCACATATATTATTGTTAAACTCTAGTGAAGCAATTTTTTTTATAAAATGAGTATTAGGCTATTAGCCCCGTCCAAAAAAAAAACCTTGGCTATTGAAACAATGAAACTACACAAAAGGGTTGAAAGGAAAGCTACATATGACAAATGATATTCATCATCATTTATAGAATATTATTGCCCCAAAAAACAAAAAGGTGCAAACTGTTAGCACCAAAAAAATTATTGATTCACTAAATTGCGACAAACAAGCCAAGTAGCAATGACAATGACGCCCCAAAATTGTGCCAAAAAATTGCAGAAAACAAATTAAGCTCCCTTCATGATTATAAAGGGGCAAGAAATTTCAATTTCTATGCTCCATACGTGCACATCCGGATCTCCTCAAACCCTAGTTCGGGCAGGATTTATATTGAGCTGTTGTAAATTGTTATGCTTTGTAGGCACACAGGCTGTCAAACCCCATGTATTCGTGGTGTTGGATCTTGTAAATCATGTTTGATATACCTACTCCACCTGTGTGATATTTGGGGCCGGGGGGGGGGGGGGATTAGTCAAATTGAATTCAACCACCTTTAAAGAACACAATGTAAATGAAAAACCGGAGTAGATTAGACTCACCAAGTGAAACTGCACTGACATAAATGGTGAATGCGAGGATGAAGATGATAAGAGAGGCTCTTCCAAGTATAATGACGAGTTTCCTGACAAGGCATTGCCCAACCAAAGCAGCAAATGTAGAAACAGCAACAAAGTAGAGTGCTGCAAATACCAGGATGGTGAAAATGTGCATTAGCCATTAGTGGATTGGTCTGAGTAAAATGGAAGGGAAATCGAGAACTGACAATGACGGAGAGATTGCAGGCCTAAGCTTACCATATGGAACAGGGAATCGCTTAAGAAGATAGTATTCTACGACAGACATCGATGAGGAGAACATCATGGCGAATGTAGCAGTGGCACTTGCTACCTGCAGAATAATGCTCATTGTGTTAGATTGAGCTTGTCATTAGCCTTAATTGGCTGAACAGAATAATGATGGTTCAGCTGCCATCATTTGTTCTAGAAAAGACATGTTAGTTACTTATTCTCAAGGGCATATTCAGAAGTGCAGACCACTGTAAAGCTAGAGTTGGCCTGTATGGATGGCTATACACAATTTCCTAAGGCCAAGCCTAAGAAAGGAATACCAAACCAAGTAACCAACTATAATTTCGCTAACCACTGTCGATTGCCTGGCCAGACCCCAATCCGCCCCTGAATATTCAACGAGCCCATTTTAGCCCGAACAGAAATCAACCTGACCCGAGTTGTCCATTTGATAGGTCTACGCAGAATCAGTTGAATACCACTAAGTACTAGAGCCAAGAAAGACACTGAAAACTGTTATGATAAACCATACTGCATTAAGCAATGTAGTAATGACCTGAGGGGGGATGCCCATCTCCAAAAACAGTGGACCGAGAATGAATCCTCCACCAAGGCCGAGCAGCCCACCAACCATTCCACCACACATGCCAATAAAACAGGCGAAGACCAGCTGGTGAATCTTCCAGTCAGCTCCTGCATCCCCTCTTGATGCAATTTTTCTCTTCCCTGTGTACAGCATGTATCCCTCATACCCGGATGCTCCAATGGCAACAGGAACCTTATCAAGGTGGACAAGAGGCAAAAAACGATTTTAAAAAAGAAAAGGGTAAGTCAATAAACAAAGAATCACCAAAATACAGCAATCAAGCTGTCAAACTAAGTCTCTTAGACATATCCATAATTTCATACCTGCAATAGGTTCAATACCCAAAATGCAACCGAACAAGTAGTAGTATATTTCTGCAATCACAAATGTGACAAAAACCAAACACATTTTCAGTCGATAAGGCAAGCGGCCTGCTTTAGAGAGACAAATGAAGGCATGCTACAAACCTGGCCAATTTCGCAGACTAGAATTGCAAACCAAACAGCAAACAGAATACCAACTTGCTTCCAGTGTACATTTTCAATGAGAGATACCTGCTTGGGAAATGATCAAATCATTAGTTTCTTTCTTTCAATTGCACACTGCAGATAGTTTAAGTCGAATTCCCACCTCTTCTCTCTTTTCAGGACCGGCTGGCAGAGCTTGGTACTCACTGCCTTCACTAGGATTTTCTGTTATCAGGAAGCAAAAACTATTGCTGTCAAAACCTAACCAAATTCACCACAAGTCAAGAATTCATAAAGGGCTATGCTACCTTTTGCTGCCAACACTTTTGCAGCCTCCTGTAAAAAATTTGATTTAAAAAAAGGAGGAAACATGTGAGTATGATTAAACATGGAAGAAAATTGGATTGCGAGAATAATCCGTTAAGTTTAGGAGGACCTTCTTCATGATTGTTTCTTTCTTCCAAGTTTCCACACCCTTGAGGGTTGCCTTTGTAGCCGTGACTGCATTTTGTTAGGATTGAATCAGGCACATGATTAGGGACAAAAAGGAAGGAATGACAGACAAGACTAACTCGAATTCAATCAGAAATTAAAACATACATAGGAAAAGAATAATTAGCAAGATTGTGATCATCCAGTCTGCGAAAATCACATTGAAGGCAACTCCAATACTAATCCCTAACACCAACATTGGTTGGAAGAGGAGTGCAAGGTCATAGTCAATGACAGGCATTTCAAGAGTTGGATGCCTTTGCTTAAGATTATAATAAACTGTTGAAGCTGCAGCACCCATAATCATACCTGAACAGACAACCAAACATTGACAATCAGGCTATCAGAAATTACCAAAATTTAGACACATTGAATATTAAGATCCATTCGGCCTTCTAAAATTTAGAATAATGTCTTTGCCAAAATTTACTACACTTGGAAATCTATGTGCATCTTCCAATTACACAATTTGCATGTGTTCCTTGGACTCTATTTGAACTCCAAAGCCCAAAAAAAAAAAAAAAGATTCAATCTTGGACAACCATATTGGCGTCCAAGGAAAACAAAAGGACATCCGGATACACAGTTACACAGCTATCAGAATAATTTTATTTTGTTTTAAAGGAGAGGAGCTCTGAGCCTATACTTGTCCTCAAATCCAATCAGGATAAATTATTAAAGAGCAGAAAGCTTATCCAAAAGCAAGGAAATGAATGTGATAATGCTTACACTTTGATATAGCTGTAGAAGATTTGGAATCAAACCCAATAATGAGGGTAAGCATAGGAACAAAGATACCACCCCCACCAACTCCTCCAACACTTCCAAATGAAGCTCCAAAGAACCCAATCAATGAACCCAAGATGATTTTCCATCCAAATTTCATTTCCTGTCAAATCATATTTCCAAGCATCCAAACAAATACCCAAATTCAAAATTTACTACAGATGGAATTAATTAAATTGCCATCATAATCCCATCACACACAGTAGAAAAAAACAACAGTTAATTGCATACTTACAGGCCAAACATGAGTGTAACCCACTCGACCTTTTTGCCATAGGAAGTTGATAGCCTTTCTGAGAAGACTCAACTCAACTTCTTCCATTGGAACTTCAGAAATAGCAATTTTTTCCTCAATTTCCTCTTCTGCCGATACAAACAAGAGTAGAGAACCCACCAAAAACAAGCTAAAGACAAGTACCCTCATCTTCATCAACCCAGATTTACCCATTATCTCCCTTCAAAATGGTCTACTTAATTTCTTTCTCCGTAATTTATGCAAACACCTTATAAACAAAAAGATGATCAACAGTATAAGCTGGAAACTTTCCAGGGACTATTGGGCACTTTGCGCCAGAAATTGCTCTCGGGACTCTCTCTCTCTCTCTCTCAGTGTAAAGGGGCTATGAATCCTGATGGTCGATTCTGAGTATGAGCCCATTTTATTAGAAAGGTGGGTGCATATGGAGTTGGTAAAAAACGAGTAATTGGCTCTGGTTGACCGCGGCGTCATATGGTCCGAACTGACTTTCAAATGTGACAAATTTAACAGCAGGTTACTTTTTTTTTTAAAAAAAGATTTAAGTATTTATGATTGGTTAGAGGGTTTTTTCAGTCACATGTGAAAAATTGGCGTGAGTCACGAGGATCCACGACATTCTTCTTGAGATTCCAAGAGAGAATTGTGCATCCAAGCATCCATGAAAATAGGGGAGAAAATAAATGAATTATGTGTGCAATTTTTTTTTTAAGATTTAATATTTTTCTTGCTATATGGAGTTACAGACATAATTTTTATTGGATACGAGGAACATCAAAAATAAAGTTATTGAGGATTTGAGATATGGGCGGATATTATGTTTAAATATCTTAATTTAAGTTATGAGATTGACAAATATTATTTATAGTTTTACTTTTTCTTTCCTTCATACTTCCTGAGTTCCCCTTCCATTTATTCGTTACCATAAATCTGTTGAGATATAGTGAAAGAAAACAAGAGACTTGAGAAACGTAAAGTGTAGCAAAGATTAATATGGTAAAGTCCTATTGGAGGAAGCATTAATCAAGAAAATATATCGTGGTTAATTTTCTAAGCTCTTTAATGGTGATGTGAGTGAGAATTCTCATAATTGTGAGCAAGAGAGTGGCGTGAGGGACAACAAAACTGCCTCATCATCAAAGATGAGATTAAATGGGCCTTAACCAAAATGAAATCTGGAAAAATTGTGGGCACAAATTGTAACCTTGTAGAAGTTTAGAAGTTTTTAGCTAAAGAGGGATTAAATTGATTAACGGAGCTATATAATGTTGTTCTTAAGACTGTGAAGGTGTCATGCAAATGAAGAAACTGTACAAGAACAATGGTCATATTCAAAACTGTAATAACTACAAAGGTATACAATTGCTTAGTTATACTATGAAATTATGGGACAGAGTAATGCAGATGACATTGAGGAAGGATATAGAAATTTCAGAGAACCCATTTAGTTTTACGCTAGGTAGATCAACTACAGGATCAATCATCTCATAAGAAGGTTTGTGGAATTATGTAGGGATAAGAAAAAAGATCTTCACATGGTGTTCATATACCTAAAAAATGCATATAATAGAGTACCATGTGAGGTGTTTTGGAGATTCTTGGAAAAGAAAGAAGAGTTGATTACATATATCTAAATTATTAATGATATATACGACGGTGTGAAGACAGGTGTTAGTACCTTAGGATGGGACATTAATGAATTTTCTATTTACGTTGGGCTTCATCAAGGATCAGCTCCAAGTTAGTTTCATTGAAATTTTATATAATTATTATTCCGGAGCCAACTACTATAAATGAAGTGTGGCGGTGACACCTGCTCAATTACGACAATGTGGGTTGCTCATTGCGGGACCCTTTCTCCTCAATTATTGAAGGCAGTCCATGAAGGCAATTTCTTATGTGTTTCCAAGAACACATGCTCTTATATTGCGCACGTGCATATACTTTTACTGTTGAGAGTATGTGCTCTTAGGAGTATGATATACATATTGGTCCATAAATAATAAATAATACGGCCACACACCTTTGACATGTTTTTATTTTTATTTTTAAAAAAATGGAAAATAAAGCCAACCAAGTGTATAAATTTGTGCACAATTTGAACTCAACATCCATGCATGCAAGGTGGCTACGAGTGTTATGCTTATCTTCTTTTGATAAGAGCAATCACTTCCCATCCAAAAAGTAAGTGGTAGACCAAGTCAATTATGATTGGCACAGGCAAAGTCACACACTTCATGATAAAATATACAGCTAATTAGTGTCTTAAATAGACACGAAACTAATTAGATTTAATTTTAGATAGATTGGAATACATGCCAAAGGAATGGCTAAATTATTGGCTAATTTACAGCTAGATTTTCACTCATGTAACTTTCTTACCTGCTATGTTCCAATCCACTTGACTTCTTCTTGGTGTATATCTTATGTTGATATATTTGTTTGGCTTTTTTATGGCTTTGTATGGACCTGACAAATGAGTCATTCGGTTCGGGTACGGGTTGGGTCAAGTTCGGATCGGGTCATGTTCGGGTTAAGTGACATTTCGGGTCGTTTCGGTTTGGGTCGGGTATGGTTCGGGTCGGGTCGATTTCGGGTCAACCAATTTTTGGTGAAATACGCCCGTCATGCCAAAACAAGCAACTTTGTTGAAAATTTCGGGTCGGGTATGGTTCGGGTTGGGTCAATTCGGGTTTTGGGTTCACTTTCGGGTGAACATATTTCGGGTGTCGGGTCGAGTATGGGTCCGGGTCATTCGGTTCGGGTTTTGAGTCTCGGGTCAGTTTTGTCAGGTCTAGCTTTGTATCATTTGAATACACATCTTGTTTTGGACAGATAGAATTGATGAAGAACGTACATCTTATAAATTTATGATATGCTAAATACGTGGCGTGGAGTTGTTTGTTTCTAGTTAATTTGTTAGTGGATTAACATCTTTTATTGTACTAATAAAATGATGTTTGAGGCCAAAAGCAGTTGCAGAAGGTTATATGTTACTTGCTTCTTAATTATATTAGGTAGCTTTCAATCAATTTTAGGAGAAAACAATTTGTTCCTATCTTGGAGTTTCGATCTACTGTTGTTCCATAATTATTTTTATCACAAATTCTAGACGATTATCTGGACTATTTGGTATGGGCCTTCGCATTATGCGTGATAAATTTTACGTTTTTCCTGGGTTATTGCAGGACATTTCTATAGGGGGGAGTACTGGGAAAACAAAGGAATACATATTAGATTAAGTACAACAGTGATACAGATTTAACAAGTGCATATATTAATAAAATTTGTAAATTCCCTCATATAAGAAAAATGTGCACATTATACAATTTAAATTCGTGATATTAAGGTAGCAACTTTAAAAATTGGTAAAAATGAATAGAAATTGATTTTTTTTTTTAATGAATGGTAGGTGTTGGTTAGGTTGGAAAAGATTGAAAGAAGTTGGATGATGATGATAAAAATTATAAATGAATGGGGATTCTTTTCTAAGAAATTTTGAAGGAAATTAGTAAAAGTTGGTAGAAGTTAATAAAAATTAGTTAGAATTGAAAATAATTTGTTTAAATTAAATTTTTTTGTAAAACTTGATAAAAGTTAAGAAAATGGTAGAAATTAATAAAAATAAATGTACATACGAAAAGAAGATACTCATAGGGCATGTTCTTTTCATTAGTAAATCCCAATTTACCGACTTCAACTCACTTCAACCAACTTAAGTAAAAAATAAATTTTAACTCATTTCAACCCACTTTACATTAACAAAAAAATACCACATCCAATCTATCACATCAAAAGAATATACTTATATCTTTCAACTTTAACCTATTTTAATCTATCTCAACTTACTTCAATAAAAAATATAAAATTTAATTAATTTTAATCAACTTATATTTCTCAATAAAAAAAAAAAAAAGCGCCCACATGGCCACATTCATGGCTTTAATGGAATCTTCGTACATTCCACAAAAAGGGGTCCCGCGAATAGTCTCGTCAGTCTCGTGTAACAAACACAATGCATAGCAGACATCCTTCAAACTTCAATGCTTGCGTCGCGGTTATCTTTTACGTGTAGTCGTGTAGCTTCCGAACACGTGCCCTACTTGCGTTGTCAAAAAGGATAGAATGATTGACGAACGCCTCGGTTCTCCGGACCTTCTGAGGTTTCGAGCATTTCAATCATTTCTGGTTATTACTCCATTTTTTTTAGCTTTTTAAACTTTATTATATTATATTATATTAAATAGTCAATTTGAATCTCCAAGTTGATCAAAAAATGTCAAAAAGAGGAGCCTTTACGAGTGTAAAACACTAATAAGTTTATTTGAAAAAATGAATTTAATAATATTATTATCATAAGGATACCTAGTTACAGTTAAATCGGTAAGAAATAAAATAATATTACTAATCTTGTTATTTATCTTTGGAATGTTTTTTTTTTTTTTTTGCCAGACTAAGGGTTTATTCTTTTCATTGTAAATTTGGGTTGGTAAAAGAGTGAAGTTAGTTGAGATAAGTTGAAGTGAGTTGAAGTTGATATTTTTTATTACAATCGATTAAAATAGATTGAAGTGGATTAAAATTGATTTTTTTTATCAAAGTGGATTAAAATTTATTAAAGTGAATTGAAATAGGTTGAAGTAGGTTGAAGCTTGTAAATTAAAACAAAAAGCCAACGAAAAAAATAGACCCTAAAAGTAACTATTTTTACCAACTTCAATTGACACCCATAGATACTTTTAACAAGCAAAAATAAGAAATAATCGAACTTTAAATTAACGCTCTTCCATACTCTCATGTCTGCTCTTTTTACTGGTAATTCCTTGGGTGAGTTATTCTCAGGTTTGTTCTTTTTATTGCTAATTCCTTATTTCTTAATTCTCACTATTTTCATTTCAGTTCACTCCCTCTCACTCTATCTCATTCTTTCCCATTTTTCATTAAAAAAAATCACTTATTTGAGAAAAAATTCATTCCATTTTATTCCCAAAAAACTCCACTTCTTCTTGTTCCTTCCCACTTTTTTCAATTTTACACTCCCCCAAGCCACAAAACACACTCATGTATTGAAATTTACTTACACAACGACTAATAAGCACATAAAAAAAAAGAAGAAGAAGAAGGAATGTCAAGTAGTTCACGAAAATAAATACTCCTAAAAAAATCGTATAAATTACTCACAACAGGACATACTTCAAACCATACAGTCCTGTTTGACCAATAACTTTTAACTGTTTCTATTAGCTGTTAGTTATTTGAATTAACTGTTTGCATTAGTTATTTGAGCTACTTGTTTATAGAAAACTTGTTTGGTAAGATTAGCTATTTCTAATAAAGATGTTCGGTAAAATTTCATATATGTCCTTATTTCTAAATTACTCTTTACTAGAACATTTTTTTAATTTATTGATCAGTTTATTTTTTAAAAAAATAGTTAAATTTGTGTCATATATATAAATTAACTTCATTTATGATCCTTAAAAAAAAATCACATACAAGATTTCTTATTAATTCTACATAATTTGTATTCACAGTTTAATGCTTGTGTTTTATAATGTTGTTTTGTTATTTATTACATCTTTTTAGGTTATGAATTGAACTTAAAATCTATAGGAATTTCCGATGATTTTATCTTCATTATAGTCAATTCATATAAAATACAGTATCAAATGTTACTATTTTACATCTATCAAAAGCTAATTGGCTACATAACCAGAATGAGGACTGAATAATCTAAATTATAAATATCAAATATTCATAAAGGTGCATCCGTGCATGATGAGAGAACCAAATAAATTTGATATAATACACTAACAAAATTAGAAAAGTTAAACTAAAAAATACACTACTTGGTTGAAAACAATGAAAGAGACAATACAACTTTAATGGTTTGTTTTTGTTATAGAAAAAAGTAAAATAAAGAAAAGATCTCAACTCTTATTCATCTTCAGGATCTAACTGACTTCGAATTCAATTAACATAAATTGTCAAGCATCACGATATGGTACTCCATGCTCTTCTTACTTCATAAAAGCAATACTATTTGAATATAATTTAATGATTATAGTGCAATTTTTTAAACTGTTGGATAAATAACATTTTCAAAAAGAATTTTTCGAAGCCAAGCAATTATTTATCAAATATTTATTTAACTATTTAACTTGATCAAAATAGCTAAAACATTCAAAAATAACTTTTTTTTCTTAAAAAGCTGTTCCAGCCGAACACCCCTCATATGTTAATCTAAGGGAAGTACTCT
The DNA here is from genome assembly GCA_017589665.1 of Selenicereus undatus. Classification (NCBI taxonomy): domain Eukaryota; kingdom Viridiplantae; phylum Streptophyta; class Magnoliopsida; order Caryophyllales; family Cactaceae; genus Selenicereus; species Selenicereus undatus. Next base: position 6,248,894 of record JACYFF010031955.1, on the reverse strand, counting down.
TGCTAACGTAACGTTAGATCATCATTTGATGTGATACCTTATTCTACATTTTTTATTTGCTGTCTCCAATGCAATCCAGAAGCTAGGATAGGCCCATTCCCTGGGATGTCATACAAAAGGCGATTCTTATGATCCATATTTAAACCAACATGTATTCTGGGCTGGAATCATACAGACAGATAGCAAACCAGGCCTGGCTCGGTACAGCCCATTAGGTGCAAGATTAGGGTTTCCACTGTGCCTGCTCCGCTATTCCCTTTTAAATTCACCGTCCTCTTGTCATCTTCTACACTCGACGCTTTCCCATCTTCATTTGCTCGTCATCATTAGGGTTAGGGTTAGCGTTAGGATATGTGTTTCCAAGTGTTCTCCTTGATAATCGGTCCAATGCACGTCGCCGATAGCCTGAATGCTGCGATGACCGGCGATGCTATGATTGGTATCGAGATCGAATTTTATATGTTTCGCTAGCTGATAGGAACCCGTTGATCTTAATTTGATTTTGCGATGATCAAACGGAGCCGATTTCTGCGATTACATTTTGAAGTTTAATTATAACTTTTCCAGATTGAATTTTTTGTGTGATTGAATGGGTGAAGCCATCAAGCCAGTGATGATAAGTAGTTGCAAAAATGTTGGAATTACCGGCTGAATTTGATTATATTGATGAGAGAGACTCTCTTTCTGAGGCTTTGCAGTTGAATTAATTTTATCAAAATTCGATTTTTTTGTTACAAATTGAAAGAAGAAGGTCGATGAGGATAAATTAAAAGTCTTGTTTCTCAAGAACATTCGCAGTGGCCGCCTAAGAGCTTTCGCCTTTCGCCGGGCTTGAGAGCTACTAGTGCTGCGTCTAATCCTTCCTTGGATGTCTGAGACTCTATTATCGTCTTTGTTTTTTTTTTTTACCAAAATGGTTTTCAAATTACTAAATTTTACTAAAAAGTTCTTGAATTTACTTGAAAAATGGAGTTTGTTTGTCGATCAATTGGTTCCTGCAGTCAACGGAAAAGCACGTAGGTGCCATGCTAAAAAGCATTCTAAATTTGTGTTGGAGTTCTAAACAAGTGTGGCAAATGTTGCAATACATGTAATGTCTTATATTTCCACCCAGACGCGAATCAAAGTGGAACCAATTTACTACAAATACACTCTTTTCAAAGACATTTTTAGTTCGGCGGATCATAGAAGTTGCACTAAATAAATACACTATAAATTTTATTCCAAAACGAATTGAATTATTTTTGTTTATCACTTGAAAATCGCTCTTGAAATGATTGATTAATCAAAATGAACAAAGTAATTGGCATTATGGCCACAAACATACACGAAGAATTCATCAACGCAAAGCAACACAATTTTGTGATTGTTTTCAACTTTTTATTATTAGTTCTAATTGAAAGCCTCCATTACAAACCAAACCCTAAAGATGCTTCAACATTTTATTCTTTTTTTTCCTGATTTTACAATTTACAAACAAGCAAGAGGAGAGAATCTAGAAGTAACCTTCAACTAAAGTAGGCTTCTCGTCACCTTCTCCGTCCTCATCTTCTCTCTCCTCTGCTTTCTCTTTAATCTTCAATCCTCTCATTCCATCGACACAATCCTCACCGCCATCGCCGCCGTTTCCGCCGCCAACGACCACCACCTCATCCTTCTTCTCCATCTCCCCTTCGTGTCTCGCTCCCTTCACATCACTCCCCGACTCACCGTTTCCGCCCAACGCGCCGCCCTTCTGTGGCGCACGGGCCTGGAACGCCACTCTCGGGGGCGATCCCAACCAGCGCATCCGATGGCGGGGATTTTTCCGTCCAAGGATCGTTAACGCATCCGCGGTCGTCGGCGTCATCGTCGATGAATATGGAGGCGGCGCGTGAGCCAACGGCGGCGGCGGCTTTGAGAAAGGCCTCTTGAATGGAGTCCAGCGGCAAGGCGCAGTCCTCGAGGCCGGCGTCCTCGAGGGGTGGAGGACGGATCTTGCTGAGCAGGCCTAGATCTTCGCCGGCCGCTTCCATTTCCGACATGGAGAGAGAAAAGGGAATATCGTTTGAGGATTTTTGCTCTAATCGATATCGATGAATGTTCCAGAACATGGAGATGAGAATTCGGTTTTTTGCTATGGGATCGCTTCATGAGCTGATGTGTGTCTAATGGGCTTGGACAGTTTATAGGCGGTTTGGGATATTCGGTGGCCCATGAGGATAACGACCCTTTGTTTTTTAATTTGATCTTTTCTTTTCTTTTTTAAAAAAAGTATTATGTTTCTTTTTTGGGGATCTTTTTTAATAATATCTTTTGTGCAAAAATGATAAATGTCTTCCGTAAGGAAAATAAAAATTGTTCTCAATGCAGTGTTGAAATTAATATGTGATATATCCTGGATTCAATGAATGAGAAATAATTAAATTAATTTAAAACTATAAGTAATTGTATATCTACTATTATTTGCAATTTCCTTCATTATAAAAGCTACGTAGCCTGCACTGCCGATAAATTCTACATTTACAAAGGGTATAAAATATCAAAGGCATAACAATTTTTTTTAACTCTGAAACTCATGTATCTCAATATACAAATGACCTTTGCCATATGCCTAACAAGGCTAGCTAGCAAAAATGAAGCATTGATGCAAGAATGAAGCATATACTATTAATGGATTCCGAGGTAAACTGAGTCATTCGATCGGGATTTCACGAACATCTGCGGACCCGGTGTTCGCTTTCTCTGTTTCAATCTCCTGGGTGTCGTGTTGATTATCAGTGCTCGAGGTTGATGGGGGCATTCCATGCTCGCTGGTGAACACACTGTGCTCGCTGGTACTGTGGTCTTGGCTTTCCAAAGCTAGCTTCCTGAATTTCTTTAGGTTCTCCTGGTATTGGCTGCTCGAATCATAATCTGAGCTTCCTTCGAACGTTCTGCTATCAATGGCAGTCTCTTTCAACAGATCCTCAGCAGACAAGTTACCTTCTAAGGCTTGCACTACCTGCTCCAAGAGAGACAGGAGGAAATGGTTTAGTATGGCATAAGTTCAAACACATGGGGGAAGAGGGGGGGGGGGGGGGTTGTGCGTGTATTTTAAAGATTATTAAGACCCCGCAGGTCACTAACTGTAGGAAGCAAACTAAAGAATGGATTATGCAGATATCATGTTATAACCACCAGTCATATCCTCAATTGGAATATTGGATCCTACTCATGGTTGACCAAGCCAGGTCCGGGTCAGACTGTTTGGGGTTGGGTCATATTTGGATTTCGGGTCTATTATCGGTTTGCCCAATAAAACCTGCTCTGCAGTTAATATTGTGACACAACTCAATTCAGATAAAGTTCAAGCTTAGATGGACTTGTTCGAGGTAGGGGTTTTGATTTGGGTAATAGTTGAGTAATAGGGCTCAAGTCAATCTGTTGCTACTCAGAGCGATTGAAAGAGAAAATTACTTAAGTTCAGGGTTTAAGTCCCTACACAAATATGCCTATTTCTGAGCTCTACACATTTACCTGGCTCATTCGTGGCCGTCGCCTTGCAGAGCTACGGATGCATGCAGCAGCACAAGCAACCATTTGAGTCATCTCGAAGGAATCATACTCCTCCAATCTTGGATCAACAAGACCATCGAAACTTCCGCTTTCTAGAGCTTGCATCAGCAAAGGCCGTGCCTATAAGTTCACATTTCACAATGAAAAACAAAGACAAGTTTTTCCCACACACTATTTAAAGAAAGGGAAGGAAGAGAGCCTAGACTAATTAAAACAACAATTTTTTTTCTTTTTTAAAAGAACAGCATCAGCCCTCAGTACTCTCCGTAGCACCCTGCAATTCTATAAGGAACCATCATCTACGACATAAGAAAGCCATTTTGCTGAAACCATAGTGTCAACCACGTACTTGCATTCTATAATCAACTTTCCAATATGGGTGTGACTTGGGATGTTGACACTTCATTTTAGACCCAAAATAAGCAAGTCTTCGAAAAAAATGGAGGTCTAACACTCAGGCATGTGCCCAGTCCAAAGATTGTAGCCAAGTCTAAAAATATAGGCATAAAAGGAAATAAGAAACTAAGTAAAATTTATCATCTGACGTTTGATACAACTTAAGCAAGACGCTCAGCAGTAAACTTAAACACCTGAAGACATTTCAGCATTTACTGCTATTTGGCCAGCCTCAGCTTCTGAAGTCTAGAACCTTCCCAGACACTTACTCAAAAGGGCATATAGATAACAACCATACAAAACCATAGATTAAGACAATTTCAGGCAAATCATGGAACCAAAACAAACAAACAAAATAAGGTCAAAATAAACCAAAACAAATCAAGGGCTTTCCACATTGGTACAGAAGTTAGGTGAAGACATGACATATATTCTGATTAAGATATCAGAATCAGCTGAGAACAAGATCGAAATCCACCAATGATACTTCTTCAAAATCAAGGTTATAAACAAGTGTAATCAAGGACAGTGACCGAAAGACATCCAGTTTGCCTGAATGATCCTAGAAAAGCTACATAACATCTAGAGCACAATGGCAGGATTATAACTAACAAGCAGATATATAACAGAAACTGTGACATTCTTTTGATTCTCCACTTGTCCAAAAAATCTTAGAGGACATCAAGGTTGCATGTAGAGTATCCTTAAAGTCCTTAGTTCCTTACCCATTCAACCATGCTGTCATCCATAAATGGATTAGCTCTATCAACAGGTCGGCGTCCAGTGATCAGCTCCAAAAGCACAACCCCGAAGGAAAAGACATCCGACTTTTCAGTAAGTTTCCCACTTGCGGCATATTCTGGAGCAAGGTAGCTGTAGATCTCCTCAAAATGTTAGTTATTAAGAACAACAATGTGACAATTTTAACTGTTTAGACATTGACCTTACCCAAAAGTCCCCATAACCCTCGTAGATACATGAGTATCCATATCAGCAGAAAACTTTGCAAGTCCAAAATCTGCAACCTGACAGGAGGAAATTGCGCTAGCTAAGTCAAATGAACTAACACAGACAATTCTCACAAGGCAATGCCTCAGTGATACTGAAATAAGTATCACATCTGACATTTATACGTTCATTCATCAAAAGAACTCACAAATTAATGATGAATGCAACCTAACCATTTGGATTGACTCTTCTTGGAATTTTGATTAAGCATAATCAATACGCTAGCATAAAGAACTCACCTTGGCTTCAAAGTCATTATCAAGAAGGATATTAGCAGCTTTAATATCTCGATGTATGATTTTAGGATGGCCTGCATACACATTTGTCTAACCAGGAGTGAAAACCCTTTCAAATGACATAAGAGAACATGCGCAAAGGAGCAGATAGGAAACAATCCGCTAAATCACTCACATTCCTCATGAAGATACGCCAATCCTTTAGCAGCACCCATAGCAATTTTCAGCCTTCTTGCCCAGCTCATAGTTGGTCCTCCTCCTTCTTCAGTTATTTCAGACAGATTTTATTTTATTTTTTTTTTAAAAGACAATGTTAATGAGATATGGGATGTATCAAGGAACCAAGAAAAGACATCCCTAAACCTCAGGAATACCAGATTGTGATTCCTTAGAGGAATACATTTTAGAAACTAGAATTTTTATATCACCAAATTTCCCTGGAATTTCATCTCAATTGAACAGAAATTGATCTTTGATAGGTTCTATGATCTCATTCAATTATATATAGTAAACAAGATTATGAAAACCTAGAGAATATTAAATCAAGGTAAAGGATATTATGTTCATACAGATGCCTCCAAACATATGAACTCACAAGTTGAACGCGCATATTTCAGCGAATGTCATACAAAGCGTGGGTGGCAAATGGGAAAAGCTTACCATGTAAATGGAACTCCAAAGTCTTGTTTGGAATGTACTCATATACAAGCATTCTATGATCTCCAGAAATGCAGCATCCAACAAGTGAAACGAGATTCCTGTGATGGACACGACTAATAGTTTCAACCTCCGCCTGAAACTCACGTTCCCCCTGTGCACTCCCAGCTTTTGACTGTTTCACTGCAATCTCTTTGTCATTAGGGAGTACTCCCTTGTGGACATATCCAAAACCACCTTGACCAAGGAGATTGGCACTAGAAAAATTATTTGTTGCCACTGCTAGTTCCTCATAAGTAAATGTGCTGTTTGCCAAGGTCCCAGGAACCCCAGCAGGTTTCGGCGGATGTGAAGTATCTGAACCCAAGCTGCTACTTGTTGAAGGTGGTATAGGTGCAACAGAAGCTTGCTGAGGAGGTGATTGTACATTTGACTGTATTCTTGGTGGTGCATCAGGCTTAGATTGCTGATGAACTACAATATTCACAGGTGGAGTCCCACTGTGCAGACGTCGATCTTGTCCAGCAGAAGAATCAGCTACAAGAGACAGCAATTTCATGAGCTTACATGAGTAAAAGATAAAGACTTGAGGGAACGAAGAGAACAGGTGGACAGGAGACATAATATACAAAAGCTCAGTAGAAGAAAATTAGAAATAGCTTTTCCATTGCAGGATCCTTAGTTTTTTGTGTTTTTTTATTTGGTTTCTTTTTCCTTCATGGGAGAGGGGAGGAAGACAGATAGTCTCAATTAAGGGTTATCATCTACCAAGTATCAAGCACTTGAAGGAGAAAAATAATATTAATCCTTTTTTTTTTTAAATCAGAAGCGTGGATGAACGACCATTCTCTTTGGGTCGGGCAGTGGGTCGTCACCGCGGGGGGGGGGGGAGATCATTTGCCCGTCCAGCAGGAAAGTGCAGCCTAAACGAAATGCCTCAGAGGCAATGCGAAAAAAGCAGCTAATGCAGGAGGACTTGTTATAATCCTACAGCCCTACAGGAAATTAGGTTCCTGAAGGTTTATATGATATCCACCCTAAAGAGCATTAAGAATCTGCAAAGATTTACAAATGATTTACATTTTTTTTTTATAAAAGAAGACAACAAGTACACATCATAAAGGTGCGTAGGCTTTGAGAAAGAAAATATGAACCTACAAAGTCGGTGCTCTGCTGAGACGCCCAGCTGCAGCTGAGGGCATGATGACATTCATTTCTGGGGCAAGTCAGTGCTCCAATCCTTATAGATTAACCCACCCCCTCAACTCAGCACCAAGCTCATGCAAAGAACCAAACTAATCACTAGTATCAGTCATATAACAGAAAGGAAAGTATAATATAAACTTTATTTACCCTCACAGATGAAGGAGCAAAAACAAGAATGTCTGGCTAGCTGCTTTTCAATTTCTAACACAAACCAGGGAAGGATATTTTAATTTCTTATACAGTAAGCATAATCAGGCCCGCATCATCAATGTGAAAGTTGGCACAGCTCGGCAGGCAAACAGAGATGTATATGAGACAATAGTTCTAGCAGTTTCACAAAAGAAGATGATAAGAAGAATTCCTGAAAACTTAGAAACCGCCACATGAATGTGAAAGATTTACTTCGGAAAGTGTAAACAATGCACTTTGAAAGGCATCTATGGACTATGCCACACCTAGGGGGGCATTTAATTTAAGGGATTGTGTGGATGGGATTAGGAATGAAAGGAAAACTTTATTGTTCCCATATTGAAAATATCGTATTCGAAATCTGGGATATCATATGCTGACAACTAACTTGTCTCGGACGCAAAGCAAAAATCAGTTTTTCCTAATGCATACAGTTGATGGATTCGATTTCCATACTAATGCTCATTAGATAACACAAATTGTATAAGTGCACCATCAATACCACTTCAAATGTTTTCAAATGCAATAACTCTTTACGGGCATTGAAGATGTACTTACCTACTTTGTCAAACACAATACTCATTAGCATGCAATACAATGATGGTTAATGAGTAAAGCACACACAAGAAAGCCCAATTCAACTTGCCCACTTAGCTTAGAAAAATTTAGACAAAAAAGATCACTTTTTCTCCTCCTTTTCTGAAACGGAACTCCAATTTTCTGAAACTCTGTTTGTCACCTCCATATCCATTTCAACTAAACTAAGATCACAACAAAGCTGGGCAACGCTTAACAATAAATAGGCCAAATCTTTACTTGTGGAGGTCGTCAAAAATCGGATTGACTGCTAAAGAAAAGTGCTAAATTGCTAATCTAGTATAATTAAAAGTTTAATTACACCCATGTACCGGTCAACGTCGCCATTACTAATACAAGGTCGTGAAGAGTGAAGACAAACCAGGCGAAAATCTAAATCATATCATAATTTCAAGCTCTATGAGTACCCTTAAACAATTAATTAAATGGTAGACAGCAATAAAATCAATAATTAAATTAATGCAACACGAGCAAAATACCCAAAATTTTTAAAAAGAAAAAAACAAAACTAAGAAAGAGAGAGCAGCCATACTCTTACTAGGAAGCAACTGATTCTGATCCAGAGCACGCTTCCTCTTATTTCGCTGGTGGAAAAAGACGAAGACGCCCACGCCAACCAGAACAATTAACCCTCCAAGCCCAATCCCCACCACCAACGCCGCCAATGTTTGCTTCGATATCCCCGACGACGGCGGCGGAGGAGGCGGAACTACGCTGCCGTTCTGCAGCGGAGATATAGTGATGTTTACACCCGGAAGAGTTCCCGGCGGCGCAAAAGACATCGCCGGAAAAGTTGGGAGGAGAGAGAAAGTCAAAGCAGAGCGTTAACTAGATACAGAAACTGAATTTGGATTTTTTTTTTTTCTCAGGACATGGAAATCGTGGATTGTATTGTATGAAACTGGGGAAGGAGTTTCTGCTTTGTACACTTGCCAAAAACAAGAAGAATATGGGAGGAGAGAGAGGAGGACGCAGACGAGAACACGGCGTCGTTTGGATTGGAGGGTGAGGGTAAGGGTAGTTTGACGACTTTTTTCGACATGCTTGTCTTTGAGGGGTGGGGCCAGGCGGTTGCCATGTGAAGGACAGCGATTTAATTTTGGTAATTAATCGATTTATTAGTTGAAAGTGAAGGTCTACGCTGCGTGAACAGTGGACACTAGAATATTTCGATCTTTTTCACATGAAGGTTCTTTCATTTCATGGGGCCTCCATTTATTAAGGTTTGCAGTTTGATTATTGGCTTCTTCCCATTCCTTTGGGACAATGAAAATAAAAGAAAAAAAAAGTATGTGAATATCCTCTCCCGTGTATGTCCTCTCAATATTTCTAAAAAACTAAATTTTAATTTGAAACGAATATCTCATAAAAGACATATGGAGCATGATATATGTGTTGGAAACTTCTTTTTTTTTTTATCTGTTGAGTAATATATGGATAGATAACATATAGACCCTGTTTGGTGAGGAAAACTGAAATGGAATTGAATCAG
>JACYFF010031955.1:6180526-6219576 GCA_017589665.1 Selenicereus undatus | reverse complement strand
AATGCAGGGATATTGACAGTTGACACATCAAACTACCAAAGCTCCCAAAAATTTGATTATTTTATTTTTACTAATTGAAGACTCAAAGTTGAACCACACACCCTTTAAAGGGGGAGAGGGGGGGAATGAAAAAAAGAAAAGAAAAAACACGCTGGGCTCCAAGTGTCAGGGAGTAATAAAGCCCTGAAAGCAAAGTCCGGTGTTTATAGGAGGCGGCCGTACAAATTAGTAAATTACAACAATACAAACACCTCCACCGCATCCCGGCCGTCGGCCGATGAAATTTCTCTCTCCTCAAAATTCCCAATTTCCATTCAGCCTTTAGAGAGAGAAACACAGAGAGAGAGAGAGAGAGACTAACGGTCCGCGCGTTGTAGGGGATCAGCACAACCCAATTTCTCTCTCCTACATTTCCATCTGAAATCCAAGCTCATTCATCTCTCTGATTCTCTAGATATCGCCTTAATCTTCATTTTTCCGACCTTGCCTTATTTGTTGTTTGTGCACTCGGTGATTCGAGTGGAATTGATCAAATTGGTCGATTCTATTGAGGTGTTCGATTTCGGTAAATGCGGCTCGAATTCGTTTTCTCGTTCTGAGGCATTCGGTGATTTGATGTGCCTGAGTCTAATGTACTTGTTGATCGGCTCATGGGATGTGCAATTTTCAGAATTAGGTTTGTTGATTAGGGTTTAGCTTAGAGTGGTAAAATGAGCACGCAGAGGCAATTGGTTACGGCTCGTGACCTCGTTGAGGAAGCCAAGAAGCGGATTGTCATTCTTTCAGTATGTGTCGTCGGTCTAGCTTATCTTATGTCATGTAAGTTCACTTCAGATTCCCTCTCTGGAAAGAATTAAGCGTTCTCTTCATCAGCAGTTAATGTTTGTTAAGTTGCTGCATATGTCGAGTTAGGGCTCGTCTCTTGGTGTTTTTGATGGCCCTTTTTTCTGGAGGGGATCTTTTGTATTCAGTTTTGATTTTATTGCATTGCATTTCCAATGTCTTAGCTGCTTTATCACTTGATGTCCCTGAAATTTGCAAATGCAGTTTGATGGAGTGGAAGTTTTATTTCTAGTTGGGATTAAGTACTTGGGGTCCTTGTTGATTGTCGTCCCTGCTCAGTAGACTTAGACATCCAGTTGCAGTGATGCAGTCGGGTTGGTCTCCGTTTGAGAACATTTATATATTTAACACACATTGGTGTTCGGAATGGTTCTGGCATGCCTTTACTGCTGCACCATAGATTAATTGTGCGTGGTGAGCTGGCGCTGTTGGACATACACAGTGGAAAGAGTTATTCTCACTGCAAATGTTCAGGTTATCGGCCAAGGAGGTTCTGTCAGCCATTGTCGTGAGCACTTCACTTTAACACTGTGAGCAATTGTGTCTGTCTAGATGTTCCAAATTTCAAATGAAGCGAGCCGTTGTCAAAATTTATGCATATTCAATTATGTTTCAGTTGCGGAAGAGCATTAAGTCGATAGTATTTTTAATAGTGTTTCAGTAGCTGAAGAGCATCAGTTCAGCTTGCACCTCTGTTTCTTGCCATGGAACCAACTGTGTTCAAATCGAAGGCCCCCCCCCCCCCCCCAAAAAAAACCCCAACATTTCTTGTGAGGGCACTATGGGGAGTGGCTGATAGGCTCCTTGTGCATATGGACTCTGTTGGCTTAACACCCCCTTCTCCCCGGCCAGCAGGCTTTAATCCACTCTTGCATAGCCGCGTAGGCAGGAAGGCCCAAAAGGTGGGGACTGCTTACCAATGGTTAAAAAATTGTCTTATTAGTTGTCATCGATTTGATTGTTATGTCAAGCTTTGGTAATGTGCATGCTCCTGACCACTTTTTTTGCTTCTCAACTCTGTATGATGTACTAAGCTTTTTGGGTTCCTTTTGAAGTGACTAGTACCTCTGTTTGGGTGAATCTTCCTGTTGCGGCCTTCTTAGTCATCCTTTTCCGCTACTTTGCGCTTGATTTTGAGATGAGGAGAAAAGCAGCAGCTTTCAATAGCAGAACAACCAATGGCAACATTGCTATTCAAGAGAAGCACCTCGAAGGTCCAAAAGCAGCTGCTAAGAAAGAACAGCTGGACTACTGGAGAAGAAAAGTCAATTCCCCCCTGGTTGAAGATGCAATTGATAAGTTTACTAGGCATTTAGTTTCTGAATGGGTGACTGATCTCTGGTATGGTAAACTGACACCCGATCGGGATGGTCCGGAGGAACTAGTGCAATTAATGAATGGCGTTATGGGAGAAATTTCATTTCGCATGAGGAATATCAACCTTATAGATCTTTTGGCTAGGTTATAGCTGAGACTTTATCTCTTCATGCTTTCTGTTTTCAATCATGTACTGATAATGCTATCTTATATGTTGCAGAGATGTGATCCATCTCATCTGCAAGCATCTAGAAGTATTCCGTGCATGTCAAGCAAAGACTGAGAAGAACTTGGCATTGCTTTCCTCTGATCAGCGTGACATGGAATTAAAAATTGCCCTGGCTGCTGAAAATAAATTACATCCACTTTTGTTCTCTGCTGAGGCTGAGCACAAGGTACTTATGCTACGTGTTACACTTCTTTATTGCCAATGTTTCTGAATAAACACTATCACTAACTGGTGGATTTACCAAATGTGGAACAAAATCTGATCCGTTACTTCTGAAGTGTTCGTAGTTTATACGCCTTGGATTTTGTGTATGTGGATGAGGGAAGAAATTGGAAACACTCTCTTGCTTCTGGACCTCCCTAGGGCTCACTTCAGGTGTAACTTACATTGTTTGCCGCCGCCTTCTTGTTGGATTTGGGTTTAGAAGGCAGGGGATCCAAAAATGATATGATAGAGATTGATTGTTGGTAAATAGCTGTGCCTAGACAGAAAAATGGATATAAGCATATTTGGTAGATAGAGTTTTATGTTTTTACAATGAACTGGCTCATCTGAGGTCAGTTAGCTGATTTGAGTATTTGACTTGTCAAACTTCTCACTTACATGTTAGGTAACTTAGCTTTTTTTGAAGAGCTTTTTGGAAATTATAAAGAAAAAGAGAGGCCTTCAAAAACTTGTGAAAATTTATGCTACTTACCATCAAGCAATTTTGTAGATCGAGAAGATTAATCCTAGCAAAGACTTTATACAAACAACTAATGCTACATTGCTATTAGCTAATGAAATGAGCTAATGGTTAACATATCACAACTAATTTTGAAACAAGGCCATTGGAATAGGAAAGCTGATTAATCAAAGAATGGCACCAATTAGAAGCATCCAGGTGTTTTGCTTGCTTCTTTCAGTGTGCCTCTGCGTTTTTCAAACATATGAAAATGGCCTTGTGGAGAAAAGGAGATGCAAAAGAGTATGTAAATTGATCCGGCTCAAGATAATATGGTTCTATCTATAGAAGTATTTAGCATTTTACACCAAATATACAAATAAGTGTCTTATGATGGAAGTGTTTGATCCGACTTTATTCCTTCTGTCTAACACAGAAGTCTGTTTTAATCTATTGTATTCCTTCTTCACATTAGTAGAACAATTAAGAAATGTATTTCCTTTGCCTTGAACACTGCTACAATTTGCGAAATTATTTACTAATCTTGATCCAAATCCATACCACGTCTTGCCTGAATTAGGGGGGTCAGCCTCACACCTGTCACGGAGAAGCTGATTCCGAAAGATCCTATATTCAAAACCTTTTGACTTGGTGCTACTTCACATAAATAGAAGTAGAAAACTGTTTCGGGATGCATTTTGTTGTAATTCATGAATAGTGGACAACAGGCCATTATTAAAGTAAGGGTGTAATTACTTCTGCTCTTCACCTTTAGACACTTATATTTCATACCTGTATAACTTAGAGGCAGCCCCACTTAGAGGCCCTCTTGTAGAATCTGGTCAACATCCTATGTGTATCGTGGCTGAAATGGTATGTGGAGATCCACATATAGTTAGTTGTGCCCTTGCTGGTGAAGAGGCTGATTCAGAGTGGCCCATGAAATATGTTTCAGAACCCCCCCCCCCTTCTGCAAGAAATACAACAAGAGGAGGAGGATTAAGATCACAAGAGTAGCCGAAAAAGATCAGCGATAATTTTTAGTAAAGGATTCAGTCTCATTTGGTTAATTGTCTATTTTTCTTATGTACTTATCTGATTAAAAAACCTTTATTTATCTCATAAAAAATAATAATTACTATATAATTTTTACCTTGCATTTGGTTCATAACTGCCAGTGCTGTGGAAATTCCCAGAGTTTGATTGTCACCTTTTGAGACGTGTGATGCATAAACAGGTGTTGCAGCACATAGTGAATGGTCTCATTTCTTACACTTTTAAGCGTGAAGATCTGGAATGTTCTTTCTTCCGCTATGTTGTCCAAGAGCTTCTTGCTTGTGCAGTATTGCGGCCAGTCTTGAATTTGGTGAACCCAAGGTACAAAAGAAACTGGACTAGTTATAGTCTCTTTGAGGGTTGATTTTTATTGGTTTTGAGATTATCAAGGAATGGCATCTCCATTTTTTGCATGGACAAGAATGCATACATTACTCTTCTTAGATCCCACCTTTGATACCTTTACTAGGACTGACCATATCCTGAAGTTCTGTTTAGCTGATCAATATCTTATTGCTGATACAGGTTTGTTAATGAAAGAATTGAGCAAGTGGTGGTGTCCGTGAAGAACAAAAATAAAGGGGCTTCTACAGCAAATAATGGCCCTTCTTCCAAAGAAAATGGACTACCTCTTGTTTCGTCTGATGACTTCTCTCCATTCCCTGATCCCTCTGCCTCTGGAGTCGAACTTGTTTCTCTTAAAAGTGTGCAGTCTAAAAGTTCAACGGATAAAAATAGAGAAAAGGTCAATAAAGAAAAAAATAGTGAAGGGGTGAATAGTGAAGATTCCTCTAAGGATCCTTTGCTTTCAGTTGACACCCGATCAAGTCGTTCCTGGAGTTCATTTGCCCCAAACTCCCTTGAAGCTGGTGGAAGCCAGATTGAGCGATCCTCCTCTGGAGGAGAATGGGGTGATATGTTGGATTATTTCTCTCGGAGGAAAACACAAGCTCTTACTCCTGAGCATTTTGAAAATATGTGGTCGAAAGGGAGAGATTACAAGAGTAAAGATGTTCAAGGAGGTGACCCTGTGCATCAAAGTTCGGTGGTGAGATCTAGTGCAATTAATTCTTCCAATGCCGTACCAAGACAGGAGAGAGGAGCCAAACTCACTCCTGCCGGCAATGTGAAGCCTCACACTGCCAGACACACATCGATGCCGCCTCCTGTTACATCAGATGGTGAAGAAGAAGAGCATAAACTCACAGCTTTGGATGAAACAGAATCAAGAAGCAGTAGCCACAATTCCTCTGAGGATGAAAAAAATAGTGTGACAGGCCTTGATTCTCCAACTACGATAGTGTGGGCTGGTAGAGTGAACAGAAGTTCTGGTGCGTCTCATATTCGCCATCCATTGGAGAGTTTAGACGGAAAGAAGGCAAGGAGGACTAGTAGAGGGCACAATCAGAAATTAGATAGACAGCACAGTGGCCGGAAAAGGTCTAGGTTAGGCAGTCAGAAAGTGCCTGTGTGGCAAGAGGCTGAGAGGACAAGCTTCTTGTCAGGAGATGGACAAGATACGCACCCTTTGAAACAGAATGTGAAGGATGATGACTCTAGTGATGATTACGATATGGAGATTACAGGTAGACTTCAGAGTGGATCAACTGCTTCCTCATCTGCTTCTTCTTTGCCTGGAACCTTTAGTTTGGCTGTCAACTCCCCTCAATCTGCATTTTTGGGAGATACATTTTTCAAGTTAAGATGTGAGGTATTTGCCGATTACCAAATATTTGCTTGAAACTTATATAATTTATTTATCTTGTGTTAATTATGGTTATCTTTTACTTCTTTTTGCAGGTTTTAGGTGCAAATATTGTTAGTAGCAGCTCTAAAATGTTTGCTGTATACTGTATTTCTGTCACAGATGCTGAAAATAACAGTTGGTCAATTAAAAGAAGGTGGTTTATCCTTCGCTTAGAGGAACTGTCAAGACTTCCGGAAATTATGCTAATGTTATTACATTCTAACAAGATATCTTGCTTTTTATAGATATCGACATTTTGAGGAGCTGCATCGACGTTTGAAGCAATATCCAGAGTATAATCTTCATTTACCTCCAAAACATTTCCTGTCAACCGGTCTTGATGTCCCTGTCATTCAAGAACGATGTAAATTGCTCGATGAATATTTAAAGGTTTATGAGCCTTTGTCCTCTGTTGTCCTACCATTTTATTTGTCATAGATATCTGAAATCATGTTCCCTGGTTGAATTACCATTTTGCTATATTTGCACGATATGACATTAATGGTGTGTAACATCTGGATGCACCATTGCTCCACTTTATTTCTCATGGTATGTGGTTGTATTTGGTTGGCTGGTTGGATGAGCAACTTTATGTGAATATTTTTTGGTGTGCTATAATGTAACTTTCTTGCCTAATAATCAATGAAATATTCTGTCAAGGGGTAGACTGCTGACGAAACACTCCAAGCATACTACCTGCCTCTTTTGCACTTCTTTCTGCTTTTGAAGATCTTCCCCCACGCCCAAAAAAAAAAATAATAATAATAATAGTGGAAGAAAGTATATCTTTAGCAACTGCAGTTTATTTTTTCGTTCTCTCCTGTGAGCATAAGAAAGTGGATCTGTTTAGTTAACTTCAACTTTTCTTTTCTTTTTTCCTTTTCCTCAGAAGCTCATGCAACTTCCAACTGTCTCAGGATCCATTGATGTATGGGACTTCCTTAGCATTGATTCCCAGGTTTGCTGATTGTGAGGCAATTATGCATGTTATTGTTATTCCATGTATGGATGCCTTACAACTTTGCTCAATTATGCAGACGTATACATTTTCAAGCGCCTTTTCAATTATTGAAACATTGCCAGGTAGATTGTGCTCTTATCATTCTCGCTTCTTCTCTCTGTCTCTCTCTCCCTGTTGCTGCTGTTGTTTTTTTTGGGGGGGGGGGGGGGAAGGGTTTTCCTATCTTCTTATGAATGTATTTGAGTATTTCTTGCCTCCATGTTGTGCACTATCGTGTAAACCATGGACTCTCATTCTCTATCTCAGAAAGTAAGTTTCTTTAATCTAAATTCATCATATCATTCTGAAGATGGTGGTGCGGGTTTTCTCAGTTGGCCTGGATTACAGACCATCTGCTAATAATTCCAGAGGCCCCGTGATGGATCAATTAAAACCCCGGAAGGATTGTGTAGAACCGGCAACCAAAGGTGAGCCGTCACAGATGAATCATGGTTCTGCAGTTGGATTGAAATGCGATGTGAAAGGCACGGATAATTCACCAAAAAGGCCTGCTGGACAGTATGGAAAAGTTTTGGATGCTGAAGGAGGTTCAGAAAAGAGGCTGCAAAATAAAGCTCATTCTGCCCAAGATTCTGGGAAAAATGGGAGGGAAGCACAAGGGCAGCAGAAATCTGAGTTATTTCCGGATGCTGCCAGTGATGCTACATTACCTGTGGAGGTATGAACGCAAATTTATCTTCATTGTGTTGTTCTAGCTGTCATTAATTTTTAAGGTATAAATTGAATAAAGAAGAAAGTTGGTTGCTGCATACCTCTTGGCTGCTCCAGTAGTTTATGAAATGGAGCGGTTTTTCTGTCCAATTAATCCAACCATTTGACGTCTCCCCTACTAGGTTTCTGTAATTACACAAATTCTCTAACTCATGTTATTTGATTGCAGTGGGTGCCTCCTAATCTGAGTGGCCCCATATTGGATTTGGTGGATGTTGTTTTTCAGCTTCAAGAGGGTGCATGGATCAGGTATCTACTGGTCTTTGCTAAATAAGCAGACGTTACTTAGATCAATCATCTAATAGTGAGCTTATGGTGACTTCTTTGGTATTGTGATGTTGAAGCTAAATCCATCTTTTTCCATTATATGACAGGCGGAAAGCTTTTTGGGTAGCCAAGCAGGTACTTCAGTTAGGAATGGGTGATGCACTTGACGATTGGTTGGTTGAGAAGATCCAGCGTTTGCGTAGGGGTTCTGTAGTTGCTTTTGGAATTAAGCGGGTTGAGCAGGTGACATTTGCTATTTCTTAAGATGTCATCCCATATCTGTGCTTCCTTGTTTTATTTCTAAGTTCTTAAAGATTACAAATTATCTTTCCATCACTTGTGGCTCCACATTGCGGATTTCCAAAATCTTGTTACTGTCTCCTGTGATTAAATCTAAATATTTTCTCCATCATCAAGTTGCGTGGCATCATTGAGGTATCAGCTAATTTCTTTTCCCCTTTGTCACAGAGCATTTTTCAGTGTCAAGATACAATTTTCTTCTTCTTCATTTCCGCTGGGAATTATTAATGATCCATAAACATGATACTGCTGATTTTCTCATCTATATATTAGCTGATCTCAGTGTCATTAAAATCTCCCAAAGTCTGCTCGACATTGTGAGAATTCGACAGGAAAGGCATGACATGCACCCTACTGTAAATTCTTATGCTCCTTCTCCAGAAATCCACTTAAAGTGCTTGTCTTGTTGATAAATCATATAGACAGCTATTTATGGTCACATGGATGACATTTGAAGTCAATCAAATTCTTGCGTTGCACTGCATGCGTTCTTTGTAGCCCTATATTGTTTTCAATTTGAGGGTTTTCTCCTTTTCTTTCAGAACTGGGGGGGGGGGGGGGCGATAGAATGAGGGAGCAGAGGAAATGGGGGGGGGGGTCCCCGCCCAAATTTACCAAAACAAAGAACCCAAAGGTCCCCCCTTTTTTTTTTTAAAGTGAGGGTTCAGAGTCCACTTGTATCGGGATGTCGTTAGGGGAGGGGCTGATAGATTTGCACAGCTTTACTACTAGAATTGAATTAATTGCAGAGGCTTCCTCCTTCACTTTTTATGGGTTAACTAGAGATAGAATGAGCATCTTGTGCTCATGGTGGATTCTATTTCTTTGCTTAAGAGATATTGTGGTGACTGGTGAGTGTTCAATGACTCAATACAAAGTGATGTTGCCTTAATCTCTCTGGTAGTCATTTCTTCATTGCACGTTGAGTGAGACAGTGAACTTTTAAAGAGTATGCTTGTGAAAAACTGAATGCAGATACTTTGGCCTGATGGAATATTCATCACGAAGCATCCAAAACGTCAAAGACCTTCTGGCTCTGGTAGTCATCAGGACAGTCAGCGTGCTGGTCAAGAGTCATCACCCAAGCAAGATGATTTCCGGGAATTCATTGAGCAGAAAGAAAGGGAAGCTGAGCGACGGGCTAAATTTGTTTTTGAACTGATGGTTGGTGAGTGACCCAAAATGCCTTTATAGGCCTCTTGCACTGAACTTTGTTATTTCTCCTGGGATGATTAATAAAAGTCTCCACTATCCAATACAGATAACGCTCCTGCTGCTATTGTAAGTCTGGTTGGTCATAAAGAGTACGAACAATGTGCGAAGGATCTTTACTTCTTCCTTCAGGTAACTAGTGTGGGTTTGGTGTAGCATCAATTCTAGATTATTGAGACTGCATCATTTTGTGATTAAGAAGTAGGATACTCTCTTCCGTTAGTGTGTGTGGTTGACATGTGTGGGGCACCAACACTTCTTGGATTAGCGAACAGTGTTGGACATTCATGGAGATGTAAGATATGCAAGTGTTTTTTTTTTGGTTTTTTTTTTGGGGGGGGGGGGGTTCATTTGACATTTGCTGGGTGCACACCTTCCAAACTGGTTGATCGATGATCATATTTGAGCATGACGCTTTCTGTGACTAAGTGGACAAATAGATAATAAATGCACAGGCAATTAATCAAATTTCTTTTAATAATCATAGTGTATGCATTGAGTCGTGATTTTTCTGAAGGTTGTGTGTTGACAGCTTGATGTGGTGATGTGTCTGTGCTTCATATCAGTGCCATGCTTGGTTTTGTGATAATTTTTTGTTCTTCACAATCACATCATACCTGTTGTCAGCGGGAGAGGATTTTGTTGAAGAATTCAATCGATTCTTTTCAGCTAATGGTTGCCGGGGCAACGTCCTGGTAACCTTAAATCTGCCTCTACCCATATGCTCCTTGATATGAATGCATTCCTGCTCACATATGAATCCTTCCTTTGGATATTGGATTCACTTCTTTAGTTGGAGTATATTATATACTTTATGATGTCTATGATCCCTATCAGTGCATTTATGCTCCTACTATGGATCTCTTAGAATCAGTCCCCTGGTACTCTTGAATAGCTATGGGAAAGGGCACGAGACCGCATGTCTGCCACTCTACCTCAATCTCGCGAGTGTCAGGCTCATAGCCATATAGGGGGTCTACCACTCTACCGTTCTGCATGTCTGCAGAAGATCTATTTTTTATTTTTGTTTTTGTTCTTTTGGTTTGGGGTTGGGTTTTCAAGAAATTGCATCTGACGTGTTACTCTTTTTGTGGCAGTCGCCTGTATGCCTGAAGCTGCTTGTTCTGGATCTGCTTCAACTTGTGCTTTTGCATGCATTTCCAGAACTGGATAATACCTTTAGGCAGCTATCTGAAGAGAGATACAAATTTGGAGAATTTAAGCCTGCATGATGTATTGCATGTTATGGAATAATTAAGGTACGCTGCCGAAGGTGATTGAACAGCTTGTGTCCGACATATTTGGCTCTACAGATATGGATCATCCCCAGCTTCAGCTTGAATGTCTATAATTCTGTTATTTAACTCACCATGAAGAAAGTATGTTGACAAGTACAATTGATTGATTGTACCATACCATAGGTTTGTGCTCCGCGCATTCTTATGTAAATTTTCCGGATGCTCAGAGGCATCACATGATTTTATAGATGCAACTTTTCCTTTTCATCCCAAAGTAGCCTGTCCTTGGCAGCAGTTTGTGGTTGTCATAGTGTTCTGTAAATTTCAAGGATGTGTTTTACACCACGGAAGTTTAGGCCATTGGACGGGGTTTTCTCTCATCTGTTTCATCTTTTCATATTCATGATGGCTCTTTTGCGGGTTGCTTTCGTTGGATATAATGATTCTAGGTGGTCAAATGGGAGTTTAGGTTATTTGCAGCTCACTAAGAATGCGACGATATATAGGAGTTTGTATTGTAACAATCTAGGACAAGGATGGCAAACTTTGGATAGGATCCCTGCTTAGTTGTATAGCAGGTGTTCTTTTAGCTGCCCTTTATACTAGGATGTTGCTTCTGTTCTTGTTTAGGCTCTAATAGCTTGTTTGGTTGAAGTCTATGATACAATCACATTCGTGATCATATTTCTATCATCATGCTTGGTTGTACGAAAGCATTGTAACTAAATTTCATCGTTGCAAAGTATGTGATGTTCACTCCTATTCTCCTACTAAATCCAAACATTTTTCATATGAACAAGAACTCGCTTTAGCCGCATCCAGTATTTTAACTCATGAGGAGTTGCTTTTCTTGTTTCTAATCTGGACAGGTGCGGCCGTTAAACTAGCAACCATTTCAGGACAATAAGGATTTTTTATATATAGTAAGTTTTATTCAAATGAGCCACTGAGGTTAATACAATACAATACAATACAATTTAAAGGTTGAAGGAGAAATCAAACCCATGACTTAATATGCAAAGACAATAGGGATCTTAGAACCTCTTAGTTTTTTTTTGTTTTTAAAAAAAAAAAAATTTTTAGATTAATTTACAGATAATGTTGTAACAAGATGTCAGTCACGAATGCATAACACCCGACTCATTATTATTATTATTATTATTATTATTATTATTATTATTATTGTATTCCACTGCTTTGATGAGCTACCATAGTCTTATATTACTGCAGAATTGATCACGGCAATCCAAACAGTTTAGCCAAGGAGCCTAAGCAAGGCGATGCGGCTGCCTCACTAGCCAGATTGATGCACTTACCTCTTCCAACATTCAACATTTTCCCTTACTTGCAAAGTACAACAATATCACAAGAACGCATCGCCTCATCCATGGATTGTACCTATTTAGCTTCCCCATTCGCTTCTTACTACTAAGCTGCTTCTTTAAAACATGCAGAACTCAGAAAAGGGCAGGGTAGACAATGCAAAAAATCTGTTCCATAAGGATCGACAATGGAAGATATAATTTGCGATCAATCAAAAGCTTAATATAACGCTACCAGTCTCATCAAACTCCAAATTTTAAAAGCTCTACTTCACTTTAAACAAAAATGAAAACAACTAGTATCCTCATCAACATACATTTGTCTGACAAAAACAAAATGGGAAATTTCTCAGCTCAAAAAATGAAAAACTGAAGCTAAAGCTCTCTTTAGGATGCTGCAGCTGCTCCTTGCTTCCTTGGTGCTGCTTGAGTGCCTAATCAAACAACACCAAATCCACATTACACTACCATCCAACCCACAAAAACCCAGAAAACCTTTATATAAAATAATATTAATACCTTCTCTGAAACCGGTCTTGAAGCGGCGAGGTACATGGCGGAGGTACCTCATTCGACCAGTTCCGGTTGTCTTTCTCCTGATCGCCTTCATACTCCAGTTATCTACACCCCCCAACAATCAATAAAACATACAAGCAATCAGTCAGCTATTAGCTTAAAGCCTTATATCCCACCATGAAATTCAGCATAAGCATAAGTGACATGAAGCACCCAGTCAATCAAATCCAAAACCCCATTAACAAATGAATACGCGCAGAAATAATCAAGAAGCTGGAAATGCACCCAATTTATCCAACATAGAAATAGACAGAAAGAATACGAGCAATTGCCCAGGAATATTAGCTTAAACCCCTACACAAAAATCCAGCGTGAAGTCAGTAAAATGAAGAAAAGCCAATCAAATTCAAACAGACCCCATCAACAATCAATAATTCAACACAAACATATAAGCAATCAATCAGCATCCCTCGAATTCAGCATAAAAATCAGTAAAATGAAGCACCAAGTCAATCAAATCCAAACTAACCCCATCAACAATCAACGCACACAAAATTACCCAACAGGCTGGAAACGAATACCCAATTCATCCAACATAGAAATAGCAGAATGCAAAAGAGCAATTGCCCAGTAAAATTAACATAAACCCACCTCCAAATTCAGCATAAAATCAGTAAAATGAAGCAGCTAGTCAATCAAATCCAAACCAAACCCAACAACAATCAATTCTACACAAAAATAATCAGGAGGTAGGAAATGAATGAACCAATTTAGGAATTGCCCAGAAAAGCTGTGAACTTACAGATCCTCTTGCGGGCGGAGGGGAAACCACAGGCGGCGCAGCGGCTCTTCTGAAGGTGGAAGCTGCGGCGGCCACAGCGGACGCAGAGAGTGTGGGTCTTGTTCCTTCTCTTTCCAAAGCTCCCTGTTCCTTTCCCCTGTCAATCCCAATTACCAACATATAATACTCAAATCTTCATAACCACAAACAAAAAATGCAAAATAAAACAGGAAAAAAATGGGCATTTTGAGAATCTGAATTACAGAGAGAAAGAGAGACCCACCATTGCAGAAGCTGGATCAGAAGAGAAGCTTTAGGGTTTGGGTGGAATAGGGCCTTCACCGAAGGAGAGACAGGATCGGGCGCGGCGGGTATGTGCTCTGCCTATAATACGTCTTTTAGGGTTTTTGATTTAATTGATTTGATATTCACTGGTGATGAAGGATGAAGATAGTGTAATGGATCCGGTGTGCTCGAGTCCACCGATCCAAGGTGCATGTGGTTGCCTAGCTTTGGGCCTTGTCCATTTTTTTGTTGGGCTGCTTGGTATGTTGTTGGGCTATATTATTCTCAGAACTATGTCCATATGATTGACTCCAATGTGTGATCCCAAAAACAAACCCAAACAAAAACAAAAAGGATTTGATCTTTTTTTTTTTTGGCCAAGGGGGAATTGGTCATTTGACAGTATGAAACCAGTGTTATAAATATCATAGTGTACCGTCCGATATCGGTTGAAAATAAAGCCATTTTTTTAGTGAAAATAGAAGAGATTTATCCCCCCCAAAAAAAAAACAACATTATTGTCAAATGAAAGAGATTAGTGAAAATGGCCACATTTATTGTACATAAATCTAAGTAATGTGGTAGTAGCAGTATCCTAATTTCCAGAGTCTTTTTCTACTTTATATATCTCATCACTAAAATCACCTATAACGTATCAACACATCACAAAATTTTGGACAGGCAACAATTATATTATAGAGCTGGTACTATACCTCATACTCTACTTTTGGAAATTTTATCCGCCATTTCTAAAAATGGGGGTTAGTTTATAGGAGAAAGAAGGAAACAGAACAAGACGTAACATACGTTCTTATTGGCTGGATCTATAGTTTCGAAAGTACGTTACAACTTGTGCTGGACCATAATTTACCCTCACATATTGATTGAATGATCAATGTTGCCAACCATTTTTATGTAGTGACTGAAAGTGGTCCCATTTTGGTCATTCTAGCAAAAACTGACATAACAATTGGTTCATTAATTCTTCCATTGCACTGGAAAATTTCTGTATCTGAAAAAAACCAAATTGATCAGTTGCCCTCTTCTGTTCAATGAGCAATATACAGACATAGAATTTGTTTCAGTTGGCAAGAAGGTTAAAAATTAACACATATACAAGTGTTCTGTTTCGATGTGATAAATTAAAGTGCTGTATTTATTGTGACAATTGTAGTAAAGTGACTACACTA
The DNA here is from genome assembly GCA_017589665.1 of Selenicereus undatus. Lineage (NCBI taxonomy): Eukaryota > Viridiplantae > Streptophyta > Magnoliopsida > Caryophyllales > Cactaceae > Selenicereus > Selenicereus undatus. The sequence continues at coordinate 6,204,877 of JACYFF010031955.1, read as the reverse complement.
TGCACAAGTCCTGAAAAAATGGCATTAAAACTTGCACCTTCTATAACCGTCCAATTTCTGGGTCCATTTTCCTTGGGAGCCCATATGAGTATATGACACCTTCCTTGTGCTAGTTCCCAGTGGTAAACATACTTGCATGTAGGAACTTGTTGCATTTCATCTACTTATATTTTATGGCAAATTTTCAATACATACTCGTAGGATCTGTTCTTTTTGTTGGAAAATATGAGTTGGTAAATGGGTGGAATTGATTGAGATTGATAGAAGTGGATTAAAGTAGGTTGAAATTGATTTTTTTTTTTTTATTGAAGTGGGTTGAAGTAAGTTAAAATGTGTTGAAGCGGGTTCAATTTTTTTTTTTTTCTATATGATAAGTAGAAGTTGGTTAAAATAGTAAAAAGTGGGTTGTAGTGGGTAAATTGGTATTTATCAATGAAAAGAACAGGGCCATAGTTAGAGAAAATAAAACTAGTAATTTTGAAGTTTTCATTAAGTAAACAATTTCTAGTTTGTGAATTCAATAATTAAGCAAAATCAGTGAAGCGATATCCTAAAATACTAATCCTTACAAAGATTCCATATACTTTCTTTTCTTTCTTTTTTTTCTAGATTTTAGAAACACAATGCTACAAAAGATTTTAAACTATGAGAATAACCCCATATAATATGAAAGTTGGATTGCTAATATCTAACTATCTTCGGCTTGATAGAATTAGAGAGATCAATTATCGAACACAAATATACAAAATATCCACTTTTAAAATATGTTGAATATGTTAGGGAAAATAATGATATTAAATCAAGTGTACTATATGCGGAAGCGTGAATGAATCTAGATACCCGAGAAAATTAAGCAAGATTAGCAAAATGACAATGGGCACCCAAGATTTTACGTGGAAACCCAGATCAGTAAAAAATTATGGACAACTAGATGACACAAAATTCATTATGATACGAATGAGCACAGCAACGATCTCGATAATGGTAAGAGATAAAAAAAAAATTACAATCTAGCACAAAACATTCAATCAACTACACAGGAACATAGTGGAATATTATAAGGGAATATTAGAAGAGGCAAAAATTGGCTTAATAAATGCCTTGTAAACGGCCACAAAGTCACAACACTCTCAAATGCCACAAAACACGCCACACAACTACCCCAAAAAAAAAACCGTTCTACAAATGTCCAATGAATAGAACACCAATACAACTCTTTATTATGGGAGATGGACTGTCACCATAAATTACCCAAATAACGCTCCATATTTAAGGAACCCATCAACTCCCCAACGCAATCAAAGAATCACGATAAGGCCATCATAGTAAATGGGTTGAACTTGGAATTTGGGAGACCACCACACAGTTTTGGGTCTACAATTACAGGTGAGGTTGAAACTTGCAAACCCGCTTTTTGACTCACATTGTTGCAAAAATGATGCTAAGGAAATTGTGGGTCCTAAATCGATGAGCCTTGCCTCCTAATCCATAGAATTCGCATGAATCAAAAAGGTGGTTTACAATTATGTAGATTAGTAGATAGTGCTTGAGAGCCCATACATATCACCTTTAATTTACATTACAAGCTTTAATCTTAGCTACTCTCTCCTTTTGCTTTCCTCCCTAATCAATTGCCTATCTTTTTCACTGCAAATTCACAAAATAAAACCTAGTTTTTTTTAGGGTAAAAGCCTCTTGGGCTTTTTTTTCTATAAAGCTCATTAATTTTAACCAAACTAGTTGTTTTACCGGGACTGATTTCAATTTATATGAATTGAATAAACTTAGTTAATAGTAAAAGTCTCGTGACTCTTTTGTATGTTTTGATCTTTGGTGATGCTGGTGCACTACCGGCAGGAGAAAGGTGGTAGATAAAGATGTCTTCTGAATGAAATAGGCTTGTATATGGTAGGGTAATATTGTTTGGACATTGTTTATAGTCATACAAAGTCTATATTAATTTATACACCTGAGAGTGTGTACTCGGGGAAACCACATAAGTAAAATATATGTTAATAACTACTCATATGACAAATACACGTTGAAAAATATATGTCCATGTGGCGATAAGAATATAAATTCTCAGGTATATATAATAATTTACCATAGTCATATGACTATTTGTGCATTGGCTTTGCCAACTAATTTCGAAAAGAAAAGAGATTAAACTTATTTGAAGTTATATTAACTCTATCTATGTTTTCTGATTCACATTTAATTTATTTATCTAGTTCATCTCAATCATCTAATTGGAGGAGATGAGCATTTGTTAGGCGGGTTGCCTTATTTTCAACCTCATTCGATCATTCTTCATAATAGCTAGCTAAGACAGGGGAAAGATAACGGCAAGACGTCAGGAAAGGAAAGGAAAGGAAAGGTAAATGAATCTCATGATTAATTGGCTAATTAACACTTCCGTAATCAATACAACAGTAATTATTGATGTTATCTCCTACCAGAAAAGTTTTACTTGTTGCAATTTTATGTGGGTTTGATCAAAATTTTGTGTGGGTTACAATGTAATCAATTACCATAACCACTTTTTCCCTTTCTTTTTTCACTGGTTGACTCCTAGATGACCAGCCTTGAGCACAAATATTATGGAACCCACTTTTTGCAGGTAGAGAGGAAGGAATTGCAGAGACACAGACACACACACACACAGAGAGAGAGAGAGAGAGAGAGAGAGAGAGAGAGAGAGAGAGAGAGAGAGAGAGAGAGAGAAGCAATGTTGTTGAAAAAGTCCATGTTGAAAACCAGGAGTTTCATCCTGAAAATCCTGCAAAACCTTAGAAGCTTCCTGTTTGCAGGGTATGAGAAAATCCCAAGAACCCTGCTCTTAAACCCTTTATCTTGTAGCAGCATCGGCCAAAGAAGTCATCAGCTAGATCAACTCTATTCACAGTACACCAATCAAGCAGTTCCTGATCATAATCAGGACAACGGCAATCATATGATCAAGCAAATCATAGAGATGGTCCCATCAACTGAGGCACTCACACCCAACATTTCAATGAACCACAGCAGTGGAGTACTAACCTCTTCATATGAGTCAATGGCTATGAAACAAGCAGGAGCTGATCAAAGGAAAATGGAGCCTACTTCGTCAAGTTGTTCCCTCTCTAGGTTTCAAAATGGGGTGAGTTACACGCTAGCACAGAAGATGAAGGAATTGGAGATGATGGATTTGAGTGATGTTGATCATTCTTTGGATGTTGAAGAGGCCCTTCACTACTACTCGCGCCTCACTTGCCCGGTTTATGTGGACATTGTCAACAAGTTCTTCATGGACATGTATGCTGAATTCATCTTCCCTCAACCTGCAACCAGCACAATCAGCTCTTCAAGCCGGAGGCTCGGTCCCTTGACACTTTGATTACCTGAATTTCTCTCTTTGTAACTTTCTGATCCAGTCTCTCTTTTTCTCATGGATAAGGCTACACAAGTGGGACCCAAAACGAGATGTTTCTTATTTCTTTTGTTGTACTTGGTATAATGCTTTTATTTTCTAGAGTTCTTGTGTCCATAGGATTGGTGGTCTTGGTTGATGTTGCTTCTATATATACATTATGTATGGTGAAAGTCTGCTAAGGATTTAAGGCAAATTATAATCCCTCATTTGCAGCATAGAAAAAACAATGCGAAGAACATATGTTGAGTATCATTGCATGCAAGATTCTAAAACTTCTCTCCAAATTTGACCAGTAGCTATTTGTGTAGCTAAGTTGTCCTGTGACCAAAAGCATGAAATTCAAATTTACAAGCAAGCAAGAAATTAAAAGCCCATTATCCTGGCTGAGAAGACCAGGAGTTTTTTCCCTCATCACTCTCTCGGTCTCCTTAGGCAGCAACTCTTCTACAATCCAGCCGGACCTGACCCAGAGGAGCAGTCAGAACACTCATGTTGGAGAGCTTCATCATGGCCAAGGCAAAATCCTGCTGAAATAGCCGAGTGTCGGACGTATAAACCCTGATCCACTGTGATGTCTCTTCTTCGGCTTTCAGCTGCTCATCAGCATAGACTGTGTCAAAATCTGGGGAAGGTGCTCTGTAGTCTGTCTTCATTTCTGACTCATCAATTGATGACAGTGGCGATGACGATGGTGATGATGAAGGTGAAGGTAGTGACTGTGATGGCTTGAATACTGATAGTGCATTGTTGTTTGGGTCACAGGTTGATCTCATGAGATTGAGGAATTGAGTATTGACAGAAGGGTCAGGTTTATCTGCCTTGTTGAAGTTGTATAGGCGGTTGAAGAAGAACATGCAGTGGAACACTCCCATACTGTGTGCTCCTGCATTTTGCAAAAGTCAGGAGACAAAAAGAGAAGGTAAGTTCAATAACCAAGCTGCATTTTGAGCAATGGCATCGTCCCAAATAAGAAAAGATAAAACACCAAAAACTAAGTTGCCTGGCATATTGTTAGCATTAAAGCTATTTAATTGAGGTTAAGAAGCATCTATACTCAAAATGTGACCGTAACCATGTGAGAATATCAGAGTGCCAAAATGGGTTTAAAAGCTTGTATAAGCAAAAATGCATCTTCGGGCAAGTATTCATACTCATTTAGGACTTGAGAGATAATACTCGTCAAGGGTACCAAAAGAGAAATATGTTCAATTGAAGAAGGGCTGGAAGGAAATGCTTATAAACCAAAGGTAAATATTATCCCAAGACCTCAACTCCCATAAATAGCATGAAATGGAAAGGTAGAACCACAATATTCGAAGAATGAGGAGAAGTTACCCAGAAGAGCAACAGCCTCTCTCTTGTCAAAGCCCCTTGAGGCAAAGGCAGCTAAGATTGTCTCCAGATCATCCTGGGGAGAAGGCAGCTCATATTCTGCTACCTCTGGAAATGAAAGCGTACTGTCTCTTCGACCAGTAAGCAATGGGTAAAATGGACCTCCATCCTTCAAGAATTTAAACAATTCAGATATTAGACCACCACAAGTGGTAGCATCAGACTGGAACATTGGTTCAGAGAGGGAGATATATATACCAGAACAACAGCTTCTCTAGCGGCCAAAACAAGAACATCAGCACAGGAGACGACTCCAGGACATACATCTTCGAGCTCTGCTTTTATTAAATCGATAATCTCGAAGCCCTTCAAGGATTGATTCGGAGAGGCCTCCTTTTCACCTTCTATGCCATCAGCATCATCCAACAGAAGGGAAGCATCACACCCCTACATATATAGCTACTTTTTGTAAATGGCCCAAAATCCGCTCAATAACGCAAGATTCATCCAATTACCAGGACACAAGCTTGGTTGAGATGAGCACATTCCAGATCATTAACAGAATTCAAAGGCAAAAATCGAACAATTGAATGAATACAGATGAAACGAGGTACATAATCAATCAGATTTATTGACCATGAAATGCAAGAAACACATCTGGCATCTCAATGGACCACATTAGAACTTATTTAACAAGAACATAATTGAACCTCCACAATTCAATTCTGCTTCCAACCACTAATAAGAACCCAGCAAATTATACTCAATGCATCACAACTAGCGCAACCCAGCAACACAACTGAGCCCTGTCAGAGCAGGTAAGCCAGGCTAGCAGATTGGCCTCTAGAGCTACTGATCATGCCCGAAATCAATCGCCAATCTAAACTCAATTCGAAATTCATCTAGATCTCGCACAGATACATGGATCGAACTATTCAAGTTTGAAACAGAGTAATTATCACAAGACACCCACACCACACTACAATCTGCAAAATAAACTGTGTTGAACCAAATTAACCAAACGTCATTAATCACAGAAACAAGTACCCACATCATAACTTCAAGAAACTAGCTCCAGCAAATCAAACAAACCCAGATTCATTTCTCAAGGCACGTTCTAAACCATCCAAATCGTCCATAATCACAAAAAAAAACCCAAATCACAGCTAAACCCTTCTCGAAATTGCATCAAATCCGACCATATAGGCAAGATTTCAACAACAGCAATAGATTGGCTGACCAAGAAAAACTCAGTAATAACACCCAGAAAATCAAGCAAAAATCAACGCAAACCTCAATGAAGCAGTCATGGAAGACAAGGCGCAAGAGAGAAGGGACGGTCTCGGGTTGGGTCGCATTGAGCTCTCGAACCACGGCCCTGATGACTTGCTCAGCTTGTGGGCACGAGTCTCGGTAGTAATCGTATTCAAGCGATCTGGGTGCGGCTGAATCATCATCTTGGACCTTCCGAGTTCGGCGGGAGAATCGAGACAGCAGCGAAACAGAGAGGATTGAGGGTGAGACAGTGGAAGATGAAGATGGGTTAATGCGAAGATTCATTGAGGAAGTGATCTGGGTTTGGGTTTGATTGGAGACGGTTGCATTGTTGGGATTTTGATTGATGAAAGAGAGAAGGAAGCACAGGAAAACAGTGAGAATGCTGAGTTTCCTTATCATCGCTATGTCAAGACACAAAGCCCTCATTCTTCCTCCCTCGTTGTGCTCACCAGCCATCTCTCTCTCTCTCTCTTCTGCAATGAATTGTGGAAGGATGGAGAACTGGGTTTGTGGGATTTGTGAGGGGAATGTTGAGTCTTTGACGAGGGAGCTTGCAGAGTAAATGGGCGGGAAAGTTGTTCGCAATTGACGATACTGCCCTTCGGTATGAGAGTTCGTTATCGCCGTAACAGATTCTGTTATGCCATCTCGGTTTTCTTTTCTTTTCTTTTCTCGTTTTTTTGGGTCTCCCCTTTTTAAGTCAATCCTCAAAGAGACCTTTAAGTCTTTAACCAAATGAAAATTAAAAAAGAAAAGAAAACGAAAAAAAGGGTTCCTTGATAATGAAGAGAGGAAGAAAAAATGTTATTAGTATATTTTCCTTGAGAAAAAGGATTGTGACTCATGGATGTACTTTTTTTTTTCAAGGTTAAAGCAAATTCTTGTAATATTATCATGGACTTATTTTCAAATAATTCTACTCTACATGTGAGCAACAAAATATTACCTACAAATGTAGCTGATAATAAATTAGTCAAGGCTGAATACATCAAAATATATATATATGAACCCACTCTCTAGGATTGATGCTTTACAGGGCAACCTAGCAGTTTGCCTTTTCATCAGACGAGCAAGCTAATGGGCTAAGCATAGTTGGAGTTGGATAGGCGGAAGCCAGTCACCATTCACCAACAGTCCAGTGAGCTATGCTGATCAGCTTTCAGGGACAGCCAACCCATCTTAGTGTGGTTACTGAACCAAGTTGGGTCAGACCGTCGGCTAGGCGATTCGTCATTGGCCAAAATTTCACACCAAGCATGGGCTAAGATGGCCAATCTGTTAGGCCATCGCTACGAGCAAGTGGAGACTAGAACAGTACAAGCTTGTTATTATCAATTATCTTTCATATCCCAAATGTTAAGGTACATAGCTGGGGGGAAGGTACATAGCTGGGGGACGGACTCCTTATCAACCCAATGATTACTTCAAAGATTTACATATGAATCTGCTTGCCCAGATAGCTAGCAGTTCTTTTTCATGTACACTCTTTTTCTACAATGTCACCAGAAAACAGATAAAAAATAAGCCTCATGGAGGATGAGTAAATGATGGTTTTCTCTGATAACAGACATCACTAACTAAACCCACGCAGCAGTGCTGCAAGCTGTGCCATATTGGCGAAACAAAGGCACAGCAGTCCTCAACCAGATTGCATTGATGGTTCAATATAGCCGTTGTATGGTCAATTCAGATTCTTCTGTGTTTGGGCCCCAATAAGATCAGTAAGCAGCCGATGAAACTATGACATTGTGTTCCTTCAATCGTCTCTGGAAATTAGCCAAACGTGTTTGAAGTTGTAAGATGCCTGCAGCCTTCTGAGATAGAATAGCGTCGAGTCTTGTGATGTAGTCGTCTAGTTGATTCCCTGGCTGATCTGCTTCAACCAGCAGATTCATCTCCTGAAAATTTCAGAAGCATGCTTTAATGACAAAACTGAACTCAGAAAGAGCGGAGGTGGGAAACAAATACAAAAGATGCAGGCCAAATGTGCATTGCAAGGGGTAAAAGGTTCCAACAATTGGTAAGAATGGATGGGAAGTAAATTTATTAGCAATTGGGTTGCAAACATTGCAGAGTATTCTAGTTCATTTTTTGTGGAAAATGTTTACAAGAATCATGTACCTTTTCAGCCAAACAATCCTATAAAATAAGTGCTAAATTACAATAAATAGCATTAGCACAGCAATTTCCAAACATGAATGCAACACTGATGCTTCTACATAGTATTCTATCTGGCATATTAGGAGTATGTAGACAGAAGAGCATGTGCACACACCTCTTTCACAATGTCCATTGTCTCTTCAACTTGTCTCCTGTGAGCATTGACAAGATCTTCCTCTTCCTGCAAGCAAATTACACAGTACATCATATCTAGGTCAACAAATTGTCACCCATACAACAAAAATAAACAAGTTAAATCCAGGAAAAAGCAAGGGGTAGGGGAATCAAGATCTACATAGCCAGCCCAACCCTTCCAATTAAAGGGATTATTTCTAGCAGACCCAAAAGGGCACAGAACACAATTTTTTACCTGCAAGAGGTCACTCAAGTCATCATCATCAGAATCAAGGTTCTTAGCATCAACTTTGGACTGATCCTTCCATTTTGGTTGCCCCTTGGCAGTCCTCATCTTATCCTCAGAAGTATAGGGAAATGAGTCCAGCTTCCCATTCTTCTTCCAAGAAACCTTTGGTTGGTCATACGTATCTTCTGGGATTTCATATTCCTCTCTCTCAATGAGTTGGGACCATGCATCGTTGCTGTCATCCTTGAGAGGAGCTGGTAAGCCAGAAGACACTAGGAAAGTAGTGGATTCCCTCACATTTGACGGGGGAAGCACGTCTTTCTTTGGATTGCTTCCTTTTGAAAGACTCTTTACCCTGTACAACATTGAACTTCTGAGTTGGTACAAACTTCAATGGGAGGTCCCACGTGGTAGCAGCCTCATGTTTCTAGTCACCAAAAAACCCGGGGGGGGGGGTTACGGGTTACCTGTCAGCATATCTCAGGGTATTAAGAGTGTGTTCACATGAACCTGAGCTTGGGGAAATGCAAGATATCATTACAGTTCTTGAGTTGCCCACAAAAGAATCCCTTAGCACTTCAGTCAATTTGCTCCCTCTGAATGGTATATGATTTTGGTCATTGTCAAGAGCTCTTATGCATTCCTTCAAAGCAAGCAAGCTTTTGTTTATTTCAGCACCTTCTATCCTGTAAGATTGAATTTCTGAACAAATAAGGCTCAGTGTTATACGAGATAATGTGCAAATAAAGGTAAAGGGGAGAAACAATTCGTCAATCATCAGGGAAAGAAAGATTGTTATGAGGCATTGACAGGGCTACGAGCTAATAACATCAAGATATTGACAACAAAATTAGAAATCACTCATGGAAACGACATTCCCATGGTCCAGGATACTTCATCTCACTAGACAATACCATTGTAACCCATATTCCTACACATTCCAAGTGCTATGCAGCAGACACAGAAACTGTTCAAACAATTATATCAGGTTGCAACAACATACTTTATACCATCAATATGAAGTGGAGCCATGTATTACCGAGTTTGCTTATCATTGTCTGTGGTGTCTGCACCACGTTCACTTCCAGCAAGATCAATGAAGGAAAGTTTGCCAACAAGTCGGGGAGGCTTTGATTCAGCCCCTTCAACTGTCCTCTTGATAGCAAGCTGAAGTATGGCATGTGATCGAGAGGATTCTTCATTAGCGCCAGTTGTGCCTGTACTTCTAGTTGAATTTCCTCTCTCTATGAGTTCTTTGATCATCTCTACGTCTGACACCCTGTACTCTTGCAATCCTACAATGCAGACTTGTTGCTTGCCATCCTCCCTCATGCAGAGTTTTCTGCAGAAAGGAACTTCAGTTGGTTACACATATAAGTACATCATATAGAGAGTACAAACGTACGAGAAAAGCAGAAACTCACTTCCTGTCATTGAGGAGATCAAAAAGCTTTCCACCATATATCTCAAAAAAGCTGACAAACAACTGAAAACCCTGGTTTCTGTAGGTGTGATGCATTAACCGTAGAATATCCCTGGAGGCTTTAAGTGGCAATGGGTTCATTGTGTATGTCTTTCCGCTTCCTGGGAAGAAAATAAGCAATCACGATCAGATCAAATTATGAGGAAAACACAGACGGAAATAAAATCAGATGATTTAGCTCGAGCACATTAACATAGTCCAGTGTCACCTATACATCAAACAACATCAACATCTAGTTAGAGTCACATTAGTATTCAGATTCCAGAGCCATCTATACATCAAACATACAACTGATAATGGAACAGATAATCTGTTAACTTGATTATCTCGCTGAGCAGTCACTATCATTGTCAGATGTCCTTGGGGACTCGTGCAAGACGGTCAGTAAAATGGATGGACAATCAACTATCGAACTCTTAAGTATTCAGCTTTCAGAGACTCTTTATTCTCTTCACAGGACAACCCTGTATCTCCTTCACTTCTGCTATCTTTCCTTCCACAGATATCTGAAATCCCAAAAAGCAGCACGTTCGAACCCTTCCTCAAGCAAGTCCTGAGCTAACCGCATGGAGGCATGAAGTTGAAATTGACGTGAACACTGATTTCGAGGAGCAAAATTGCATTTTTATATTGAGCACGATGAATGTACATGATGTCTACAAATACCAGCCAGAACACTAATACAAACACAAATTTCAAACCCAAACAGTTCTGCTAAGATAAAATTAGATCCTCAAAAAAGGGAAGGCAGTGCATAAGAAACCGACCTGTTTGTCCATAAGCAAAACATGTTGCTTTTGTACGTTGGAAAATAATGGGCACAATGGGCTCCACTGTCTCATGATAGACCTGGAGGAAAAGAGATTGCGTTTATACAAGGCATGAAAATGAATATCAAGTATGGTTCATCATGTGTTCTTCACTTCTTCTCCATCTCACCTCATCATTTGAAACTTCCTCATTCAGCACAGCATCGAAGACAAAATTGTGCTTCTCCACATACTCTGTCAAGTCAACCTGTCCAAAAAATTTAAAATTTTGCTATGAGAGAATCGGCTCTAGCTATACATGCCGACATGCACAGATAAGGATGCACAAATGCAGCTCATACACAATAAGAAGGCCTGATATTAATGCTCAAAAATGTATAGATGTAGGTCAGTAGCCCACCATCTTGTCCGCAATCATATTCATGGCACCCTTGATATTCCTTTCATCAGTTTTAGTGTCCATGAGATTTCTAGAGTGGCTCACATGATCTGCTCAATATCTTGCACACATGTGGGACCATGTAATATTGCAAAGTCACTTGGTTCCATAGAGGCATACACTAAGGCAGGAGAAAAATACACATGAACACACGCAACTTATGGCTACACATATCTTTTCTTGTAAATTTCTGCCTCAGTAATATACAAGTAACTAAGCTTGAATCAGTCAAAAAATTAAATGCCAACATCCCAGAGCAAATCATCTTTAGCATCTTTAGCATCAGAATAAACATGCTTATCTTGTAGTCCAAACACTTGATGACAGTTAATGTAACTTCTGTTCAGATTGAAATTACAAAGAGTCAGATTATGCGTGTACACATTGCCCTATTTAAGAACATCTAAGTTGTTATAAGAGTACTATCTAGCAAGAAGTTCATATACAGGAAGCAAATTGGCCATTACAGCAACTTATGATAGGATATTTTGAATTAACAGTACAACTTACCTTCAGTTTAGTTTCATGAACTGTTAGAGCATTAGCATTGGTCTCTATAATGTCTTCTTCATTCTTTGCCAACTCCTTTTTGTTCAGGGGCCTCTTACGAACCTGCTCGTGTGTGTGTTTGCAGCAATGAGGATTAGTAAACATGACCCATCTGAATGAACAGACAGCAAAGTTGACTAGCATCTCTATGAGACAACCACCAAATTCCCACAACTTAGAATGAATGTCATGTGTTATATATAATTGCATTATCTGTAGAATTGATAGATACCTAAGGCACTGTGAAGGGATTGAGAAGCTTTAGCACTCAAACCTTTGCTGTGCAATCAATAAATAAAACTAAGTACGCCCTTTCTTCTGATACTATTGCATGCAGATGTGTTTTGCTTCATTACCTTGCATCAGTGATATCCTTTTCTTTTAACGACAGGTATTTTGATATGTGGTCAAAGAATAGATACTGTATTTTCCTCAACATATGTTAGTATGGTGAGTTACACAGCTAATCAAACTGTTCAGATTATCCTTGAGACAAAAGTTTCTAGAGCAATTCAGGAGAAAAATCATTGGCTCCATCACAAACTCTAGCCAGATGAAGAGTGGAACGTACAATAGAATAAAACGGGACAAATTTGCAGTGGACAAAGAAAAATTGCATACCACAACTTTGATCTTCGCAACAGAAGATGCTTTGTCTTTCTCTACCAAAAGGCTTTTCATAAGATTGTTCTCAGGCAAACCACGAGGCCTATTATTCCCAGTCTGCTTATCATTTGGGATTTCAAAGTCATCAAAACTTCTACTCTGAAAGGGCTGATACAAAGAAGAGCCATTGTACTGAACATGACCAGGCATCTGCAGCATAATAGATTACAAAAAACAATAAGCACCTGAAAAACTAATGAGTGAACATACTGCCGGGTTTTTTTGATAAGGAAAAGAGGTATTTAAAAAATATATGAACAAAAAGTTGGATGCGAAGCTATGATTGGATGCAAACCTATGATCCTACTGCCAGTTTAGCTTTGCAAAACTCAACAAAAATTTAACATGGCCCCAAAAAAAAATAAAAAATCAGCATGCATTCATCTAAATTTAGCAATCCTAACATAAATTTAATGTCTCTTGATTATTGATATCAGTTGTGGAAATCTTTTCTAATTGCTACTTTGAAAGGTTCAATTCTCGATTCTTCAACTGGAATTATGAAAACCTTGGCAAGACAATGGAGTTCATCTCCGAGCACATCTTGCAGAGCAAAAATTGATAAATATTTCCTCAAAACTGAAGTCTCGATACATTTGACAAATCCCAAATCACATGAACGAACTGCAAAACTACGAGTCACAAAGTAGATGATCTAGAGCTTGATCTTGATGAGTTTGAGCTGCATAAGGCTTATAAGGAAACCTAGGAGTTTAAAACTCATCGTGACAAAAGTTTATAGAACCAATCTTCTAAAGATTAAAGAATGGAGCCAAATCCTACATAAATAATAAAGGGAAGATGCCAACACACTGACACACACGCACGCACGCAGAGCATGTACATAATTGACAATGTGATGATCCTCAAAGGCACAAAATGATCAACATATGTTTCACAGAAGCCATGATTGAATATATCAATCATTAAAAATCTGCAATCCAAATGTTCTCACTTCTCCCTTTGTGTCTCACTCTCTTTGGGGCTTGGGCTAATCTTAATGGCAGAGCCAAAGTCAAAATGGGCAAATGGAGTCCATTGTCAACTAAACTATCATATAAGTTAAAACCCGCATGGCAAAACAAAATAGCTACCATCAAAATAAACTTCCTGTATTCAAGTAGGTTCAAGGGCCCAATATGTACCAAGAATTACACAACAGTGACAACACCACTGAGTCTCTGAGTACATCTACTTTCGATATACTCTCTAAATTCCATGAAGAATCTGATAGTACATACCAATTTATTAAACCACACTATTGAAGGCCTGTTTGGTCAGGAATTTGATGATTAATTTCATTCAAAGCTCCATGGCTCTCTGAATAGCATTTTGAGCTGCATTATTGCAACTGATGCTTCCCTATGCACAAGGGTTAGATAAGATAACGAGGAACCCCCCCCCCCCTCTCTTCCTCCAATTTTTTTAAAAATCAAAACTAAAGCCCCAAAAACACAAGTTAAACTGAACATCATAATGTAGCTTACAAGAGCAGGATCAAAATCCAAAAAAGCAGAATGAACACGTTTCATAGAGAAATAGTAACTATAAACCCACCTCAGGAATTAGCTCAGTATCGTGAGAGTGGAGATCCAAGAGACCAGGGCTATACTCACTTGGCAAGATCTGCCCTTCACTGTTCTTCCTCGATATCCTCGAAGGATTCATCGGTGGCGTCGATGGCTCCGTATAGTACTCCCCACCGCCGCCCCTCTGCCCATTCCTGCTCCCTCTGCCTCCTTGCCCATAATACCCATAATCCTGCATTCACCAATCTCATCAACTAAAATTCAGGTTGCCCGCAAAAATTCAACTCATAACCACGTACAATTCAAGCACCCATGAAAATTGAACTTAAAAAAAATCAATCCAAAAATTCTACTCCCACAGTCCACAGCATTTTAATAAATCAGACTCAAATCCGAAAATGCTAACTTGAAATCAATCAAAAATTCAAGAAATCAAAAGATACCGACCCAGAATCATTGGAACAAACAAGTGCCCATTAAAGTTAACTCAAAATCAGTCGAAAAATTGGAAACGCGGGATGAGATCTGACCTGCTGCGCAATGTTGGATTGAAGCCACAACCCATTCTCTAAGAAGTTATCGGAGTACTGTCTCTGATGATGGGCAGTTGAGGCCCCAGGTCTGTGCATCTGCCTACCATTCATCTCTGTCTTTCTCCCTCTCCTTGAACCCGTATGAAGATCAAAAGAGCCGCCTCCTCACACACTCTCTCTCTCCTTCCTCTTTTTTCTCTCTCTACCTACTGGGATTTCAACGACGCCATTAATATGTTCGTCAGGGGGGGGGAGGATTTGTAGTATTTACTCACTCCTAACGACCTGATTGTTCTCTGCTCTACTTTCTCTCTCTTCAAAATGCATTGGCTTTGGAGTGAGAAATGAATTCAAAAAATTTTGAAAGAAGTGGCACGTGCGGTAGCAATAGCGCACATGTGAAGGTTTTGATTGTAGGAGATTGAGACATGTCGCGCCGGGGCCACCCTTCTGAATTTGGTTGGTGTGCACCGTTGCACATGGTGGGGCCACTTTTAGTCGTAAGGCCTTGTTTGGTGTTCTGTTTAATTAAAAATCAAGCGAATCACCCCCTGCTACGTTAGCAATTATCCAGAAATTACGGACTTGTGTTTGTTTTCGCCGAAATTATGTGCCTTGACTCCTTTGACCACTTTAATAATATTACTTCTTTGAGAAAGTGTCCCTGATTAAATGAATCATGGTTAATGATTCATGCATGCTCCCCCTTTCCTCCTGTGGTTCATGGTCTTGGATTGGATCTGTTGTTTGGAATTTGGGTCCTTCCATATATACATCGGCTAAGAAAATTAATCCAGCCCATGACTTCGGACACATGTCTATCTTTTCTTGTCTTTAGGAAAGTTGATTAGGTGAATCCATAAAATAGCAATGCGTGGTATGAGGCGGGTTGAGCTGTATATATACTTGTACTATTTTTCGAAAATTGTAATCACATATGTATCCATACCCATCAGGTACTAAAAAATACTACACATACATACCCTCTCGGGGTTTTGTGGGTTTATGGGTTTTATTCAGATACATATGGAGAGTCAAAATTAACTCCGATATGCAACTAGGGGTGTGTAAAACTGGTTAACCGGTTTTTCTGTTTAAGAAAATTCCGAACTGTAACCGAATCGAAAATTTCGATTTAGCGTTTTTTGATTAACTGAAAATTTCGATTCTTCCCAAACTCAAACCGTAACCGAACCAAAAAAACTCAATTAACCGATTTTCGGTTCGATTAATCTATTTTTCGGTTCGGTAACCGATTAGCCATCCACAAATAAATAAAAAAAGTATACTTTCTTATCTAAATTTTTCATTTTTATATTTAAACTTTTTTATAAAATTAAATTTTGGTTATCATTCATAAATAATAAAAAAAAAGTAAACTTTCTTACCTAAATTTTTTAATTTTTATGTATAAATTTTTTGGGAAAAAAAAAACCTAACTTCGGTTCTGTTAACCGTAGGTTAACTGAATTTTCAAACCGTCCAAACCATAATTAAACTGGAAACCAAAATCTCTTCTTGGTTTCGGTTAACCGAACCATTGTTTTGGAAAAATTGCACGGTTAATTGGTTTTTCGGGTTCAGTTTTGGTTTTTCTTGCGCACCCCTATATGCAACCCATATCTATGTACAACATACATTTGGGTTATTATAAGATTGTAAAATTGTGGTATATTATGATTATATTATTTAGAAATGTCAAATCAAATACAATGTTAGATAGGGGTGTTTAAAAATATCCATAATCAATTACCCAAACCGAAAATCACTACCTGACCCGAATTTCGGTATCCGAACCGAAATATTTGAAAATTTCAGCCAAACTGATTTTTTTTTTCGATTATTGGTTCGAGTACAGTTCAAGCGTTTTCAGAGTTTGGGTATCCCAAAACCCGGAACTTTAAAAAAAATTCAAATTTTTTAAATTTTCCTTTTTTAAAGACTTTGTAGACCAAATATCCCCTAGCCTTAAGAAGACAAAAATTTTGACATCATTGTGTTGTGTTGTTTGGAAGTCTAGCTCCTTTAGAAAACTTTGTTGCATCCGAACAATGGGTTAGGCATGAATATGATGTTAGTAAGTTTACACTTTATGGGAGTGTGGAGTCCTTGAAATGTGGATGGCAGTAAGGTATTATGTCATATTGGAATATTGTGTAATAATATCATGTACAATTTGGCACAATACAGCAATGTTTTAAAACATAAATAACAATAATTAGATTATGGATACAAACAAATTATTATGCGAAATAGAACAAAATTTAGAAAAAAAGTGAGTTATTGGGTAACCAAAAACCTGAACCGAAATTTTCGGGTACTTGAATTTGGATATCCAAAAATTTCGATTCGGATACGGTTTATCATTTTGCCGACTCAAAACTTCGGGTACCCAAGCCGAAATCTCTTTTGGTTCAGGTACCTGAACCATGAATACCCTAATGTTAGATGATTTTGTTGGGAGAGCTTGGATTGAAATTCAATTGTGAACATGTTAGATCAAAACACTTCTTTTTAATCTTAGTGTACAAATGGGCACAATTAAGGTGGGTGTATGGGGCAACTGAAGTATATACCCATATCCATACCTGTTTTTCAATTCATACTCCATATCCATTTAATCTTTTTTCACTAGCTATTTGGGTTTTAACTTTTAAGTGAGGTAGGTTTTTCAAATTTGAATGAATACCAGAATCATTGGCATCCCTATTCCAAACAACCATTTAGATTTAACAGCATTTATGACCCTTAATTGAGCATTTCAATTAGCGGACTGACCAATCAAAAAGCTATATGTCTACATGGTTTAACACCTTGTTTATTTTTTCTATTAGTGGATATTAAAAACATTGCAATGGCATATATATCTAACCATATTCAAATAATTAAATAAATAAAAAATAAACAGAAAGAAGTAAAACTTGGTGATAAAAATCGGTCCAACTCATCTCAAATTAAAGAGTAAATATCAAATTGCCGGCGAGCAAGTCCATCCTTTTATATGAATGCAAAAGACACGCACTTGCTTTACTTCCACCCGCATTGTCCACTGTTACCAATGACTCGGCCCTCCCCCACCCCCCCCCCCCCCCCACTTGTCTGCCTATGAAATTTCCAACAAAAGGATGCCGGTAGAACAAATTAAACGCACTTATATTGATGATCTATAGTTTTGAATCATAAATAGGAGACTACATCTTTCATATCATCTTTTATATCATCTTACAATTTAATATTTTCTCCCTCTTCTATATCAAATGGATTGCCAACTTAGGGGGTGTTTGGTAGCAACAGTTTTTTAAGAAAAAAAATAGCTGTTTGAGAAGATTTTGACTGTTTTGACCAAGTTAAACAGTTAAAGGGTGTTTGGTAAAGAGTTGTTTGCAATAGCTGTTTGACTCCAAAAAGCTCTTTTTGAAAAAGCTATTCTCATTAACCTTTTGAGAAGAGCTTTTTGTAGAAATGACATAATTATCCATAAGTTTGAAAAAATTACACATATCTCATTAAAAATTCATAAATAAGGGCATAAATGAAATTTTACCAACATATTTTTTAGAAACAGCTAATTTTTACCAAATACTTTTTCTAAAAACAGCTAACATAAACAGCTAATTCAAACAGCTAACAGCTAACAGCCGTTTACCAAACAGTGCCTTAGATCATCAAATAAAATATTATTTATGGACTCACATTTAAATACTTTAATTAGTTTTAATCTTTTATTTTGTACTATTGATTAATGCACTTGCCCACAAAAAAAGGAAAAAGAAAGTTGTGAGCGGATCACCACATGAGAAGAAACCGTGGGGCGAGTCATGTATATCACTAATACAGATGAGATTTTGAACCATGAGCCTCCTTTTTAGGCTGTGAGCCAACTAATGTAGGTATTCTTAACAAACTTGAGCAGCAAAACCTTCCATCAATGAGAAAAGCAAATCAATTTCTCAAAATCCAAGACCGAGTCTTCCGTAGTTCCGTTTGATTCATGATTCTTAAATATTGAAAAGCAAAATTGAGAAAAAAAATAATAAACAATCCAAAAAAATTTGAAATATATTTTCTCAAAATCTTTATAAAAAAAAAAGCCACAAATCGCACAACTCTAGCCGTTGCCCTCTAATCAAGAACTTTTTAGTTAGGAAATCACCAGCTACCACAGAGGCCCAATGATTTATTACCGTCGATTCCTACATCTCCCTTCCGTCAACAACACTCCCCCCCAAAAAAAAAAAAAAAATTCTATATCATGTTCCAGTTTATTTCTTATACATTTTTTGCATCTCACATGTGGGTGAGCCCATTTGGGTATTGTGAGCAAGTTAGCGTGGCCTGTTCATTTGCTTCGCGCTCTCATCTTCGTTTTTTTATTAAAAAAAGAAGAAGCGACTTTGCAAAGGCTTTGAGGAAAATGGAGATGGGTGAAACTGTTGGGGTCAGATTGCCTACCTGTCGAAATATCAAAATATTAAGCTACTTAGGACATGTTCATTTTAGGATTTAGACAGCGTTTGGTAGTAACCACCAACCGCTCATAACTATTTTTGAACACTGGTAACCGCTAAGCACTAGCGGTAAACGCTCCTAATCACTAGTAGACACCCTGAATAACCTTTATTTATTATCTATAAATGCTAGTCATAACCATTATTAGCTGTCGGTAATCACTAACTGGTATTCCTAACTGCTAACTGCTATTCATAACCGCAAATAAACATTGGTAGCCTCTAGTAAACCACTGATAATTGTTAACCACTAATTCTAAACACCGAAATGAACAGACTCTTAGTCATACTATAAAATTGTGGAAGACAGTTATTAAGAACAGGCTGAAGAATAATGTCTTGATTTTGGAGAACCAGTTTGGTGTTATGGCAAGAAGGTCAACTACGGAAGCAATAGACCATATAAGAAGGCTCGTACAATTCTACAAATATTAGAAAAGGGATTTGCACATGGTGTTATGATAGAGGACCTAGGAAATTACTTTATAATTGCCCAGAGAGGGAAAAATGTACCATTTGGTTACATTCAGGCCATTACAGACATGTGCGAGAGAGCAAGAACAAGGATGAGGATGGTAGCCATAAATACATGGGACATCCATATTGACACTAGGTTGCATCAAGTATCAACTCTAAGCCCTTTTCTGTTTACAATTATTATGGAGCTTATGAAAAACATTTAGGATGAGGTGTCGTGGTGTATGTTATTTGTTGATGACATATTCTTAATAGATGAAACTAAAGACGGAGTTAAACAATGAGCTAAAATAGTGGAGAGAGAGTTTAAATTCCAAAGGTATAGCCTAAGTATGATGAAAACTTAGAGTGCAAGTTTAGTGGAGGAAAAGAAGATTCAGTTCAGGACATCACTGTTTATAATACAGTGATACCAAAAGTTACGAAATTTAAATATTTTGGTTTGATCATACAAGGCAATGGAGAAATACATGTTGATTAATCACTGCATAAGAGTGAGAGGGCAAAATTTGAGGTATGCAGCTAGAGTGGTGTACGGTAAGAAGATCATAGTAAAGTTGAAAGGAAATATTTATCATATGATGGTTCAACCAGCACTGTTATACTGTTTAGGAATATTGGCTAACTAAGCAGACCCAAGTTTAAAGGTTGATAGTTGAGAAATGAAGATAATAGAGTGGATGTGTGGTCGTACAATATTAAACAAGATTAAGAATGAATTTACTAGATAGAAAGTAGCGGTGATGCCCATAGAGAATAAAATGATAGAAGCAAGACTTTAATAGTTTAGCCATGTCAAGAGGAGAGGTGTAAATGCTCCCATGTGGAGTTACGAGAGAATTCTTATCTCGGATTGTAAAGGAGCTAGAGGAAGACTACAAAAAAATTGGAACGAGATTATTAGAAAAATATGAGCAACACTTATGACTTATAGATGACATAACTCACGATAAGAGCTTTTGAAGGTGTCGAATGAAAATGTTAGATCACAAATACTATGCCTCTCTACTCCTGTTTCTAGTTATTTGATGTACATTGATATTGTGTGTCATGTACACCAGATAATAATGTGCTTATAGCGGCTTCCTAGTTTTTTAGTGTCATTGTGCTAAACCTAGTTTCTATTTTATTTATTCATTTGTATTTATTTAATATTGATTGCCATATCTATTTCGTGCTTATATTTCCGCATTTTACAAACGAATTCAACTAAAGAAAATATTTTATATTTTTTTGTGAGTTTCTTGGAATCGACATTTTTGTTTGCATAAGTGCCTACAAAGGTAAGACTACCTAAATCTACATCGTTCATATCCCACGAAAGTATGACTCACACTGAGTGATTATTGTTGCTCTAAATTTATGGCAGCTGACACGTGAAATTTTTAACAAGATTTGAAGATATATTTGATTAAAATGTTAAATGTTTGACGTTTTTAACATGAATAACTTTTAAAAATAATAAATAATATATAGTAATTATTTGGTGTGACTTATGCGTGTGTATATGTATAATTCTTAACCCATGCAAATTTCGATTATATTAAAAGCCATCATATTTCTTTTTTTTTTAAAAAAAAAAAAACCATCAGTTTGATATTTCCTCAGAGCACCTCAGACGCCCCTTTGTCCAACTATTGCAAGCCACGTATAAAAAGATTCAGTGAGCTCTGTCAACCCCATAACTCGTCAAGTTAAGTTGTTAGCCCTTTTGTCGGTCTCTGATTGCCAACTAGTACAGCACTCTTATGGGCACCAACAGTTTATGGACCCACTTTGACTTCTGGTATCCTAGACTGTGTTTTTTTTTTTTTGGTGAGATTTTTTTTTTTTTTTTACGAGGGTAAATAAAATTAACAGGATGTTAAGCACCTCTTCTCACAAGAGTACGCCCAATTATATCATCGGCCAAAACAGTTCTAAGAGACGAAGAAAAACAACTATCTGAAGAAAAAGGCACTGTAACTGAGTGTCCAAACTTGGAAAGTCAATCAGCTGCCATATTTGCTTTTCAAAAAATGTGGTTGATGAGTAAATCAGTAAGTGAGTATCTTGCGACTGCCATATATGTATGTCTTTTATAATGTTGGAGATTTGCCAGGGGATGTGAATGTGTCATTTCAATGCTTGAATCACTATCTTGTTATCACCTTCAACAGTTATCTTCTTGAAACCAGCCTGGATTGTTGATCGTAGTCCATCTCGCAATGCTCTCACTTCCGCCACTAGAATAAAGGTTTCACCATAACAGCGGGCTTCTGCCTTAATAAGCTTGCTCGTCCAATCCCGAATGATGAAGCCTCCTACTGCCGCTGAGTTGATGAGGGATTTATCAAAATTAAGTTTGACGAATCCTAGTGATGGGGGATGTCACCTCACTAGATAAATTGAGGTAATAGGGGGGAGAAGGAGGTCCCCTAAAAAAAATTATCAACCGACATACAATTTCAGATTCGCCATTCTGCAGTCGCTTTTTTTGCTCAAATGAGGCATGCAATAGGAGAAATGTAGTAATATAATTTAGATAGTTCTTCTTTCAAAGGTTCTTCTTAGATTATCCTCATAGAGGATACAAAAAAGGTCCTTATGTAGAATCTTATTTTACACTATTGTGGAATGAAATGACAGACCATGCTTTGCTAGTCAGTCAGCTGCACAATTTTCTTACCTAAAAATATGAGTAATGAAAATATTGTTACAAAGTTGAATGTACGAGTGAATTTCTTGTATCAAAACTTGAATATCCCGTGAAGCTTGAATACGACATTGAACTGCTTGGACAAGAATTTTATTGTCTTTCTCAATATGGATATTAGTAAACTCTGTTTGTATTGCTGCTTTGATGCCGTTTCTCATAGCTATTGTTTCCTCTACTAAAAATGACGCTGCTCCTAAGTAGAATGGTTGCCTGAATAAATTTCCTGTCCCAATTATAAAGAATAAAGCCTCCTGCTGCTCCTTGTACAGTTTTAGACCCATCAGAATTAATTTTGACGAACCTGCCTTGTGGTCTTCTTCGGGATACCCAATAAGTCTTCTTACGGTTGATGGCTGACTGGTTTGAGGTTGGTGGATGAAATGATTGTGCGAGTATATGTTTAATACGCCCATTCGACGCTAGCTTTTTTTGCTCTTATTAATGTACTTCTTGGATTAGGTGTTTCATTGCGAAACACTGGGTTATTTCTTGTTTTCCATATAGCCCAAAATAGCGCAACAACTCTATCTATTTTAACCGCAGGGATAGCAGGTCTAACACTTGATGGTCTCTATAAAATATTGTGTTGTTGACTAGATAGGAAGCTATAATCCATCCAGTTATTGAAGATTGCTAATTGCCAACACTCTTGTGTAGTATGATAATGCAAAAAAAGATGATCCACATCCTCGATATCAGATTGACAAGAAGGACACAGAGGATCAATATTCATGCCTCTTTTAAACAAGGTTCCTTTAGTAAGAAGCGACGCATGGCAAAGTTGCCATAAATTTTTTTAAAACTTTGGCATAATATCAAGTTTTCAAATCCAATTATATTCCCACACTAATGGATTTGTAAAATTTAATCCATGTGCTGCCCAAATCGCTGATTTTGTAGAAAAATCACCATTGCATGACAATCCCCATTATATCGAGTCAGGTATTAGGTTGAAATGGATAGTTGTTGTGAGAATTAACTGCAGTTGGACTGGGCCCACTAGTGGTTGGAGCCTAGCAACATCCCATTCTTTGTTGTCTGTGATGAAATGTGATACCTCTAGAGAGGTATCAATAAGGGAGTTGTTGGTAATATTCAGCAAATTTGCTAACCTATTATTAGTACACCAATGATCTAGCCAAAAATTAATACTTGGCCCATTACCCACTTTCCATCAAATTCCTTTCCGAAATTGTTGTCGATTCTTGAGTATGCACTTCCAAACCTAGGAATCTGATTTCTTTGGTTTTGTAGAGAACAAAAATTATCATCAATTGGATATTTTTCTTGCATTTGTTCCACCCAAAGGCTTTGGTCGTGGAACAGTTTCCAAGTTAGTTTGCTAAGAAAAGCACTATTTACTACTTCTATTTTTCTTAATCCAAGCCCCCCGGCCTTCTTGAGTTGGCATATCTTATCCCAATATACCATATGCAGACCTTTGTTTTCATTGGATTTTATCTAGAAAAAAAAATCTCTACTAATTTTATCAATTTGGCGATTACTTTCTTGAGGTAGTTGAAAACATTGCATCGTATGTGCTGTCATAGATTCAATAGTCGCTTGGATTAGAGTCACTCTTCCTGCTTTGGAAATACACTTTGTTTTACAAGTTTGTAATTTTTCAGCTGTTCTGCTCACCAATTCTGAGAAAGTTTATGTTTTTGGTATACCCTTAAACACTAGCCAGCCAAGGTACTTACCAAGATTATTTTGATGTGTGATATTGAATATAGATGAGACAAATTGTTTGTCATGTGCTTTAGCATGACTAGAGAATGTTAGTGACGATTTTTGGAAGTTAATGAGTAGACCAAAACTTTGGCATAATCTAATCAGGAACGAATTAAGCTCTTGACACAATTCAAAGTCAGTATGATAGAAAAGAAGACTATCGTTTGCGAAAAGCAAACATGGAATTTTGGTAGCTATGGGAGAAAGCTTAATTCCAATCTCGCATTTCCTTCGCCATAGCACCTTTTGAAGGGCCCTAGTTAAGACCTCCATACAGATAATAAAAAGGTAGGGAGACAAAGGATCTCCTTGTCTAATGCCTCACTAGGACCCGAGCCATCTTTTTGAACGTTATGGTGGAGATTTTTAGGATCTATTCTCTTCGCCTTATTTTGTCAGAATTTAGTTTGAATTGAACT
>JACYFF010031955.1:6154993-6175526 GCA_017589665.1 Selenicereus undatus | reverse complement strand
AAAAAAAAGAAAAATGTCAATTGAGTTGTTTAAGTGGCGAAAAATGTCGATTGAATGGTCGTAACTGAGATAAATTTTGACCAAATAAATGAATGTTAAGTTTAAAATTCATATTTGAGTTTTTTAATAAATATTTTCTATTGGATAATCAAGTTTTGATTTAAACTGTAAAAGTTATTTTAGTGACGAAAAAATTCACTTAATCGTTTAAGTGGTGAATAATATCGATTGAATTATCGCGGCAAAGAAAACTATTGACCAAATGAAGGAATGTCGTACTCAAAATCTGGATTTGAGCATATTTTAATACTTTTGTATCCGATGATCAAGTTTGAATCCAAATAGTTGAAATTGTTCCAGCAGTGAAAAATATTGATTCAATTGTTTAAGTGGCAAAAAATATCAATTGAATTGTCGCGGTGGAAAAAATATTGACAAAATGAAAGAATGTCGAGCTTAAAATACGAATTTGAGCTTATTTTAATTTTTTCTATTTGATGATCAACTTGGATCAAAATCGTTGAAACTGGTTCAGCGGCGAGTTAATTGAATTGTTTTAGTGGCAAAAAATATTGATTAAATTTTCGTGCAGAGATAAATATTAATCAAATGAAAGAAATTTGAACTCAAAATCTATATTCGAGTTTATTTTAATATTTCACATTCATAGTGGATAGCCAAATTTCAATGCGAACAGTTGAAATCAAAGTTTACACCTAAATTTTGGTTAACCATATCCTATCTTCTCAAGAAGAAAATAATTTTCCTAAATTGGAGGGAAAATCATTTTTTTTAAAAATAATTTTTTATCCTTTATTGTGCTAAATAAAAAAAATTTTAAAAATTATTTTCTGAAAAAATTAATTTTCTCCTAACTAGACACTACATATTGGGTATTGACTTCCCAGATTGGGGAAAAAAAAAATTACACTTGGGCTAGTTGGGAGATACCGTAGTTGGGGTTGGGCTCCTGGACTAGATCTGTAATCCATCCCGTGAACAAACAAGCAGAAGCTGTGGCCCAATATAAAGGCACCGTCAAATAATTTGTCTTCTTCCCCAAACCGCAAGCTTCGACTCTCTCTCCTGACAACCCAGCAGGCTACAGTAGCACTAACATAGAACTCTCTGGAAAAATCGAGCTTACCCTTTCACTGTCTCCACTTTCTCACCACATTCTTCTCCTCACCAGCCTTCATTTTCTCCGCCTCATTTTCGCACTCTTTAAATTCCTGACACCTTCTGCCCAAAACCTCACCGTCTGGGGCACC
Organism: Selenicereus undatus; assembly: GCA_017589665.1. Taxonomy (NCBI): domain Eukaryota; kingdom Viridiplantae; phylum Streptophyta; class Magnoliopsida; order Caryophyllales; family Cactaceae; genus Selenicereus; species Selenicereus undatus. The sequence continues at coordinate 6,174,255 of JACYFF010031955.1, read as the reverse complement.
GAACAATCGTTATATTTTTCTCTTTTTCTGTGACGCATTTTCACAAACGCGTGGTGGGCAAGGCCAAACAATGGCGGACGACGGAGGCGCTGTGGTGCTGTATGACGGCAACATTGTCACCACCGACAATTCTAAGAAGAACCCAAGTCAGAACTCCTTCTCGATCAAAGTGGGTTTGGCTCAGATGCTCCGCGGCGGTGTTATCTTCGAAGTTTCCGACCCCCAACAGGCCAAGATCGCCGAATCCGCCGGGGCCTGTTGCATCTCCGTAGCCGTTGACGCCGGAAACCTCCGGGGAATCGGCCGTATGGTGGACCCTTCTCTCATCAAGGAGATCAAACGCGCCGTTTCGTCGATCCCCATCATTGCAAAAGCTCGTGTCGGGCACTTCGTCGAGGCACAGATCCTTGAATCAATCGGAGCCGATTACGTCGATGAAAGCGAGCTTCTCTCCGTCGCCGACGAAGAGAATTTCATCAATAAGCACAATTTTCGGGTGCCCTTTGTTTGTGGGGCCCGGGATTTGGGTGAGGCCCTTAGGAGGATCCGAGAAGGGGCTGCCATGATTCGGACCCAAGGGGATCTTTCCGGGTCGGGGAACATTGGGCAAACTGTGGGGAATGTCCGTAAAATTATGGGGCACATCAGGATCTTGAACAACATGGATGATGATGAAGTGTTCACATTTGCCAAGAAGATTGGGGCACCCTATGATCTTGTGGCCCAAACCAAGCAGATGGGTCGGCTTCCGGTGGTCCATTTTGCATCCGGTGGGATCCACACGCCCGCCGACGTGGCGCTGATGATGCAGCTTGGATGTGATGGGGTCTTCATTGGGCCGGAGGTCTTTGATGGGCCTGATCCGTACAAGCGGGTTCGGGCCATTGTGGAGGCTGTGAGGAACTACAATGACCCTGTTGTTTTGGCCGAGGCAAGTTCCGCCTTGAGCGATGCAATGGCGGGATTGAATATCAATGATAACAGGGTGGTTGAAGTTTGAATGAACTCAAGAGGTATTGCCTTTTGACTTACTGTGTAGGTGGGAAATTTTGAAGTAGGAGCTCGTATCTTGCTCTCCTTGTTGATCTTATTGGAAAGATGTGGTCTTTTATTCCATGAGTTATGATGTAGTTTATTGATGTCATTGTAACCGTTGTGAACTTAAAAACTTTTCAACATGATAATACACATAGAAATGGCTGAATAAATCCCCCCCTCCCCAAGTTTTTTATGCGTGTTTTGCCTTTGTATGATGAAATTTATTCAACATATGAAGAAAATGAAGCTTGATTATGGTTTTAAAACAGCATGCTAGTCTAATTGTTCTTACTTGCCCAATTTGATGTCCGGTTTGGCCATGCAATGTCTTCGTTTGGGGGCCTTTTTTTTTTTTTTTCTCCTTCGAATTCAATATGACTTGAGAACGTTTTGTATGCATTATATTGTCTTCTGTTAATTCATGGAGGATTGTGACTTTGAAGAATTTGGAGAATCTGAAATTGTGGCTTTCCAGGTTAAAATGATGCAGGAACTCCAGTATCCACCACTGATTTATCTTTCCTATGCGTCTTAAGTCCTTGGGTCTTTGTCTAGGATGCTTTTCAATTGTCAGATGCGAACGTTATCGGGCAGATATGTTTTAAAGCAAATTGTCTTGACTTCTGTAGTAGTCTCACTAATTTAGTTGTGTTCATGCTCTTTGTTATGGAGTAGTGGGCAACTTCTTGCATCATCGTGATCAATGCTTTCTAAGCCTAGGGCAACCATGGATTACTACCGCTTGCAATTCCCTCATCCTGCCCCTTCTCCCTCTCCTGCCCCTTTGTGCTGAGGTGCAACTCAAAGATTTTGCTTTGTTGTTCTGAGAATGATGAGAGTATACCCTTTCCAAATAGCTTTTGCCATCAAGTAATTCCTGTTCTACTAGTTTGTCCAGGTATATGGCTTGTCAGAAATAAGAACTGTTACCTCATATTTCAAGGTGCTTTTTGGGTTCATTGTAATTCTCTTGAGTTTTGTGAACTTGTCTTGAGCGTTGGATGAGCATGTGTTGAGCGTTCTTCTTTCAAGGTGCAAGAACATTGTGTCTGTTTTTGTCAGCTGTACGGAATGTGTTAAAGGTTTGTAGATGACTGAAGTGGTTCTTAGGTTGTATCCTGCTGGTTGTTATCTCGATGGTTTTCGCTTTTGACATGCTATGTGGCTGTCTGTTGATGGCAATTGCCTATATTCAGCAAGTAGTGCTTTAAAGTGCCCTGCGGATTCATCTCATGCTCGTTGCTCGTTTTATAGTAGATTTTGGTCGGCTCCTTGTGTCATCTTTGGATCATCTTTATTAGTGCCATCTCGATTGGTAGCAGGTGTAAGGCAGGGGTGCTTACGCCATGAAATGCTGTCGTTCAGTGTTTCTGAGTCGTAAAGAATGAGAGATTTACTCGTGGATTCCAACAGCCCAGCCATCCTTAATTAGGCTGCCATCAGAATCGATGTGCCTTCTTTTACGATTTGGCAAGTATCACATATGTGTAGCGGACATAAGCGTTGCTTGCTCTCGTTTTGAGGTGTTCCGTGGTTTTTCCTCGTGTGGTTGCGGTTTGCTTTGTCAGATCAGAGAGCACTGCAAGCTGTGCTTGTGTTGTGTTTTTGTTGCATCATCTTTGGGAATGTGAAGACTAGCCTGATTGTGGTGGCTGCGGTTTGCGACAATGCTCACAAATACATGTATTTTGAATTCGAATGTTACCACCACCCGTTACAATCCTGATGATTCTTTTCTTGACTCGCATTTAGCCCACAGAGGGTCCAATCGGTCGACAATTCACGACCCATCCCCTCCCCAACCCAACCCAACCCAACCCAAAAAAGGGCCGCTTAAAGGATTGCAGATTCGAATTACGTCAGCATCTTTAAGCAAGAAGCTACTAACATTGAATGCGTGCAAAGACCAGGGCCTGTTCTTTTTGTTGATATATAAATGCTAGAAGTTGATTAAAATTGAAAAAAATTGGAAGAAAATGATGAAAGTTAAAAGTTAATGAGAATATAAATGATTGAAAACATTTTCGTAGAAATTTTTGGAGGAGATTGGTGAAGATTGGAAAGTTGAAAATGATCGAAATTTTTGTAAGAGTCGAAATTTATCAACGAAAAGAACTGAGATTCAGTGAGATGTCAACAACATTCGATGAAAGACTATTGTAGGTGATGGATGTGGTGATGCTTAAATTTATTAGCTCATTTAAAACTTACAAAAATAGAGGGATCTTAATGACGTTTAATCTGGTGTTAAAAATTGAGGTGTAGTTTTATTTGATGTTTTTCGTACTTTCCGTCACAATTGTGATTTTGCCAAAATTCATTATGGTGACTTTAAACATTTAAATTTTATCAAAAAAATAAAAGATGAATTATAACCCACTACTTGCTTAAGTTCTTTAAAATTCAACTTACATTCATGTCGTATATTAACTTACCTTCTTTTTCATTACAAATTTTATCAATTTATAGGATTCAAAGTTGAGATCTTATTAATAGAAAATAACTGACAAATCATTTAACCAATAATTCACTCATGTCCTTATAATTAAGGAGATTAAAATTTGGATTTATCCGTTAATTTTTCAAAATGACATCTTCTAATAAGCTTATGTTAGGAATGTCATTAGCGAAAAATCATACATCGAGCACAATAAGGGGCCCCAAATTGCAACGGGAAAAGAACATCGTGGCTCAATCTGGAAGGCATACTTGATACTGCTGTTAAGCACCAACTTCCTAGCCTCTCTCTGTCGATGCTGGCCCCCTTTCACCTTTGTTGCTGTTGCTTCTCCTCTCTCTCTGTCTCTCTCTGTCCGTCTCTCTGCAACCGTCGTCACTTCAGTCGGTTCAGTCTCAAGGTATTTCTTTTTCTTCCTTCCCTGCCTTTCCGAACCCCCTCCCCCCCAAAAAGGAAAATTGTGGGTCTTTTTGTGTGAGTTTCTGTGTGTGTTGGGTGGGGTTGGGGGGTTGAATAGCATGTGCCCAGAAGGTTTAATGGGCGATTAGTAGTTTCTGAGTTTCTGGGTTGCTTCATTCTTCGTTGATCCGGAATTCGGATGTTTTTCTCTGTTCCCTTTGATCTGCAGATTCCAATCTGCCTGTTTTCTCCATTTGCGGAAACCCCATCTCTTTTTAATTTTCTTTTCTGATTTTGGTTGGCAACGTAACCCTCATCTGTTTAGTAGCTTAGATTTGATTACGCGAAATTCAAGCTATGAAAATCCCAATATAAAACCTCTAGTTAATCTGTTTCGTTGTCAACTGCACGCTGAAACTTGAGCTGATCTATCTGAGCTTTTGTGTCAGGCTAACGGGGCCTCATGGTTTAACTTTGATTCTGGAGTATCTAGAATTGCAAGTTTGCTCAAGTTGGTATTGGTTGTGATTGTTAGTATGTTGTGATTTTAATCAGCCACAATCAATCCCTGGATCCCATTTAACTTGTGATTACGTCTCATGGTATCTCAATTGGTTGTGGCCCTAGAAGTAGTTGCCTTGATTATTACTATAGCAATAACACTGACTTGAGGGCCTTGTGTATTTTGGTTCCCACTTCCCACTTGCTTTTATTTGGAGATGAATGGAAGCCCTTTGGAAAATCCAATTTTGGATGCCCTATATGGTGCAAACCCAGATGAACTTCTGTTATTATTGACAAACCACTCAGCTTCGAGAGTTGGCTGCTCAACTCTATTCTTTATCAACTAAGAAAATACTGGGTTCTTTGATTCATATGCTACATTTCATGTGACTTTCTGCTCTGTTGGCTTTTGTGGTACATATCAATTCTTTGGTGTAGTAGAAATGTCTTAGCCATTTTGAGTTCCTCTCTATCATACGTGAAGAACATTATGCTTGTTTGAATCATATTAGTGAACATGTTGTTCCTTTGCTCCATGGAGTTTGGCTGTGATCTGACAAATCAAGGTCTCCATTCATCAAATAGGTGGCTGTTACATGCACTTGAAAAACAATGTCAACACTCAATGAAGATGGTGCTTCTCAGTCCCAGGTAGGTATTGTCTGCCACCTTGCTACAAGCCCGCGATATTGTGTATACTGTCTTGAAATAGTTCGTAATCCATAGTGTTGCTGTGTTGTTAACTCATCCCATCAATAACTTTTCAGTTTTTAATATTTGCACGGAGAGTGGTCATTAGTCATCCATAATGTTGCCATGTTGATAGTTGATACCTCATCCCATTGAGAATGTCTCAGTTCTTACTATTTGTATGGATCGTTTGTGATAGGTATACATAAATGTTGCCATGTTGACACCTCAAGACATCAAGGAGGTTTCAATTCTTACAATTTGTGTTGAAATAACTGGTAATCTAGTGTTCCAATTGCAGACTTCACCCTCTTTGAAAGTTTGATGCGAGATGTTTTGTGATTAGGGAATCCAAGTAATCCATCATTTTTGGTTTTTTAGAAAGAAATCCTGTATTTCATTTCCCTCACTAGTAGTGTGCGAAAATCAGCAGATGCAACTAGTTTGGACTCAGGAACAGGGCCCGTCCTAGCAGAATGCTTGTTTGCTGTAGCTTTTTTAGTGGAACTAATATGAGTTGTAAGAAAGCTTCCTCTTTCACATATTCTGATTCCTGTGTGTATAAAAACAAAAATCACTGTGTATAAACTATGTCGCATTCTTGAACTTATGTTGTATGCCTGCAGCTGTTATCACAAATTTTTGGTGACCTGTTGGATTCCATCATCGTTGATGCGGCATCAGAGTGTCACCGGATAGCAAGGCTTGGCCTGGATCGGAATTTGGAGCAAGAGGAAGAAGAATTGAAGCTTTCAGCACAGGCCAGGGCAATGCTTGCTGATTCAAGTAATAGCAGTGAATCTAATGGCAAGTACACTGTTGACATATTTGGACAAACTCATCCAACTGTGGCCAATGAAATATTTGACTGCATGAACTGCGGAAGATCAATTGCAGCTGGAAGATTTGCCCCTCATTTGGAGAAATGTATGGGAAAGGTATTCAACACTTACGAAGCTAATGAAATGCCAACAAGAAGCAGAGGTGACTAGTCGCCAAGTATGTTGGCTCAGCCAAGGCTGAGTTGAACCTGATAGGCCATACTGTGTTCAAATGGAAAGCCACTCAAGCCAAAAGGACTTGACCCCGTCCTACTGCTTCAGCTTCACCTGCAGACTCAATCTAACTCAGCTTGTGAGCAAGCCCGGAGGCTATTATGGGCCTATGACCTCTTTGGAAGTGGTAGCCGGGTTTAGCTGTGTGAAGCAGGTCCATTTTGAGCCTGGCTCAGCTTGGTTCGCTATTTGGACTGGTCTAGACCAGCCCCTTCACTGTGCTTCATTTGCTGTAACCTGTAAGGATGTGTCTGGTTCTAGGACCATTAGGTCACAATGAAGAGCTTTGCTTGTAATTGTAGTTCTGGCGTCTTTGCTGGTTATCAGGTGTTCTCCCACAATGCACAAATTAACAGGATGCTGGGCCCTTGTTCTTTTTTCTTTTTGGTTTTTTTTTTTTTTGGGGGGGGGGGGGGCGCCCCGGCGGGGAGGTGTGGCCATCACAGTACGTATTGACCTTGGATACCAAATTTTCGTTTACTGGATCCTTACTGCATCGCCCCTGAGCGATTAAGTGCATCAGCTGCTAATCAGCTGTAGTGTACTTTGGGGTGGTATTATGAATTTCATTTGTGCTTACTTACATGGAGCCCTGCCTGACAGTGTGACTCTTTCTTCCAATCCTACAGGGTAGAAAGGCACGATTGAAAGTAACAAGAAGCAGCACAGCCACCCAGAACCGGTACTCCCGAAGCAGCCCTGTTTCTACATATTCCCCCTATTCAAATTCCACGCCCATGACTCGGTTATCAAATGGATCCCCGGGTGTTGCAGGTGACGAGTACCCCAATGGCGTGGCTAAAGACTCTTGAAATGGGAGGAAATAGAATCAGAAGCAAAACTGGGCTGATGGCTTATCAGAGTTCAGGAGGTGCATTGTGCCTGGCATGCAGTGGGTGCAGTGGGTAGCAGCTTCCTTATCTTCTGTACTTTTTATGCTAATATACTTCCCTCCACATGCTGTGCTTTTCTTCCTTTTCCTTTCCTTTTCGTTGGACCCCAACACCCCCCCCCCCCAAAAGGAAAAGGAAACATGAGAAGAGGAGAAGAAAATTGATGATATGACATATACCTTGCTACAAGGTGAGTTCAATAGCTTTCTTGAAAATTATGAATAATATGTACCACATCAAGTCCATTTGTAGTTCGTAAATTTAAGTCTTAAGAGAATGTCGAATTTTATTACTTCAAGTCTTCAAATTGTGTTGAGTATGTCAATTATTTCAGCCGAATGATAGACTACGACTTGATCTTGGTGCAATGTTCTTTTGGACTCATCATAGGTATTTATTATCAGCTGGTCAAACCTTCTTCAACCTGCTAATTGCTACTCAAATCAACTCCAAATTGCTCAAATATGCTTTGAGCTGCTCGAAGATGCTAAGAGCTTCTCCAAAATGCTGAAAACAAATAGGTCCTTAGTATTGGTTAGAGCACTGGGGTGGTTCTAGAAGTAACCATATGATCAATGTTTACCTTGGTTGAGTAGCGGCTACTATGAAATATTATTGGGATTTGTCATTTGAAATATTCTCAATATAATTTTGGAATTTTCCCTACGGGTGTCACTTATTTGCCTAAGTTGTGAAGGCTTTCAAGTAATCTACCAAAAGGTACGAAAAGTTTATGGTGTAACTCTGAATTTAGTATAAAAAGATGAATAAAGATAGCCATCGTTGATTACTCTCCTACGGCGGCTAAAGGGGCGAAAAGTTCTGATATTCTTCTTGGAGCATATGCTTTCACTTGTCACATATATATTTTCTTCCGTTATTGTACTTATCATATAGATTATTTTTGGAGTTGGGTAATGGATCAGGTCGTGTTGGGTTCGTGTTTGTGTCGAACTTAAACGGGTTTAGAATTCCTGGACTTGAACATAACCCGTTTATTAAACGGGGTGAAAAGTTTTGCACTGTACCCATTTAATTTTTAAAGTGGTTGATCCGTTTAAACCGTTTAAGATAAATAGGTCGAGTTCAATAGCCTAATTACCTATTTACGAATTTAACATTTTGAGCTAATACGTAATTACGTAGCGTTAAAAATTAAGTTTACATATCACATTAAACAATGACCTTCTACAACTTTCCCGATTTGTCATAATTCACTTTTTTTTAAAAAATTTTGTATTCTTCATTACTTAATAAAAAAGTAAATGGATAAATAGTAGATGGAAAAATGAGTTTATGTTTAATCCATTTAATTAAGCGGGTTAAATAGATAATTTTCATGTCGAGAATCTAAACCTGAATCTAACTCATTTAATTAAATGGGTTGAACGTGTCAATCTATTTAATTAAACGGGTTGAAAATTTATATTCAAACCAACTTAACTTCATGCCGATTTCGGATTGATAGTTGTGTCGAGTTAACTTTTTTCAACTCTAATTATTTTAATGATTTGGTTTTTGAAAGCATATGTTTTTATAGATATGAGAGGTTTTGTAAAGAGAGTGCAAGTTGGCAAACATGCATACGGCTCCGTAAGTTGTCAATGAGTTCAAAAGGCAACTCTGCATCAGCCCGGGGAACGCAATAGAGGAGCCGCAGGGGATCTGCATGCAGCTACCTGAAAAGGTGGTGTTGAGGGAAATTTAGGCCTGTCAAACGGGTCGGATCGGATCGGATCGACCAACTTTTTGGTCGGGTCGGATCGACCCACTTAATAAACTGGTTAATTTCGTGTCGGCCTTAAAAATAGTTTAGATTTACTCAAAACTGAAAAATAACAAGTTTTCACATTAAACGGTCAAATCGTCTCGACTTCGGGTCGAAATTAGTTCAGTTCGGGTTAGGTCAGGTCGGGTTCGTGTTTGTCTCAGTAAATTCGAATCGGGTTCGAATTAGGTTATCGTGTCGGGTCAGACTTTGACAGCCCTAAAGGGAATGTCATTTTCTATTGTTGCATTAAGCAGTCCTGAAGCCACAAGAAGTATGGGACGAGACTTTGACTAAAAAAGCATCCAATCTGAACAGCTAGAACTGGTAACCCAACCCTCATATCACCACCGCATGTCGATGGGATCATTTTGAAGGAAAATAACAATCTGGTACCATCCAAAATAAAACTTGCAACCTTGTTTTAAGCTTATCCGGTCTTAGACCAATACATCAAACAGCTAACGTGGTAGCCATTAGCCAAACACACACCTTACATCAACTGGAAACAACATCCATCATTCAAATAGTACATCACACCACATAATTGCAACATGCCATCCTGGGATTCCGGCCTTGTTTTGTAGGCATCTCATTTCTTTCCGCTCTTCTTCAGCCCTGAGCCTCCAAATGCTCCCTTCTGTTGTGCCTTTGCTTTAAGCTCTTTGAGCATCTGCACACGAGATGAGGACAAAGTCAGAACACTAACATACCTACAGTGAAGAAAGATCAGCATTTTAATGCCCAGAAATGCTCACCTTTTCCTCTTCCTTCTTCTTTTGAAGATTTGCCTTGTCGGTCTGTAACAAGGAAAGCCCACAAGTATAAATGGCGATGAAAGATGGGTTTTAGCAAGGATAAATCATTTTGTGAACAGTTGGTTCAGGAGAGATGGCACGAAAGATTTTTTTGGGGGGGGGGGGGGGGAGCCGGCCACACTAGCCCCTTGCCCAGACCCAACTCCAATAACTTTTTTTGGGGGGGGGGGGGGGGAGCAGGCAACAGTAGCTCCTTGCAAAGAATAGAAGAACTCAATCGCTTATGGAAATGATGACTCCCATTAATGGGCATAAACATCCATATCATCCAATTCCTTAAGGTGCAAAAGAGAAACCAAACTTTCCATGATAGTTTTAAGGGCCTGAAAAGTGAAGTTAAAGCAGGGATGACTATGATGGAATTCTTTATGCACTTCCCACATAACACTAAATGGCACCACACATCACCACTGAGTGGCCCATGAATGCCAACAAGGTTTTCAAGCAGCCAAAGAATCTGGTAATCTGGTTTTCTCTTGATCCGGACAGTCAGTTGCAACACATGCCTGACGCTTTAAATGAACACATACATGAGGTATTGCCTTGGCGTCAACAAATACCAGAAAACACAGAAAGAACACTGAAATCGTTACATCCATGTCCAACACTCCCAGCTTCTAAGAAGATTGCCACTTTGCACAAGCAAGTGCAACATATTGAGCAAGTTCAGAACACAAAAAGAACTATCCACATATTTATTGTTCCTCTTTCCATGTAGGAGGCAACATCTCAAGTATCGATAGAAGGGTTCTCGATATATATATATATATTTTTAAATCCTAAAAGCAATTTGTGACATAAAATCTAATCCAGAAACAAAACACAGACTTCGCTTCCGATGAAATAGTATTCATTCTGACACATTTTACTCAGGCTTTTCCATTAAAACAACTTCATATTACAGATCAAGTATCCAGAAATTGATTTCGTAACGATTCAGACACATAAACTAAAAAAAGAACAAATCAATAGCGCAGAATTTCAGATCCACATCAAAGACAAATACAGAAACAACTGAAAAACTGAGGATTGATACCTCGTCGTAGTCTTTGGTATCCTTCTTGGGTTGCTTCAAGGGCTTGGCCTTTCCACCTGCGCAGAAATTAAAAACAATCATCAGTTAAGATTTGACGAAAAAATCAGGATTTCCATTCCAAGACGAGAAAGAGAGAGAAATGAAACCTTGCTTAGACGACATGGCTGGTGTGGACTAGGGTGGGTTAGGGTTTGATCGGGTTCTCTTGGATTTGGGGGGGAGAGGAGAGAGAATCAGAAACGAAACGCAACACCAACCCCTTCTTTCGGCCAAGAAGGTGAGTTTCCCCCCTCAGTAGAGGCTAGAGAGCTTCTCTCACGTGGTAAACACGTGATCTATCTTTTTCATTTCGGTTTTTAATAACTTGAAATTGGTGATCCACACTTGTTTTGGAACGGAGCCCCACTTGAAGATGGACGGGGACCTGGTGAGCAAATTGTGGTCCGTCTAGATGCACTTGGCTTACTGTAGTCTGCGGTGTCACATGATTTGTTTTAGTCATCATACTTTCATCAAATTAGAATGATTTCACAGAAAATCCTTTCCTCTTCTCTTCTTTCCATGTGAAATATTATGTTGAAAAATTATGTGTTGTGTGTTGTCTTCTATATATTTATCTTTAATTCTCTATAAGACCAAACAAAAAGGGTATACATTATATAAAATCTGGTATGTACATTTAGGCCGTATTTGATAAAATTAGCTGTTTAGGTAGCGACTAACGGTTCAGGTAGCAGATAACTATTTAGGTAGTAATAGATAGAGATTTGGATTCATCTGTTAGCAGATAGATATTTAGATGAGCAGTTAAAGTATATGTGTTTTGTAAATTTAGTTGTTGGGTCAACTCATTAATGTAAATTGACATAAAAGAATATAGATAATTTTCAAAGGGTATTTTTTAACCAACAAATATGAAATGCTACTTTTAAATTCCAAAAGTTAATACTATTACCCTTTCATAAATAATACTTAAAATACTAAACGCTACTTAAAATGTTAGTCTAAATACTCGATTATTGAACATTAAAAATTGACTAATTAATATATTAACTTAGCCAAAACGATAAACACGACTCAAAATGTTGTTGAATACGACTTTAATTGTTAGTGATTATTTTCTGATAAATATCATAGTATTTAGAATAATGCTTTAAAGTTGCTTTTTTTTTTTAAGGGGAATAAACATTTTCACGGTGACAATTTTGTTCTTTGCGGGTGCACACAGTTATTAGTGAGCAACTATCATGAGAATCCATTCACCTCGTCGCATCAACGCATGCAAGGAAGTTCGATGTACCATCAATTTAATTTCCATATGTGGTGAAAGTTGGCATCAACGGAGCTGAGTGACTAGCTTGATTCCTCAAATTATCTAGTGGTTAAAAACAAGCAGCATGTTAAGTTAATTTTGATGTTCAAATAAAACTATTTAGAAAGCCGAGTTTCAAAACATGGTAAAAAGTGATATAAAAGTTAAGTATTCCTCACCTTGAACTCATAAAATTATCTTTTTTTGGATGATTCGTAGCATCTTAATGGATCAATATTGATCAATAAATCTGAAACAACAGACGTATATTCGTTTTCATTTTATTTCATTACATATGCATAGATTTATAGACCATTAAACATGATATCATCATATCTAATGGGGAACATAGTATCATATCGATCTACTAAGAATAAAACACTCTACAAGGCCAAAAAAAAAAAAAAGCCTAACTCAAAGTTGTTCCATCCTCAATCAACCAGATACAAGTTGAAGGACCATTCACTAGCTTTATGTAAGACACTCTTCAGTTGTTGACGTACAAGCAACAACCTTTTGTACATTTCTTTGGAGTTTGAGCATCTTCTTTTTTTATAGTCATTACGTTGACTGTCTGCATCAAATCAAGTTGCTATCATCAAACCATGCGCGCATGAGATACATTATCTTTGGAAAAGCAATTAATTTATATGCTTGCACAGTTGCACTAAAGTAAGATTCAACAATAATGTGACATGGCAATTCAAAAAAAAAATGCTTTATTCTTAAAATTAGCAAATTTAAGAACAAATAAAATAAATTATTTAGACAAAATAGTACACTTTCATTGGCAATTTATATTTCTCATTAAACAAGTAACGAGCTTATACTATAACTTTTTTAAAACATTTGTTTATGATTAATTAAGTTATAGGCCCCCCGATATTCCTGGCATTTTTAGAATTTAAGATATTAAACTTGTATCGATTAAAGTTATATTTGAAGTGTGTTGACACATTTTGGTTTATCTATTTTATTCTTAAAATCCTTATTTTTATGGTGATATTTTTTTTATTTCATTGCAATTTAGCGGCAAATTAGTGTAGGTTCCATTAGCGCATTTAGAATGATTGTTAAGGTTTTCACGATTTAAGTTATTATTATTTGGATCCACCATAATTTATGTCTCTACGATTTTCCTTTTTTGGATGTAAAACCCGGGTCTTATTTTATTAGAATAGACGATTTATCAGAATATATAAAGAAACAGTTGGAGGACAAGAACCCATTCATATTATACGCTTTTCATTTTAAAGGGGACAATTCAAGTCAGGTCATGAGCAACTGAATTTCCATCTCGTTTTACATGAGACCACATCATTGCATCAAATAAACAACCAAAATCAATAAAGTCTTGGAGAATAATGTCGAATTCGCTTAGTGCAACAGCCTTGCTACCAGCCCTATTGATGAATGAATTAAAGACAATTTGATTGAATTGATAAAGTCCGTCCCATCCACTCTCATCAATATTCGCATCCACATTCGGTATTTGCATTTCGTCTTGCAAGCTAGTGTTTTCAATCAATACAGCATTGTATGAGCTTCCTTCATATTTAAGTTAATAGGAGTTACCTGGTCAGTTTATTTTAATCTGGATTGCCATATTAATACTCACACTTGTTAGAATATGGGTCAGCTTCTTACTAGCTAGCTAGACTATCTTTTCGCTGGTTGCATGGTATATGAAACTCGATTCATAACGATTAATAGTTAAAATTGACTTTTGAAATTGACTTACTAAATGCACCTTAAGAAGGTGATGACAAAATTGAACAAATAATTTTCTCGATGAAGAAAATCACGTCGGACTAATCTTTGCAAACTTGCATTGTGAGGAAGGAGATCACCATAGTAGAGCAGAGTTGTGACTGCACCCCTTGCATCATCAATGAACGTTGACACAAAATTCACTAGTGACCGCACCATCAGTGGTATTGCAGACTGCATGATTCAGAACACATGCAACCCAAACATATAAGGAAAAACAAAAATGTGTCAGGAGCATACATTGCATGACGAAGATATTAAAAAATTGCAATTGTACAAGAGGGAACATACCATTGCTTAGTTAGAGCATATGCAAGCTAGGAAGATTGGAAGAAGCATAAACATGGTGGGAGGAATGAGGAAAGCTTGTGAGTGAAGAGAGAGAAAGCAAGGACTTAGTTCAGGGGTGTGGAATCTGAATCAGAAGAACGTTCGTTGCAAGATTTTATGTTCTTCCAGCGGCTGTTCAAAGTTCAAACCTAACAATCCCCCCCCCATGTCATGCGTTGCCTTCCCCGAGTCCATCTACTCCAGGGGGTAACCAAATTTATTAGGAATCTCATCTACCTTTTAAGTTGAGGACAACCCCACTAAAAAGAGAGGGGGGGGGGGGAAGCAGTGAAAAGCTCAACAGTTGGCAGTTGAATCAGTTGACTTGGTTAAGAAATAGCTGGCCAACCATACCACATTGGGCCTGCCCTCAACCCAATAAGGCCATGTTTTTTTTCGTTGGTAAATTTTAGTTTACTGACTTCAATCCAGTTCAATCCATTATTTTTACTAATTTTTACCCATAATTAAAAAAATATATCAATTTTAAACAACTTCAACAAAAAAAAAAAAAAAAACCCACCTCAACCAACTTCACCTATTTTCCAACCCTTATTTCCCAACGAAAAAACCCGGCCCTATGTCCTTCAGTCCAACATCCCTAAGAGAATGTAAGAGTGTTTGAACTTTGAAGTGGGTGGATTTAGACCAAAAAGAGAATTGTCCGTTCCAAAATACGTATTAAAATTTATCTTCAAAGTTGTTGTTAAGGCAAGATGAATTTGTTCGATCAAATATTAACAAACGCAAAGTTAGCTTCAGTTGAAAATCACTCAACTTAAATTGGGATTATGTTGAAATCTGAACAATCCAAATATGACTCAAACCAAAGTCGACCAAACCCAAATCAAAGTCAAATGACATATTCTCTGTTCTTTTTTTAACAAGTTTGACCAGTTCGATAAGTTTCACAAATATATCAGAAATCAAGCCAAGAGATAACTTGAAATGATATACCAGTAAGCAACTAACGAGTTAAGATTGTTATTTGATTGACTATCACAAATTTTATAAAATTATTAGTTTGTGTTCGATCAAAAAGATGATGAGTCCACTGGTCTCTAAAATATTGTAGATTTGTAGGTGACTATTAAGGAGGTAATTAAAAAATATATAGGGCAAACTCTACGTTCCTCTTCTTTAGAGAAATGCTTTGGTGAACTTGACTTCTGAAATTAATTATGATTGGAAGTTTAACTCATTTCTATATTGAATTTCAATATGAGTAGTGAATTCCAATATAAACATGCAAAATGAGTGACGCATCACAGACAGTTAAATTTTCCAGCTCTTTCTGCCATATAAAAATTTAAAGAAATGCAATTTAATTTTTTATTTAACCATAACAATCTTACCGACTCGGGCTTACTAAACTCCCATCTATACTATATATAAAAGCAATGTTGTGATGATGTGGCTTTTTCGAATTTTCTCATAAATTTGAGATTTTGAGCCGTTAGATTATTTGATTATATAATCACAACCGTTAGATTTTCAATAAAATAATTGCTGTCATAATTAAAAATATATAATATCTTGATTTTTGTTTGGGCAATAGAATCTCTTAACTACCTAAAAACAAAATATACTTTGATATCCTTTCCTAAATCAATAAAAAAAAAATTATCATCATAATATCATTATGTTATTTGATTATAAAATCACAACCATCAAATTTTCAGTAAAAATAATTACCATCATAATTCAAAGTATATTATTTCTTGATTTTTTTTTTGTAGTGGAATCTATTAACTATCTAAAAACAAAATATACTTTAATAACTTTTTCTCAATCACTGAAAATATTTGTGTGCTAAAGTTTATGGATGGTATTAATATTTTAGTGATCCAAGTAAGGAATAAAGTATTAAAGTTTTACTTTTCTTATTTTAATGGTAAATCCAAAATTAGCCACTTTACATATCTATACTATATATAACAGCAATGTTGTGATGACGTGGCTTTTTCGAATTTTCTCATAAATTTGAGATTTTGAGCCGTTAGATTATTTGATTATATAATCACAACCGTCAAATTTTCAATAAAATAATTGCTGTCATAATTAAAAATATATAATATCTTGATTTTTGTTTGGGCAATAGAATCTCTTAACTACCTAAAAACAAAATATACTTTGATATCCTTTCCTAAATCAATAAAAAAAATTATCATCATAATATCGTTAGGTTATTTGATTAAAAAATCACAACCATCAAATTTTCAGTAAAAATAATTACCATCATAATTCAAAGTATATTATTTCTTGATTTTTTTTTTGTAGTGGAATCTATTAACTACCTAAAAACAAAATATACTTTAATAACTTTTTCTCAATCATTGAAAATATTTGTGTGCTAAAGTTTATGGATGGTATTAATATTTTAGTGATCCAATTAAGGAATAAAGTATTAAAGTTTTACTTTTCTTATTTTAATGGTAAATCCAAAATTAGCCACTTTACATATTATTCTTAAAAGCAATGTTGTGATGACATGGCTTTTTAAAATTTTTTCATAAATTTAAGACTTTGAACCGTTAGATTATTTGATTATATAATCACAACAGTCGGATTTTCAATAAAATAATTACCATCATAATTAAAAATATATAATATCCTGTTTTTTTGGCAACATAATCTCTCAACTACCTAAAAACAAAATATATTTTGATATCCTTTCCTAAATCAATAAAAATAATTATCATCATAATATCATTAAATTATTTGATTATATAATCACAATCATCAGATTTTTAATAAAAATAATTACCATCATAATTAAAAGTATATTATTTCTTGATTTTTTTTTGTAATGGAATCTATTAACTCCTAAAAACAAAATATACTTTAATAACTTTTTCTAAATGATTGAAAATATATACGTACTGAAGTTTGTGAATGGTATTAATATTTAGTGATCCAAGGAAGGAATAAAGTCTTAAAGTTTCACTTTTCTTATTTTAATGGTAAACCCGAAATTAGTTACTTTACATATTATTATTAGATTAAATAGAAGCGATGTGAATCAATAGAAGAGCTAGACCTAGACGAAATTTTTTTCTTTCCAAATGTTCTTAATGCGGGATAAGGTGTTTTTCTTCTTATATTTATTGGTCAGGAATTAAAGTTCCTAAAATCACTATTTTTTTTTTTATGAACAAAAATTCACACAATGATAATTAATTAATGGTCGAAAATATTCATTTTAAGTGGTTGATGAAATTTTTTATTCTTTTAAGCGGTAACAAGTATTTCTATACCCATATAATAAGTGAAAAAAATTTATAAGTTTTTAATTGTAACAATTATTTATAAAATATTACAATATTCCAAATGGCAACCAGTCATATACAATATTTTGAATTTTTTAACTTTTTAAGAAGAAGCAATTATTGATAGCTGCAGATTATGAGAAACTATCAACTAAAATTTCTAATATATAGAAATATACTACAATAAGTTTAGCAAATATTTTTGATAGCAGTTATAATATCTTAATTTCTCTATAATAATTTGAAAATTATGATAGTCTAAAAAATTTTGTAGTTGGATGTTTATACAACAACAACAAACTCCCAATATGGGTCCCGCTTTCGCAGGGTCTGGATGTTTATAATATACTACAATAAGGTCAGGCCTTGATTCCTCAATTATAATATCTTAATTTCTCTATAATATTCCAAAATATCCATCTTGCTCTCTGCTCTTTCGTCTTCTTCTACTTGGATGTTTATATTTTTTTTGCACTCATTTCTCTTTTTATATTTTGTAATTTGTAGGGATTAAGATACATTAAGGAAGACGTCTTCATCAATTCCATATGTACACTCTTATATTATTAATTCTTTTCTACATTCGGATTACCCACAACAATAAGAGAAATAAAAAATTAAGAAAGTTTTTCAACCAATGTTTAAACTTTTAATTTTATCTACTAGCATGTATGTGTATGTGTATATGATTTTCTAAAGCACTCTCTGTCCTTAATCTTCAGCTGACTGATTGTATTGCAATTGAAAAGTAGAGAAATTGTTGTTTGTAGGTATTGTGGAATTTGAAACTTCCAGTATAAGTGATATTAGTATACACCCTACTTTTACAAAATTGACATGTTTTCTAAATTCAGAAAAATGGGATGCACCCATAAAAGATTGATATGTGTTTAAAACATAACGGTGCATAATTAACTTGATGACATTTGAATTTTAACATACAGGTGCGCATAACTAACAAACAACTCATAAATTGATATGTTGTCACACAACATATGGGTGAAGATATGTTCCCCTATCTCTTGGAATTTATGCACCCCATTTTTTTAAAACAAAAAAAAAAAATATTTCGTAACCTTGCATCATCCATACGATATGAACAATGAAGGCATAGAGGAAAAACTACATTTGAATTTATACACTTAGTTACAATTATATGTCCTTTTTTGAATCTTTTTTATTTTATCTTTAATTAACTAAATAGTTATGGGATTTTGTAAAACACTCTTTCTTCTAAGCATAAGCAAGTCAAAGTAATTTATAATTCATATGATCAGCGTCTTTATCATTTGGAAAAGAATAATTAAGCATAATGAAACAATATTCTATTATATTAGCTTACTCACTTAATTTGGTTCTTTGAACAATATAAAGCTACAATATAAAATCAAGGCTTAAAATAAGTGGTTGATTATTCATGAGATTTAAAATGATCCTCATGGAAATATGAGCATATGAGATAACTAAAGCAAATCCATTGTAAGTACATCAATGCATGGATTTTTGCACTCATGGAATACCTCTTCTAGCCACCCATAAAATGAATTATGTATAGTTTGATATGAATTTTTCTCACTGGAAACGCTTGATATAGAGTAATAACATATGTGTAATATATATGGAACAAAAAAATTGAATTAATATTTCTATAATAATATTATGATCTATTTATTTTATTTTTTTGGATAAAAGATCCATTTATGTGTTATAACTGAAATCCGTTTGATTGATTATATTGACATTACAATTTTGAATACAAAAATACAAAATGAAGAAATAAACAGAAATAAAAATTAAAACAAAAACAAATCGATTTGATTGATTATGTTTCGATCTCAATTTTGAATTTCTTCCGAGAATACTGTGCATAATATTGGAAAATTGATAATAATTTTATAGACTTAATTTATTTTTTTCCCTCT
>JACYFF010031955.1:6130157-6149993 GCA_017589665.1 Selenicereus undatus | reverse complement strand
ACACACACACACACACACACACACACACACACACACACACACACATATTCAAAGTGTCTATTTTAACATACACCGTGCAAAGCACGGGTCCAAACTAGTTCATTTATAACTCAAATGAGCTTAAATGGAATATCAAATATACTACCCAAATAAACAAATAAATAAATCAATCTTATTCGTTTATAGCTGGAATCCGCTCACATGAGACAATAAACCCCAATAATAAATCATTTTGTTCACTTGTCCAAAAATCTTAAAGTTCATCTTGGATCCATTAGGGAAACCAAAGCCCACTGTCCCACCAGGCACCAGCTACGTGATTTATTCAGAGAAGCTACAAAGGATAATACCCATCAACATTTGGATCTAATTTGATGGAACTATAGGTCTTGTTCGGTAAAATTACTTGTTTAGGTAGCGGATAGCGTTTCAGGTAGCGGATAGCGTTTCAGGTAGCGGATAGCATTTCTAATTTAGCTGTTAGCGGATAGCCGTTTAGATTAACAATTCAAACTAATGCGTTCGGTACATTTAGCTGTTATGTTAGTTGGTTAATGTAAATTGACATAAAAGGATATAAATAATTTCCAAAGATAAAATTTTTAAAGGATATTTTTTGGCTAAAAAATATGAAACGCTACTTTTAAATTTCAAACGGTAATACTATTAGCTTTTCAAAAACGCTGCTTAAAACACTAAACGCTACTTGAAATACTAGTTTACTGAACACTAAAAATTAACTAATTGGTGTATTGACTTGGTCAAAACGATAAACGCTATCTAAAACGTTATTGCCGAACACGAACTAGAGACATATTGTCAAGGTAAAAATAGAAACTATAATCCATATATATTGATTGCCTATAAAATAGTTATAAAAGTGAAATACATGCCCTCAAATATAACAAGAAGTACGTACAGAAAATAAAGTTGAATATCAATACATGTTGATTCAAGTTGTTTGTCACTTGTTCCTCTTAAGTAAGATCTTGGGTTCGAGTCTTATAAATAGAAAAAATTCGTGATGGAAAAACTCTACCTCTATAATAGTTTGATTCTAGTGAAATAGAGAATTTAAAGCAAAAAAAAAAGAAAATAAAGTTGATTAGGATCCCATCAACAAGCAGAAAATACAAAACCAGCACGAGGGCATAAACGGCCAAATTAACTAACGACCATGTTTTCCGGTTGGCCTTGTATTACCACCATCTTCTCTTTACCGTATTTTATGGCTTCTTTTGCATACCCACTTGTCACGTCCTACGTGGCTTTTCCCATAGCTCCTCTTTCTCTCTCCTCTGTAATCAATTCAACCATACATCAAGCTGATCTTCACTCACTCTCCCTCAACTCGACTATCTCCTTTTCCCAAATCTGTCTGTCCATATCAATTTTCTCTCTCCCACCAGATTAACCTCCATCATCGTCCACCTCCGATTTCCTCATTGCCAATTCATTTTTTCTCTCTGTCATTTTTTGGGTCTTTATTCAGAGATTTCTCATATAGATTCTTGCTTTGTTTTCATTATCCATTTTAGGCCTTATTCGAAAATTTGCCCCCCTCCCCCAATCTTTCCGTGAGTTGATTGATTGGCTTGCAGAAAAACTTACAAAATTTTGTAGAATTTCCGACCACTTTCCTATCTCATTGTCTGTGTTTTGATATACTTTCTGGGTTGTCAATCATCTTTGGGCGCCCAGAAGAAAAAACACAGAAACAGAGAAGTAGGTGCCCCCCTCCTCCCCCCCAAAAAACTTCCAACCCCAAGAAAAAAGGAAAAGGGAAAAAGAAGAAGAAGAAAAGAGTCTCTTTCTGAGAACAAATGTTGGACGGCTTATTGGGTCGCAAGAATTTCAAAACCAAATGGTAAATAATGATTATTGATCCTCTGTTTTTCCCTCTCTTTAAGAACAGTTTTATGGGGGGTTTTGTCATTGATTGATAAATTATGGAGTTTAGCTGGGTTCTTTTGGTTCCTTGTTGATTGTTGGAATTGATTAATTCTTTTCCCATTTTTTTTTGTTTTGTGGTTTCTATAATTAGTTCAGGGTTTTTGATTTCTAGGTTGGTTTTCTCTGATTAAATTGTTGTGTGTTGATCTAGCAAATCGGCCCTAAACCGGACTCGGACTCGGTTAGATGCGATTAAGAGGAAACGTAATGCAATGCAGAAGTTCCTGAAGAAGGATATGGCTGATCTCTTGAAGAACAATCTTGACCGCAATGCCTATGGCAGGGTACCCCATAGTTTCTCTGTTTTCGTCTCCTTTTATTCTCTGTCTTATCTCTCACAAACCATTGCATGGATTTGGGTGTTTGACAATTGGTTTTCATTATGCAATGCTTTCAGCGCAAGGGTTTTGTGTATTTTGTTGTTGCGGTCTTCCTCCTTCGATTCAAATGCTTTCTTGTAATTTGCTTAATTTTTGTCGGAAGACCCATGAATAAGTTTTGCAATATTCTGTCGAGAACTAACTCTCGATGCAATATAGTTGGACGTTCTGTTTGTTAGAATTGTAGAAAAACAAAAAGGTTGTTGCAAAAACCACATCAGCTTAGAAACATTTTGTTCATTGAACCCATACTATTTCCCTATGAGCCGAGAGGAGTGGTTCTCATGCATCAGCGCCTAAAAAGCAAGGATAAACTTACCAAATATCATCAAGATGCTTAATATGGTATCCAGATTCGTGATGGTTCTGCCTCTCTACGCATAATCTTGGCTGTATATGAAGTAGAGTGTAGAGTCATATGCATTGGAAAAGGGCAAACATATTTGTTGTCCTAAAAGGTTTTTACTTTGGATGAACACGGAAGTCTTATTCCAGCCTCGATGAATAGGTGCTAGATTGTGTCTCACATTTAGCAGAGGTTTTCTGTATTACACTGCTATGGTGCATCATTCATTCATGATGAGATTGTTTTTCTGACATTTTTACTGTCTACGTAGGCCGAAGGGCTATACGTCGAGCTGAACTTGTCATCTTGTTACGACTACGTGGAGGACTGTTGCAAGTGTGTTGCCGCACATCTCAAAACCATGCGTGAGCAAAGGTATGCATGCCCTTCGTAAAAGTTTGATAAAAGTTGCGGTAATTAATTAACCATCTCTTCATCTTGCTGGCTGCATATTAATAAGAAGCATAGGTTGGTGTCCGCAAAAGAAAATAGTGATTTATTAAAGGTACATTTAGCCAATGATTCAAAATGCAGTTTCGGTCGTGATTTCGGTTTCGGTAGCGGTATGGCAAAATCGCTCTAATATGGCAATCGCGTTCTATATCGCGGCTATCGCGGCATGACAATACGAATCGCCCAACTCCAAAACCTTTCCAACATTACCTTTTCGTCTCGGTTCGGCCACATTTTAACTCTTAGCGAGTTAGCTATGCAAGCATGCATTATATTAGTTTGAGCTGTAACTTGTTTGTGAAGTTAAGTTGACAGTACTTCTAAAGAAATATGAGCCCCTGATGATGGGTTTTCCGAGTCAAATTAGCTTTAGAATTAATTTCTACTGTCAAAATTTTCCCTTCCTCTTTCTCCGGAGCTCAAACTGTTATTCATTCTGTTTCCCATCTATTGCGACCCCTCAAGCTGATGTTCCATCCCATCCCATCTGCATTCTAACATTATCAGAAAGTGAGACACATGTGCTCGATTTGGTATACTCTGTCTGTACGTGGAATATCTGGTCCTTATAACCTAGAAGACACCTTCGATCTTCCAGGATTATGTCCTATACTAGTGTGGCATTGCGGTTCACATTAAACTGTATCATCCAGTTTGACATGACGCATTACTTTGTCCAGCGAGTGCCCGGAGGAATGCAAAGTTGCTGTCTCTTCGTTGATTTATGCTGCAGCTAGATTCGCTGACCTCCCTGAGCTGCGTGATCTGAGGAATCATTTCAGAGACAAATACGGAGATACACTAGAGCCATATGTTAGTAAGGAGGTACAGCCGATTGGCAAGTCTGTTGTCTTTGTAGAGAGTATGATTGATGGTATTTAACTTTGGCCACATGTTGTAGCTGGAAACTGACTTGGTTTTTTAACCCTGACTTGTCTTTAGTTTGTCGAGAAGTTAAAACCAAAGCCCCCTACTCTGGAAGTGAAGCTTCAGGTGATGCAAGAAGTTGCAAAAGAGTTCTGTATTGCATGGGACCCCAGAAGTTTGGAGCAACAACTGCAAAATCCTTCCATGCCTCCACATGTAATATCTCCTGTTTTCTTTCTTTCTTGTCCCCTTTTTACTAGACCTTACTGTCTTGAAAGCTATTAAACCTGCCAAACAGTTTATTCAGTTCCCGATAATTTTGGCTCGAGTCATGTTTAGTTTGATTGGAATATTAGATTGAGCTTGCTCCATTTAGTGTTCAAGTGAAGTTTTGCAATTGTTTTGGATTGGGTCATTTGGCTCAAGCGTATGTGCAGGTCAGTTCTTCCAGCTCTACCTTCCTTGGTCTAACCAAAACCGGGTAAGAGGGAGGAACTGGGCTTTGCTATGGCTTTTTAGGATTGAACCTACAGAGTCCGTGCAAGGAGGATGCCTCTGAGTGAAATGCTCAGCATCTCTCTGGTTTTGATCTTGCAGCTTGTTATAGTTCTCCCTAGCTTTTTCGCCTGAAGAGCTAATTAATTTATTTGCACTTCGTTCGCCTTTTCAGGACCATGGTGCTAGTGATCCCCACAATATTCTCAGAACCAAGTCTGTTATAGTTCAAGGGAAAGATATGAACGAAGACGGTGGGAAACAAATTGATGAAGAATACACAGGTACAACTGGGACAAAAATACGCCATACACAGTCACTGTCTGTGATCCGTGGAGACATCAGTTGTAAAATAAATGAGCAAGATAGAGCGCATGCCTCCAGAGCTCTACTTTCCTCGACAACTGACCCTGAAGACCATGCTAACAAAAAGCCATTCACCAGCAGAACTGTTCCTGCCCCTTACACAATATCCGACAAGTCAGGTAAACAAAGAAGCGGAACCGAAGATGAAGATCCTGCCCCAAAATCCATGAAGGAGCAAAATCAGAACTTGACAAATGCGTTTCGGCACAACATCTCAGATGCTCTTAGGCCCCAGGAGAAGAACACTGAAGTGGATTCTCCTCGTAAAGTTAGGCCTAGACCGAAATCAGTGAGAACAAAGTTTTTGAAACCGTCATTAAGTAGCACAAGCAGTTCTGATTTTGATACTGATTTGAAACAGACCTTCAGTGCAAGGAGTTCGAGAGAGATGAGTTTCGATCTCTCAGAGGGCTTAGGAGACGATGAAGACGAACCTGAGAAAGACGTATGGAAATATTTTGGCAAGATATCACCAAAGGTCTTATCTCCAAGCAGTGCAAAAACTGTGCACTCTCCTAAATCTCCTTTACCACCACTAGATCCGAAGGAAGCTAACAATGCAAAACCTGTGTCCGAATTGGCAAAAAGTGTTCACTCTCCTAAGTCTCCTTTACCACCCCTAGATCAGAGAGAAGCCAACAATGGAAAACCTGTATCTGAATTGCCTTTGCCTCCAGGGAGAAGAAGGTACTTCTCGGAATCCCAGCCAAATTCTCCACAGAAAGAAGATGACGGAAGCATGAAATATGAAGCATTGTTGTCTCCGGGCAAGAGCAGGTTTGTGCCTCCCGAGCTTCAACTGCCTAAGTCGCCAGCTGAACCAAAAGTTACTAGACATTCGAGATCTTCCTCTCAAAGTGAGGACCCATTTTCACACGTTCATCCTAGGATGCCAGACTTTGATGAGTTAGCAGAAAGGATTGCTGTCCTTAAACGGGTAGAATGAGGTTATAGAAATTGCAGGAGGCGGCCTTTGCTTTGGTTTTGGTGGGGAGTTTCATTCTTTTATTCTGCTGGCCTTTGCTTTGGTTTTGGTGGGTAGTTTCATTCTTTTATTCTGTTTGCTGTTGTATATGGATGGAGAAAGGGACATAATTGCTTTTGTTCTCTTTTTTTTTTCCCTCCCTGTCTAAACACAGAAAAATACATGCATGTTATACCATTCAATGTGTTTTTTATAGTGAAAGTCATTCCTTCTGATATGCAAAGCAAACCAGTATCACAGAGTCTTGGTGTTTGGAAGTCAGTTATACATAAATCTTATATAACTGTCTAAGGCCCTGTTCTATTTCGCATTTTTTAGAATTTAGCTAAGAGCTTACATCTCCTTACAGCTTCTTACATCTCCTTACATCTCCTTACATCTTCATTTTATTTATGTTGTATTTATTTTGTATTTTGTATTTTTGTACTTTTTTATTTTTAATTGTTAATTTTAAATTTTAAATTTTAAATTTTCTTGTTCTTTATTTTTAAGTTTTTATTTTTTATTTTTTATTTTTTTTAATTTTTTTAATTTTTAATTTTTCATCTTTTATTTTAAAATTTTAAATTTTTAAATTTTTAAATTTTTTTAATTTTTAAATTTTTATTTTGTAATTTTGTAATTTTTAATTTTTTTTGTTTATTCTTTTATTTTTCATTTTTCATTTTTCATTTTTCATTTTTTTTATTTTTCATTTTTATTTTTTATTTTTTATTTTTAGTTTTTTATTTTTTATTTTTTAATTTTATATTTTATATTTTTTATTTTATATTTTTTTCATTTTTTAATTTTTATGTTTATTTTAAATTTTAAATTTTAAATTTTAAATTTTAAATTTTTAGTTTTATTTTTTATTTTTTATTTTTTTATTTTTTATTAAAAAATTAAAATTAAAATTTAATATTAAAAATTTAAAAATTAAAATTTATGAATTAAAAATTACAAATTAAAAAATAAAAATAAAAATTACAAATTACAAAATTATAAAATAGAAAATTTAAAAATAACAAAAATAAAAATAAAAATAAAAATAAAAAAGTTAAACAAATAAAAAATAAAAAATAATAATTAAAAAATAAAAAAAATAAAAAAAAAGAAATAAAGAAATAAAGAAATAAAGAAATAAAAAATAAAACAATAAAATAACAAAAATTACAAAATTACAAAAAATACACGAAATAAAAAAAGTAAAAAATAAAAAAATGAAAAAAATAATAATAAAAAAAAATAAAAATACAAAATACAACTTCTTAAGTATATTATTTTAATATTATTATTTGTCATCTAAAACAAATTATACTATACAACTCTTTTACAATTCAACAACTCCTTATATCTATCCTTACAGCTTCTTACATCTTTTTACATCTCCTTACATCTTCTTGCAGCTCCTTACATCTCTTTGCAGCTCCTTACATCTCTTTGTATCTATCTATCTATCTAAAACGCGAAATAGAACATGCCCTAAATATAGTTGTCTAACATCGAGTTACGAATTTTAAGGATTTTTTGTTGGGTGGATGCTTAGCGTGTAGGTGATCTATGCTTTTTGATTACAAGTGGGTCTTGCACCTTCCACATCATGCTAAAATCTATCATTTCCTTTCACTTCTACATCAAATAAATCATCAAATAAAATATTTCTCATTTATCAGAGCACTTGTATCAATCCATAAGAAATATTTGATTTTGTGATTCACATTGGTGATCCATTTGATATAAGAGTGAGAGAAAAAGTTAGATTATAGAATAATGTGGAAGATGTAGATCCCCACTTATGATCCAAAAATATGAATCACCAATGCAAGTACTCTCATAACAGCTCAATCCTGAATTGATAGGAGGCTGAATGGATGAGAGTCTAAACTATCCAAAAAGGGATGCTTCAAGCCAAATTGAGAGCCCTTTCTGGTTTGCGCTTTCACCTCAAATGGTTGTGACAGTATGGATGGAGACTCGATCAAGTAATTTTGCTGGTACATTGTTATCAGCTGTAAATTATTTTTCTTTTTTGGGTGTAAAGAATTGAAACTTAGGCATAACGTTGGATAATTAAATTATTAGTAAATCCTTTAAAAATAAGTTACATAACATAGATATTAATTAGCTCAATTATTAAATTTTTTAAAAATTATTACCAAATACAGATTTAAATTTCCCCTACAACCTTTGTATCTCTTCTCAACACCCCCCCCCCCAAAAAAAAAAAAAAACAAAAATTACATGGCCTCAGCTTTTTCCAAAAACAAAGTCACGCGGACGCAGAAAAACGTAAACATCGTGGAGTTGTGTAGAAAAAGGCTACCGGAGACGGAGGGCGGAAGGGAACGGTTTCAATGGAAGGGGAGGAAACAGAAAATTCTCCGGCACCGTCTGAGCCGCCGTCGCCACCGTCTGCGCCACAGCTTGCGGCGGCAGAAGAAAGGGAGTTGTTGGAAGAGGAGGAGGTAATGAGCGAGGTTCATTTGGGATGCCCTCCCAATTTGTCCGGCCCTTTCATCTCTCACTTCAGCTTCTCTCTTTCCTCTTATGGTAAAGCATCCCTCGTTCTTCATTTCAGGGTTGGAATTTGCAATCGACATTCTTTGCAGTGTGAGATATATATGTTTCAATTCATGATACATTGGGCGTGGTATATGGAAAGTCAGGGTTGATAGGATGCTTAGATGAGATGCTATAAGCTCTGTATTAGGGCAGTTTATAGTGATTAAACCTTCAGCTTTGTTCCCCCTTTCCTCTCTCTTCAGTTTCTTACCAATGTTTGAAGAATTTTCTCATGGAAGTTCCTGTTGGTTTCGACTGTTTAGAATTCGGAGTGATGGGAAGTAGCTGTTGTAATCATGTAGAATATGATTCAGATGGCGATCTCATTGTGGTACGTCGAACCAGTAAGTAAACTATTATCCTTTGCATTGCATGTTTTATCTATCTTCTTCCTCATTTTGTTCACTTTTGTTTCCTTATTCTGTCGTGATGTTATGCTTGGAGCATTGGAGGGGTTGGGGGTTGGCGAATATTTCACAAGATTGTGTCTTTTTAACGCAATTTCTGGGTACCTTTTTTGAAATACTGCGATTTTCTCTAATTGGCGCATGATTATGTATGTTGCGAGGGATTCATGGGCTTTGAAATGGTTAGATCAATGAAGTACCATCTACAACCCCCCTCCCCCCAAAAAAGGGAAGGGGAATCAACAGGAAGGTGTGGGGGCCCGGCCCCCCCCAAAAAAAAAACAAACAAAAAGCCCCTACAATTCAGGACATTGTTCATGCTATGTGCAAGCCTTTCGTTTTGATTTTTATTTTGATATCTTGAATACCCAAATATTATTGGGCAAAATCTTGACTGTGACTCTGTGGATAAATCCATCATTTGAGACATTTTAAAAAACATGGCTACCTCTCATTCTATCCTAAAGTGCTTTAGTGAGAATTTTGGTCCGTATTGCCATTTGATTTTTTTAAAAAAAAGCTTCCCTGAATTCTCTCGCTGTGGCAAAAGTCTATTCCTTCTGCTCATCATGATTGATGGCTGACTGAATGAGTTGCCTTCAGGATGAGGGTAGGCTGTTGTTTGTGACATCACAAGTTTTAGTCCATTTGCTTGGGGCCTAACTGGTCACTAGGCAGGCTGACTCGTGTAGGTTTTATTTGTTCACCATTCTTCTTTCCACTGAAATGGCCATTTCATATTGCATGATTGTCTGAAAAGGGAATTCATGCTTGTGCAGCACAGTCTTCTTACTCTGGTGGTGTTACTATCCAGCATAATATCAAATCTACCATTCCAAGTGTTGGTTTGCAGGTAACAATTTGTTTTATTTTGGACAAGAATGGGGATATTCCCCAACTGTGCAAAGAAGATGCACAGTCTATGCTTAATGAAACAATCATTCTTCTCTCTCCAGAGGTTTGCCAAACTGAGATCTTGTAGATGTCCATTGAAATGTTAAGTAGTTGGGTGTCAACTGCCTCATAACATGTCGATTCTCTGCTAAGCTGGCTGTTGCATCATCTTCATTCTCCTCCACTATCAGATGCACAGCAATGGTAAAGTCAAGTCAGAACACAAAGATTGACAGTTCGTCAACCTGAATTGAGAGATGTGAATGAACGACACTGCCAGCAAGTCCATTTTGGATGGTCTTGAAACCTTTATGTTCTGACCCTTTTGATGGGGACATGTCTATTTTTTATTTTTATTTTTTTGTAAATTATCTGTCTTCATTGAAATTTCAATGGCCTTATCTTTCAGAAACAGACATTGCAACGACTTTTGCATCAAATTTTACGTTTTTATGTGAAGCATTGTTATGCTAATGATGCTTTTTGTCTTATTAAAACTTGATCAGAGATTTCTCCCTTTCAGGTCTGGAGAGCTGAATTGGTATTAGCAGATTTTGTACTGCATAAGACTTTAGTCTCCTCTGAATTTGATGGCATTGTTGCTGTTGAACTTGGTGCTGGCACAGGTAATGTTGTTTCTCTACATTCCATATGCTGAATTTCATGATGAAATGTATGAGGAATTCAAGAATTTAATAATTATGCTACTATTTTTAGGAAGTGATTTTAAATAGTGAAACTTAGTTCTTTGCTGATGCTAAGTACATTTCCTGAAGAATTTTTCAAGAAAAATGGTCTGTTTCTGTATAACTTGTAATGATATCAGGGGAGGAAAAAAAATCCCAGTCATATTTTGCCAGTCTTCAAAGTTCCACTTGGTAATTTATCTTGGTTTTCTTTTTCATGTAATGTGAGCAACCTAAAGCTCTTTGCTGTTTCACAGGATCCTGATTGACTGTCTTTCTCAGGATTGGTTGGCATACTGGTTGCTCGTGCTGCTCAGGCTGTTTTCATCACAGGTAGTGCTGATAAGATTGCTCATTTGGCTGCAGTTTGTATATTAATCTTGCACATCTCGTTCGGTATTGGTATTGTATGTTCATATTCTCAATATTTTGTAACTAATCTACCATGAAAAAATCGTCGCCAGACCATGGGGTTGAAGTTCTTGACAACTGTGCTATAAATGTTCACGTCAATTCTAGGATTTTCAGAAGTGAATGTTCAGTTAAAGTGAGAGAACTTGATTGGCTGAAACCATGGCCTCCTCTGGCATTAGAGGTTAAAACAAGGTAGGGGCTGATTTGCTCCCCTCTTCTATTGGGAATTAATGGGCCAGTATAGGTGTTATGGTTTTTTAGTTTCTTTTTTAATTTTTTGGGAAGAGGGAGGGGGCAAGATTGCTAAGTTTACTTACAATCTGCAAGACATCGTCTAGGTATTCATGGACGCCTCCTGATGTTCAAGAAATCAACAGAGCAACAGTGCTGCTGGCTGCTGATGTAATTTATAGTGATGAGTTGACGGATGCCTTTTTTGGTGTTCTAGAGAAACTGATGAGCCAGGGTTCTACAAAGGTATGAATTTTCTGCTATAGACACACACACACACTCTCTCATGCACACATACATATTACTCGATATGATGACAACAATACATTCAGTAAGGAGATTGTTGTGGCTTTTGCAACTTGCTTCTGGCCCTTTTCCAATTTTTATAACTTCTTTTCACTTTGCTTAAGCTTTGGAAATCCGAGTATGCTACCATCAAAGCTAGGAGTTTAGGGTGTTTGGTGTATGTTTTTCTAAGATTGAACATATTGATATTTATGCCCTTCATGGGTTAGTAACACCGTTTGCTTTGGCTGGCATGTGTGGTTAAATGGCCTCTGAATCATTTCATGCATTTTGATTCGAAATTCCTGTTAATTATCAAACTGTCTGATCTATGGTCAACCTTGCCTGGCTTAAACTGAATGTCAGCTTGCCTTGTCTCTCTGATGTTTGGTTTCTTTTCAATCAGTGGTCAAAGTACTAATTTCTCCAACAAGAGACATTTTCACCAAAATGGGAAGATTGAACTGAAGCAGGAACATGAGCAACCCCCCTCCCCCTTCTCCCTCCTTAATTTTTGACATATCGAAGTGGAAGCTAAAGTTTGGGCTGTGTCAGCTCATGGTGATCCAATAATGAATAAGGACAATTTTTAATGAGCATTTTTCTTTAGTGCACCGTGATTAAAAGAACTGACAAAGACAGTCAACAATGGCTCTTTCAGATAACCAGAAAGTGACAAAGGGAGCATGATACTTTCGGCAGTTGAATTTTAGTTTCTCTTTTATTATTCTAATTTATCCCCAATTATGTGGAGTTAATGAACTTGAGATCTAATGTCAAATGCCAAGTAGCTTCCATTCTTGTCAATGGAAGTGAAGTTTTCTGTATGATGAATAAGTGGTGATTTTGTCTCTTTTTGGTGCTATCAGGTATTATATCTGGCATTGGAGAAGCGGTACAATTTCAGCCTGAATGATCTTGACATTGTTGCGAACGGATACTCACATTTCCTTCGCTATTTGATGGATGGAGAGGGTATGTAATTTGCATCTTCTGGCATGTCTTAATTTGGAATCTTCTGTCGAAACCAGCATCTCTGTCCCCTTAATAACAATAGACATAGATGAAACCCTTCCAGATATGTTAATTTGGGCACTTCAGTTCACACCAAAGCATCTTTGTCCAATCTAATAACTACAAACATAGATAAATAAAACCCTTAAATAGTAAGCTCAACCACTGAACTGGTCATGTTTAACATTCCTCCCATTGTGCTAAACTGTGTTAATCATACTCTTTATTTTACCCACCTGCCAGATATCAAATAGTCCAACGTGAGTGCGGAAACTTGACACTCCATTGCAGACCGCAAGACATGTGCAATTTTGTAAAATGAGTGATCCCAACAACTATCTTGTGTTCGAGACTCATACTCAATTTCAAGCAACATGAGTTTGAATCTAATTACTAATACAAGTTGGTTTGCAGCTGTTGATGCCGAAACTGATGGGATCACAGGAGGTTTTGTCGGCAAGCCCATTGATCTTTCAGAGATTCCTCAATATGTGAGAGAGTATGAGAGAGGAGATGATGTTGAGCTATGGGAGATCAAGTATGTGGCAGGGAAACACTGAAGTACCCAAGAAACTTGGTGAGGCTCCTAAGCAGAATGACATCCCCCCCCCCCCCCAACCGAAAAAAAGAACGCCTACCTTTTCTGAAGTTGGTTCCTATGTTTCAAGGAATGTGGCTTCACAACTTCACAGAATGGCACAATGGCTGTTCGGTTTTATTCTATAGGCTCTGGAAAAGGGCTATGTGGTTCAGTTTGGCCGTGCATGGCTGATTTCGTGGTAGTTTGTTTAGAGAATTATTACAATATAGTTCCGTCCCCATTTTGATAAATTTTGTATGTAATTCGTTTTCGGAATTATGATTTAACCCTCTCTTCTCAAAAATTGTTATCATATTGCCTCGTCTTTTAATCAGGAATGTGTAGGTCGTGGAGGTTAAATGATAACAGCCTTCCTATATATGATAATAATTTTTAAGGTGAGAGAGGTTAAATAATAATTTCAAAAAATATAGGATTACAAATAAGATTTACCTAAATGTGAAGGGGATATCTTGAAGAATAAAGTAATGTATAGTTGGGAGAATCTGATTGATATTGGATATTGAGTCATCAAGTAGGCTCGTCCAGTTAAGAATAGATTTTGGACCTCAAGATTATCATGCCGAAGTTCTCCCAGGGGCATGCTTTGAAGGTAAATGATATTGATTGATTGACGTCTGGGTGCTGGAAAGGCTCGGTGATCAAAAGGTAGTTCCTGCCTTGTGATGTTGACTCCACTTTGAGTATGCCGCTTTGTCTCCCATGGCCTGATGACAAATTGATTTAGCATTACTCATTAAATGGTGAGCTCAATAAAGGTGGGAAGGGAGTTATAGAAGTCCATTTGAAAACTTCATGTACCTCCCTGGATCTGGGTTTTTGGGTGGAGGTTGTGTAGAGCCATTTATTTTTGCCCACTACATTCAATTTGGCTAAGCACATTCCGAGTTTTGGGATGGATTGCAAAATTTGTTAGAGTTGTATTAAATCTGCTACTCATGCTTTATTGGAATGCCTCTAAGCAGATTTTGGACTGCTCGATTTCGTCATATACAGAACTGTCTTGAACTTGCGGCAGCGGAGATGTCCTGGGATGATTGGGATTGCGTTCTAGCCATTATTTTGGAATGTTCGGAATAGGTATCATTTCAACAAACCAGACTGGAATTTGGGTTCTTTGAGTGAACGTGCTGTTTCGTTTTTGGGCAGTTTCAGAGAAGCTCAAGAACGGGTGGAGGTGAAGTGTGAGGCTGTGAGCCGTTGCCCAGCTTGTGGAAACCCCGTCAGCAGGGGATGCTGAATGTGAACTTTGATGGTGGCAAGGTGGGTGACAGATGTTGGAGTTTTGCGGCTTCGTTGTGCGCAACCAGGAATGGGAGGTGGTTATGGCGGAGTCCAAGCGGGGAGAGGGGTTCATTAGCTAGGAAATGGAGGAAGCCAGCGCGTGCTTTTTTCGGTTAAAATGTGCCAAGAATGCAGGCCTGGAAAGCCTTACCATTGAAGGAGATCGCCTTTCTTTGATCCAGAAGTTGAGAGCCAAGCATGCTTTAGATACTTCAATTTCCTCGGCTTTGTTGTTCACAAATTATCATTGCTTATTTCCACGTTTTCCATTTGTGCTTTGTCTCATGTTAAGGGGGGAAATAAGGTTGCCATGATTTAGCACGTTGACAACCTCCTAATTTCGTTGAAATGGTGTGGATTGATGATGTTTCGAAAAGAGTCGTTTCTCAGGCATTGGCTGACATGGTGAACTTTATTGATTCAAGTCTAATAGAACACCCCTCCCTGCCAAGGTTGAAAGAACCGACCCGATGATCGACCCGGTCGATCGAGTGGGTCGATGGTTCAACCGGTCGGATCGTTTGGACCGGGTTTGGACCGGTTGACCCGGTTTACCGTCCAACCGGATTAGACCGGCACAACCCGGTGAACCTAAAATTTTTTTTATACATATTTGTTATATATATTTTTTTCAAATTACTAACTAAAATCTAATAGAAAAGTTACAAGTACAAAATAATAAAGAAGAAGAGAAATGAGAAATTTATTTATGGTCCCACATTGATGGAGTAGAAGGTGATTACAAGATTCTCATTCCACAAATATGAGTTCTATTATAGAATGAGAATTGAGAAGTCTCACGTTGCCAATTTGAGCATATTCTCAAACTTGGTAGCCTTATAAAAAAGTATGGAATGCAAGCCAAAGACAATGCAAAGTCATGGGTTTATAATTAAAGCTATGCTTTGTAAAAGAACTCAAGGTTTTTGTGTGTTTTTTTCACCTATAATTGACATTCGCACTCCAAAAAAAAAATATAATTTAAATATAAATAATATAGTAACACAACTAATTAAAGGGTCATAATTTTTTTGATTTGGATATAATAATTTGGTAAACCATCCTTGAATATACAAATTACAAGAGTTTGATGATAAACAAAAAATATACATTTATTACATTAAATGAAATAAAAATTACAATAAATGAACTACTACAAAATAATGTGGAAGAAGAGATCATTAAATTATATATTCGATGAAAGAAATACTTTTTGATTTAACAACATAAATTACTAAAATCTAATAAAAAAAGTTACAAGTACAAAATAATGAGAAAGAAGAGAAATAAGAAATTTAATTATAGTCCCACATTGATAAAATGTGATTGCAATACCCTCATTACATAAATATAGGGTTTGTTAAATTGTGAGAAATGGGAAGTCCCACATCGCCATTTTGAGAAAATTCTCAAACTTGGTAGCCTTATAAAAAAGTATGGAAGGAGTAGGCAAGCCAAGGATGCTATTGAAGGGTTGAGTTGTGCTCAAAAATTTCATAGCCAAAAAAAAAATATTGATTTTTTATAAAAAGCTGGGAAAGCTCGGTCCAATTGCGGGTGGGCCGGTTTGACCAAGTTAGCCGGTCCAACCGGGTTGTACCGATTTTTTTAAATTGGGTAGCTTAAACGGTTTTGAAGAAGTTCCGGACCGATGCTGTGACCGGTTCCCGGTCCAACCGGTTGAACCAGCGGGTTCGGTCCGGTTCTCTCAACCATGCTCCCTGCTTTGTTGATTGAAAAAATTTAATAATATATTAATTACAAGTAAAATAGGTCAAAAAGCTTGCGTTGTTTAACAATTTACTCATAACGTAAAGTTTAAAAAAACTCACAAAAAGTTTTAAAAATACAAAAGGTCCATAAAAAATTTCAATTTACTTCGCAAAATATCGGTTCTTGGTTTTGTTTTGAGGTGTTATATGAAAATCTGAATTGAAGCTGCTTGGATTGATTTCTAGTGTTTGAGAATCGAAATACTTTCGATCTAATTTTAAGGTACACACAGTTCGTACTTTAACAGCTTTATTTCGGAGTTCAGAGAACATAGATGTTTGCGACTGACATTTCCAGTATCAACGAATTGATACATTCTCAGCTTATTTAGAGTACACGTTCGTCAAAATTAGTATTTAGATAATTTTTAAAATAAAATTTTTAAATAATATTTTTTAGCGAAAAAATATGAAACTACTTTTAAATGTCAAAAGTTAATATTATTCATTTTTCAGAAACACTGCCTGCAACTTTAAATACTACTTAAAATGATAGTCAAAATATTAATTTAGCATAACAATAACAATGAGCAAAGTCAAAAAACAATACTCTAAAAATAATTAAAAATACAATTAAAAACCCCATCAAATAACTAAAGATATATATCGCCTTTTTTATCACCTGATATTTGTATTTCACATCAACCGACAATTGCAATTCTGCAAAAGATAAATGATATATTTTGGGCCCGTTCTTTTCGTATATAAATAGAGATGGGTAAAATGGTGAAATAAGTTAAAGCATGTTGAAGTAGGTTGAGGTGGGTTGAAGTAGGTTGAGTTTTTTTGTATGATAAATTGAACTTGGTTAAAATAGTGAAAGTGAATTGAAACGGGTTGAAATAGGTTAAAGTTGATTGAAGTTGATATTTTAAAAGTATTTTGCATACCGTAAACTCTTTTCTATATATATATATATATATATATATATATATATATATATATATATAAGAAGCAAAAAACTCTAATCGATCAAATTGATTTCAGCAACGGCAGCGGCAGTCGTCGTTTACCTACCGCCAGCAGCAATGTTCAGTCGTTACTCATGGCAGATGATGGGTTCAGTAAATCTGTCAAAATGCGAAGGTTGTAAGATCACCGAGACGTACAAGTATTGGAATGAGCAACCCTCCGCCGCTAACAAGTACCACTTCATCACCTACCTTTCCTTCCACCCGGTAATTAATACCCATAACACTAATGAATTACTAACTTCTTACAAATTAACTACTTCATGCACATTATTTCACATTTAATAAAATTAATTAAAATCATCATTTAGAATATAGTAGTGAACTCCAAACAAATAAAACATATCTTCTAATTTTTACTATATATACTACTTATAAATTATTTTACTTTTTATTCTTAGGATTCATAGATATAACTTATAAATGTAGTTGAAGTTTTCTATCTTTCATAAAATAATCTCTACGTAGTTACTTATTCTTTTTAAGAATGAACTTCATTATTATCTTTGTAATATATGCATAAAAATTGATGTTGATGTTTTCAATGTTGAATATGGTTTGTTTTTATATAATTTTGTCTGCAAATAATATTTATTTCTAAAAATGTTAACATTTTCAACTTTATATATAATTTATTGGATGATCTTTTTTTTTTTTTACGTTTAACTATATAACGTATTGGCCTATGGAGATTGATGAGATAAAAAATAGTTATGGGTGGTGCAACAATGGCTAAATTGAAGAAAGGGGCTATGGGAGTTGTGATATTGAGGCAAATATGGGACTGAATTTTTTCCTCCAAAAAAAACAAAAAATAATATAAAGGGTAAGATTTAATTTTTTTTATTTATTTTTTTTGTTTCAAACGAGCCACGAAGGCAATACAATATAATAAGAGGATGGAGAATCGAACCTGAGACCTAATGTACTCAGAACTTCAATGACTAAGATTTATATTGCAGAATGATCAATGGTTTATAACTATTGATTGAGATTCTAGAATTAGAGGAGGGAAACTTTCTCAACCTCTTATATATCTTTACATTTATTATATAAAGATTAGCAACATGAGGATTTGATAAACTAGGTTGCAAAAGCTTGTCAAATAGTCTTTATTTTTACAATTAGCAACAAGAAAAAAAAATCTTACAATATCCTAGTATTACCTGAATTCTTCTTTACTAATGCTAATAATACTTAAATACTCTAAGATTTACTATTTAAAAAAATAGACCTTAAATAATTAAAAATCATAAGATATAATTAAGAATCAAATAAATAAATATATTTCCTTTTAATAACAACTTTTTTATTTATAGTATTTAGCATAAGGTTGAACTTTGTTTTGTGCAGATAGTTCCTATATAATATACATTCACTTAATTAATCTCATATCACTTAATTAATCTATTTATAAATCATGTGTATATAAATAATAAAATAGAGTTACGAATAGAAAAGTAATTTTACTAAACAACTTTTATATAAACAGTCAATTTCATCTAATATTTTTTTGACAAATAACTCACGCATTCAGGTAATAAAAATAGTTGATACAAACAGTTATCACCAAATAGTTATTAGCTATTTACCAAACAGAGCCATTGACCAATCACAATTAGTTAGTATGTTTTCAATGTACTTTTTATATTTATATGTGTAAAAACAATTTTCCTATCTACGATTTTGAAAAAAGTACATTAACCATTAGGTATTTACCAAACAAAGTCATGGACCAATCACAATTCGTTAGTATGTTTTCAATATACTTTTTTTATTTATATGTGTAAAAACAATTTTCCTATGATTTTGAAAAAAGTACGTTAACCATGAGGTTAGTTTGTTTTTATATCCATGACAAAATAAAAAGAAAAGTTTTTTTTTGGGGGGGGGGGGGAGCACAAGGGTCTTCGGGCCTTTGTTTTTGGTCAAAAGAAAGGACATGTTTTTGGGAACATTTAATCAGAAACAACCTCTGTTTTTACCATTGGCGGAGCAGACCTATCCACCGTTCTCTCTCTCTCTCTCTCTCTCTCTCTCTCTCTCTCTCTCTGCAGATTCAAGAACTTCACCATCTTCGTGTAAGTGTCGTTTATGTTCTCTCAATTTCTCTTAAATGGCAAGAAGATGCCTACGTTGTAAGATGATGGAGAAGCATAAGTATTGGAACGAGCTACCCCCCACCAACAAGCATCGTTTCTTGAAGGACATGTCCTCCGGCTATTTTCAGCACCAACTGGAACTTTTCCAATTAGTAAGTAATTAATATTTCATGGGTTTCTTAGAATCAAACTCTCTACAGATAGGATTATCTGTAGAAATATGATTGTCTACATTTAAATCTTTTCAAATCCCATTAAAGCGTCACACAGACTACTGGGAAGTGGTGGTGGTGGTGGTGGTGTTGTAAGTAATTAATATTCCGAATTTCCGACTACATTATATATTCATAATGACTATCTGATTACTTAATACTCTGTTTTTTTAATTTTTGTGTTATGAAATGCTGTATTTGTCAGAGCATTCCTGAGAAATTCGTCAAGTATTTCAAAGGTGAGCGCTTGAGTGGGTGGTGGAGCTTAAGAGGTCCAAATGGGAAACAATGGATGGTCCAGATCAAGCGAATCCAAGACGAGACCGTCTTCTCGGAAGGCTGGGGGAGCTTCGTCAAGGATCACCGTATCAACCCTGGTGACACTCTCATATTCACCTACACTGGCAACTCCTCCTTCCAAGTCTCCATCTTTAGTAGCAATGGGTGCGAGCGTGAGGTGGCCCACTTCCCCACCCATTCGGGTTCAGGTTCGGGTTCGCGTTCTAACATCTGCTCCACCTCCGTCCATCCCCACCGCAAGATGAACATCCATCACAACAACAACCTGTCTGAT
>JACYFF010031955.1:6112480-6130147 GCA_017589665.1 Selenicereus undatus | reverse complement strand
AACCCCTAGATCTGAGGAAATACGAGGACCATCTTGTGGGACTCGTACTCGTAGGAGAACCCCTAGGGCTAGGGAGGATAATGAACACCAAATCCCCGGCTCACCATCTCTATTCTCCTCCAAAATGTGCTCCAGCGAGTCTGATAATGATGAAGAAATGAGCAAGTCGTCCGAGTGGCGACCATCTGATGATAATGATATTGATGATGATACTTCGGTGGAGATTATTGGCACGAGGAGAACCCCTAGGGTTGAAGATCAAACCCCGAGATCTGAGGAAAAAGAACCATCTCCTAGGAGAAGGACACAAAGATCTAGTTCTCAAGGTTACAAACTGTCCTCCTCCTTTCATTTAATTTTTTGATGAGGAGTGTTGAAATCTAATCGAGGCTAGCTTAATTATTGTAAGTAATTAATTACTCCAAATTTAATTTGCAGGTAGAAGACGCAAAACCGTGTACATCTCCAACCGGCGTCCAATGACTCATGGGGAGAACAAGAGAGCTCTTGCATTAGCTCGTAGTTTTATGCTTAAGACTCAGCACTCCGGCATTCCCACCTTTCAAATCACAATGCTACATAACCATGTCTATCATACCTTTCATGTGGTAATTTTCTACTATATTTCTTATGACTTTACTCATTTTTTTTCGCTTTAACTTTAACTTTTCCAATTACGTCGTTTAACTAGACCATCCCAAGGGTGTGGGCAGAAGAGCATATGGTTGGAGAATACGACAAGGTGGAGCTTCGGGTCCCAGAGGTGGAGGGGAGCTGGGTGGTCAGGTGCAGGTGGAGCAACTTGCGCCACGAGTACGAGCTTACTCATCGTCAATGGAAGATCTTAGTACTGGATAACAATGTAGAGGAGCACGATGTGTGTGTGTTCCAGTTGGTCAAGAAGGGGAGGAAGGGTAGCAGCATGAGAAGAGCCGTATTCAACGTTCACATATTTCGCCTCGCTGAACAAGTGGTTCCCTTGACCAGATTCAAGCATTGAGCACTATATATACCTAGAACTATGTTCTTAATCTTCAGTCCTGTGATTAGGAGAATGTAACTTGTAGAATTAGAAAAATGTTTGAGTGGGGTGTTATAGTTGTTGCCGTTTTAATTTGTTTGATGTGCATGCTCTTTGCCTATCGTTTGAGCGGAACTCAAGTCAATTCAATTTATAAGAATGTACTATGTGGGGCAATTTATATTTGTGTTAAAAAAATCACTAAATCAGTATGCCTCCGTTATAAGATTGGGTCAAGTTTAATTTTAAATAATATATAATTAAAAGAAATTAATTTTATCCTTTTCCCAAATTTCAAGAAATGATAATTAAAGGTATATAAGTGATGGAAATAATGAATTAATTTGGTACATAGATATTTGATAGAAAAGTTGATTTAGCAGTGCTCCAAAATTACTATTATACATGATAATTTAAGAGCATTTTCAATGATGAGCTAATTTTTTGGTTCACCAGTATGACCTACTCCTTCCACATCATCCCATGAGCCAATTTTTCAGCTCATAAATTTTTCTCTCCACAATGAAAGGCTCACAACTTTGACTTGTGACATAAAATAATACCTATAAATTGATTTTACAATACATAAATTTTATTTTTAAAGTAAAAAAAAAAGGAACAACCAATTAGAACAAAGGGAAAACAAAAAAAAAAAAAAAGCAAAGGGAAAAGAACACAAGTCAAGCTCATCCCTCGCATCCATCTTCACGCTCCATACAATTTCCTCACCAGTGCACGCTTAACGAGCCACTCGGCTCAAGTTTAAAGGCGAGCGAGACAAACTTTTTTGTCCGTCGGGAGTGCTCTAAGAACTGTTGACTTTTAGGTACCCTGAGATTTAGTGCATTAATTTTTATGACCCTAACATTTTTAAGCACCCTCACTTATGTATTTCTTACAATTTAGTCATGAAATTATAAAAATACCCTTACTATTGCCCTTTTGATTTTTTTTAATTAAAAAACTCCAACCCCTACTAATAGACTATCCAATAGCGGAAAGAGAATTTTTGAAATTTCCGCTTCAAACGGAAAAAAATAAAAAGAATAAGAATAAGGGTATTTTTATAATTTTGAGACTAAATTATAAGCAATTCATAAATAAGATATCTAAAAATAAACTCAAAAATATCAAAATTATAAAAATTAACATATCAAATTTTAAAATACCTAAAAATCAACAATTCGATAATTTACTTGCAATCGTATCACTGCAACAGATCTCACTCACTATTCGGATCGTTGCTCAAGTACCGACAAGTTAAATTCATGGGAAGAAAAAGTAGGAAGATATCTGCATTGACGTAGACGAATCTGTCCTTACTGTACAATTGTTGGAAGCATCTGACCACTACTTTTTTGGAACTTTGGAATTACGGAACTTGTTTGAAAATTGATAGTACAGAAGCGGCGTTTTATATTTTAGGCGAATAATTTGCATTTTTAGTTGTCTAAACCCCTTTTAATAAACCCCAAATTTGATTAACCTTAGTTCCATACTATACTATATACAATCAATTTGGGATATCAACTCTTACGTTGAGCTGTTTGGTACTCATGTGTGGCATCCATTCCAACATATTTGTCACTAAAATAAAAAAAAAAATGTAATGTAAAAGTAAAATGCATGAAATTTTTAAGTTGTTTTGAAACCCATTTCACTAGATCGTAATGCCACTTCAAATTCACACACTTCAAGAACAATTTCAGGTAGGGTTCAGGATTGTAATTGAGGTGATGAAGTCATTGCAGGAAGCCTGGAAATGAACATCTTGAAAAAGAGCAAGTTAATCAGCCAAACGTGAGGTTCAATGGAAGAAATGGTTCTAAGAAGGTGTGACACAAGTTGAATTGTGAAAACAAATCGCACATGTCAAGAGAGGCGGCTTAAGAACAATGATAGAAAGGACTCTCCTACACCTACAAATCTATAATGATTGCTCGAGAAGTTTTGGAGTTGGGCAAGAAGTTTGATATTTTCATCATTGGGTATATGAATAAGAAGGAATACAAGGAGTTTGAGGCAACAATTTTTTTTTTGAGGGGGGGTGGTGAGGGGAGATGAGGCTTGTGTTAGGTGGTTTCTTTCGAGTTCGGCCATTTCAAACTTTGAAGGCTAGACTTTCGTCTCTTTGAAAGTTACAGCCTTAGAGGATTCGTGTGCGTTTTATATAATAACCATAAAATTATGGTGATTTCGGTGATTACTATGTATTCTAGTTCATATGACACCTCTATTTTTCATGGGTTTCACCATCTACTACTGTGAATAAAAAAAATATTCTCCCCATAGTAAATACACTGAACATAAAAGTAGATTGAG
Source organism: Selenicereus undatus (assembly GCA_017589665.1). Classification (NCBI taxonomy): domain Eukaryota; kingdom Viridiplantae; phylum Streptophyta; class Magnoliopsida; order Caryophyllales; family Cactaceae; genus Selenicereus; species Selenicereus undatus. The sequence goes on along the minus strand of JACYFF010031955.1, from coordinate 6,126,804 downwards.
AGAGAGTGTTTTTAAGAGGGGAGATGAAAAATAGGAGAACATTGATGCTCCTTCTTTCCAGATTTGATTATCTGACTGGAGTCCTGGACTTTATGAGCAATGGAACAAGCTTTTTGGAGCCTCTTCTTTTCTTTTCTTTTTTTTCTTTTCTTTTTTTCCAGATCTCAGTTCAATGTTTAACTGGGGCACCATTAGTTTACAGTCTGACACAAAAATCTTGCTTTTGGTATTGTGACACTTACAGAAGATTAGAGGATCCTATGCATGATGGGATTAATTATGTCATAATGATGACTGCTTTTAAGGCGTCATTATGCTAACGATATGTATGGCGAATCATGTCTTTGTCTATATTAAATAATTAAGCATGGCAGCAGAGAATTAAGAAGATAGGAACACAAAGGCCATAGCCTATAGCTTGTCGGAAATTTCAATAGATGGTACGTATTCTTATGCGGATTCTAATTTTATTTTGGCTTTTTAGGTGCACATATGCACGATGTCATGTATGATGATTATATTCAAAATTTAAGATAATATAATATTACACACATTTAACATAAATATGTTGAATCAAAATTTTATATTAACAATGTGCATCAAATTAGGTTGTATTTTAATTCAACATTGCTGATTTTGTGATCCTCTCGACAATGGGTATATTCATTTCATCTTAGAGTTTTTAAATAGATTTTCAGTGAAAATTTTCAATTCCAATCACACTAAAAGTTTCACAAATCTCTAAAATTTCACAGTTTATTTATAAATATTCAAAGCTTTTTGAATAATCTTATATCGCTACTAATAATTTCAAGACCCCTTTATAGTAATTTCTAAACAAATTTAAAAATGAAGTGAAGCAAATAGAGTCGATATCCAATAAACAACCCTAGTAGCCATGAGGTGGGAATAATTACTATATGTTGATTAGACAAATAAAATTGACGTGACGAATATTCAAGTCCATTGGTCCATCGGCTGATGTGGAAAAGGCCGTTCATTCAACCAGGCAAAGTGCAAAAATCTCAAATCCTTGTTAGATTTGTATTCAGCCAATCAAATTAAAAAAGCAAAAACATCTTTTGGAAAAGCAAATTCTGTCCCACGTGCCAAGCAAGCACCCACCTCGTTATTCCATTCCCCACAATTTATTTTCTTCGGATTTTTCCTCCTCTTCCATCTCCATTTCATACTATATTTGAAGAATGAGGGGACCCCCCCCCCCCCCAAAAAAACAGAGTTACATAAGTTAAGAGATGCTGGCTTGAATAGTTAGTGTGATTATCTTAATCTCTTTTGCGAGATTTTCGGAATAATCTTTTTGAAGGTAACGTTTCTATAAATAAGGTATGATTATCGATTATCCCTATTTAGGTTAATTATTCTCATTCAAATCGATATGAGCACATATTAAGTTTTATCTGTAGTTCCAGATTAGATAATCTATACATTCGTTCGAGTAAAAAGCATACACGATCTAATGTTTTATTTATTAATATAAGGATGAATTTGTTTAAAAGAATTTTAATTGGATAAATACGTACTAAAAATAAATTCAATTTAAGTGAATTTTCTTGATAATTACAATTAAATACTTTGCTCAAAATTTCTCAAGTTTAACTCCTCATTAACAAACATCATATATAGACTAAGTTGTTGATCATTTTTAGCAGTAGAAACTACTAAGCACTGACCGAAAGATATTCACCCGCTATTTCAAAAATACGTTAAATACATCAACATGTAAGACTAATATAAGGGGGGGGGTTCTTGGGTTCTTGTACTTCTATTTTTATCAAAGTCGAATTATTGTTGGTTTATAGCGAAATAAAATGCTTCCATCACAAATTTTCTTCATTTGTAGGATTCAAACGTGAGACCTTACTTAAGAGGAATACTTGTGTGCTTAATATAACAATTTGATTAATATTTCAAGTGTTGTACACTTTTACTTTATAATGGAGTATTATTTCTCTTACTAGTATAAACTCGTGCTATACACGGTGCATGATGAAACAAATATATAAAAAATGTGTATCATTGGAAAAATTAAAAAATTTATCGATAAGTAGTTAGTAGGAAAAATAAAAAGTTGTGAACTTCATAAATAGCAACTGAGATAAATAAAGTCAAACAAAAAATTAATTGAATCATGGAGGATAATTTAAAGATATAGAATTAGTGGTTTATATTTAGGGACGAGAGTTCTATCCAAACCCGAAAAATTCGAAACGAACCCTCTTTATTTATGGTGGGTTCGGGTACAAAAAATGAAGGAAAAATAGGTATGGGCCGGGTGTGCCAAAAACGGGTATAGGTATGGGTACGGATCGGGTACAAGAATACCATACCCAACCCCGCCCCATATCCAAATTCGATTTTTTTCAAAAAAAATTATGAGACTGAAGCGAGTATGCTGTAGTGAAAAAAAGGCCAAAATCTATACCTAAATACATATTGTGCTCTTAGATTCGGCTGACAGCTACTCTACTCTTATGCACTCACAAATTTGATATTTTGTAGGGACACAATGCATTTCAATTATGAGTATTATTTTTTAAACTTAATAAACCAAACGTGTATTATTTTAATTTTGAATATGTAGGCAGAAATTTAATAAGGGGGAAATCCATGTAAAAAAGTATTTTTCATTTAGTTTTGAACCTCTAAAAATTAAACTTAATGAACCCGATAGGTGTCAGTTTTTACAATGTATATGTACCAAAATAAAACCTGAATAATTAGAAAAACCCGATGGATATTGGTAGGGTATGAAATTTTAAAACCCGATGGGTACGGGGTGTGGGTATGGGGATGGTTTTAGAAAATGAGTATGGGTGCGGCACTGCGGCTACGGCTCCACCCTCCCCGAACCCGCCCCATGCCCATATCTATTTATATTTAATAGATGGCTGCCCGTAGATAATAGAATTATTATATATTTTTTACGATTTTAAAAAAAGTAATAATAAAGACATGATTTATTTGAGGAATGTACCTTTTTTTAATAGATATAATCAAAGGCTTTGATTTAATAAGTGATTAACTTTTACGGTTGAGATTACACCAAATAAATAACTCATGTTATAGCATTTTAGGGTTTTTCAAAAATTATAATTTTTATTAAATGTTTTAGATTTGTTTAAGATAATAGGATTATCATATAGGGTCTGTTCTATTTCGCGTTTTAGATAGATAGATAGATACAAGGAGCTGTAAGGAGCTGCAAGGAGATGTAAGAAGCTGTAAGAAAATGTAAGAAGCTATAAGAAGATGTAAGAAGCTATAAGAAGATGTAAGAAGCTGTAAGGAGCTGTAAGAAACTGTAAGGAGCTGTAAGGACAGATATAAAGAGTTGTTGAATTGTAGAAGAGTTGTATAGTATAAATTGTTTTAGATGAAAAATAACAATATTAAAATAATATACTTAAGAAGCTGTATTTTGTATTTTTATTATTATTATTTTTTTCATTTTTCATTTTTATTTTTTACTTTTTTTATTTCTTGTATTTTTTATAATTTTGTAATTTTGTAATTTTTGTTATTTTATTGTTTTATTTTTTATTTCTTTATTTTTATTTCTTTTATTTTTTAATTATTATTTTTTTTTATTTTTTTAAAATTTTCAATTTTAATTTTAATTTTAATTTTTTTTGGTTATTTTTTAATTTTCTATTTTATAATTTTTTAATTTTGTAATTTTTATTTTTATTTCTTATTTTTTATTTTTTTTATTTTTAATTCATAAGTTTTTAATTTTTAATTTTTTAATTTTTTAATTTTTAATATTAAATTTTAATTTTAATTTTAATTTTTTAATAAAAAATAAAAAATAAAAAATAAAACTAAAAATTTTGAAAATTTTGAAAATTTTAAAATTAAAAATTAAAAATTAAAAATAAGCATAAAAATTAAAAATTAAAATTAAAAAATTAAAAAATTAAAATATAAAAATTTAAAAATATAAAATTAAAAAATAAAAAATAAAAAACTAAAAACTAAAAATTAAAAATTAAAAATTAAAAATTAAAAATTAAAAAATTGAAAAATAAAAAATAAAAAATAAAAGAATAAACAAAAAAAATTTAAAATTTAAAATAAAAAATTACAAAATTACAAAATTCCAAAATAAAAATTAAAAAATTAAAAATAAAAAATGAAAAATAAAAAATGAAAAATAAAAAAATAAAAGTAAAAACTAAAAAATAAAGAACAAAAAAATTAAAAATTAAAAATTAACAATTAACAATTAAAAATAAAAAAATAAAAAAATAAAAAATACAAAGTAAATACAAAATAAATAAAATGAAGATGTAAGGAGATGTAAGAAGATGTAAAGAGATGTAAGGAGATGTAAGAAGATGTAAGAAGATATAAGAAGATGTAAGGAGATGTAAGAAGATGTAAGGAGACGTAAGAAGCTGTAAGGAGATGTAAGAAACTGTAAGGAGATGTAAGCTCTTAGCTAAATCCTAAAAAACGCGAAATAGAACAGGGCCATAGTCTTTTTCACATATAAGTGACGTTATCAGGATTTTTTTTAAAATAAAAATTATAAATGTGTATTTTACTTGAATAATGTAGTTTTTTTAGCTTTAAAATATACGGTTTAGATTTAATGAATAAATATAGTTGCCTATTTTTTTCCCTAGATAATTTTTTTGATTGAATTTTTTCCCTGAATAATTGGATCGTCATTTATCTTTTATAATGTATATCCAAAACCACGGGGGATTTTTCTTAAAAAAATAAACGGATATCTTAGCTTTAAAATCAACAACTTAGATCTATTGCATAAATAATTTTTATCATTAAGATTACACTAAATCATGCAAATCACACTTGTTGAAGCATTCTAGGGTTTTTCTAAATATTACACATTTTTTAACTACTCGATATTTTTTTAGATAATAGGATTACCATATATCCTTTATCACATAACCAAAATTATGATGGATGGTTCTAACAATAAAAATTATAAATCTAATGCATAAATAATTTGTAACTGCATAAATAATTTTGATGGCTAAGATTATAGTAACTCCACAAGTCACACTCATTGCAACATTCTAGGGTATTCCAAAGATTATCATATTTTCTAATTGTTGAGCATTTTTTTAGATATTAGAATTATCATATATCCTTTATCGCATATAATCAAAATTATGAAGGATTTTTTAAAAAATAAAAATTATAAATTAGTATTTTGCTTGGATAAGGTATTTTTTAACTTTAAAATCTACGATTTAGATTTAATAAATAAATATAACTACCTATTTTTACCCTAGATAATTTCTTTTGATAGATTTTTGTGCCTCGATAATTGCATTATCATCTAGCTTTTATCATGTATATTTTTAAATCATGGAGGATTTTTTTAATGAAAATAAAAGGACATCTCAGCTTTGAAATCGACAACTTAGATCTAATGCATAAATAAATATTTTATGGTTGAGATTATAGTAAATCTCGCAAATTGCACTCGTTGTAGCATTCTAGGATTTTCCAAATATTATCACATTTTTTAACTACTTGGGATTTTTTTGAGATAATAGAATTATCATATATCCTTTATCACATATAATTGAAATTATGAGAAATTTTTTAAAAAATAAAACTATAAATTGGTATTTTAATTAAATCAGGTATTTTTTTAATGTTAAAATCTATGGTTTAGATTTAATGAATAAATATAACTACCTGGTGCTTTTCTCAAGATTTTTTTAATTTTGATAATTAGATTATCATCTATCTTTGATCATGTATATCCGAAATCATAAGAATTTTTTTAAATAAAAACAAAGAGATATCTTACCTTTAAAATCAACAATTTAGAACTAATGCATCAATAATTTTTATGGATAGGATTACACTAAATCCCACAAATCACTTTCGTTGTAGCATTCTATAGTTTTCTAAATATTACCATGTTATTGTATCTACTTGATATTTTTTTAGATATAGGATTATAATACATCCTTTATCACATAATCGAAATTATGAAGGATTTTTTTAAAAAATAAAAATTATAAATGCGTATTTTACTTGGATAAAGTAGTTCTTTTTAACTTTAAATTCGCAGTTTAGATTTACTGAATAAATATAACTGCGTAGTTTTTTTCCTAGATAATTTTTGTTGATAGAATTTTTTTGCTTAGATAATTAAATTTTCATCCATCTTTTATTATGTATATCCGAAATCATGAGGAATTTTTTAAAATAAAAATAAATAGATATCTTAACTTTAAAATCGACGACTTAGATCTAATGCATAAATATTTTTATCGTCGAGATTGGACTTATAATATTATAAATTATATAGATATAGATATAGATATAGATTATATTATAGATATTATGGATATAGATAGATTATAGATAGATATCTTTTATTAAATTAATTTAATTTTTTATAATTCAACAGTAATTATTAAAAATAATCTCAATCTAACGATTTAAAAACTCTAATTTTTGAGAATTTAGATAAACAATAAGACCCATAAGATTGCGACTATATAGAGAGATAGATTATAGATATTATGGATATAGTTAGATTATAGATAGATAGATTTTTTTAAATTAATTTGATTTTTGCATAAATCCAACGGTAATTATAAAAAACAATCTCAATCTAACGGTCGAAAAACTCTAATTTTTGAGAATTTAGATAAATAGTAGGACCCACAAGATTGCTATTATGTATTATATTATATTATATATAGATATAGATTAATCATAATATTGATGGAGCAAAATATCATGTAGCACGGCACAAAGGATTAAACAATTTCGTTTGTACAAAACAATTATAGATTGTTCAGTGAGCTTTTCCAAGTGTTAAAAACGGAGTGTGCTGGATAGCAATTTGTTGAAGTCGAGATAAAGGGTAAAAAATAGCAACTCAAGCAATCAATGATATTATGTTTAAAAACCAACTCAAGCAAAAAGTTTAAACATAATGGTTGAAGGCCTATAACTACGTTTATACTCTAATAATACCTTTTATTCATACGTTTATACTCTAATAATATCAAGTGATTTTTTAAAGTGTTATCTACACATTTATGCATGAGTATCTATCCTCATGACGATTGTTTTGAAATACATGATATAATTTTTATTTTGGAGATGTTTGAAGATTTAAAAAAAAAGAAAAAAAACTTTCTATCTTCAATGTAGTGAAAGGTATAATTTACACACACATATTGGAGTGGAGAAATTTTATGCATGTACACAATACAACTTAAGAGTGAATCGAAGTTTTTTCTTTTTAAAAGAAACCGAACACCGTGATATAGAACACTCCCAGCAGCCCCTTCGCTAGTCCTAGGAGCAGCATCGAGTAGCTCGCACCACATCTAGCGGCTGAGTGGCTCTCGAACCTGGCTGTGAGCTGGCTCACTCCTTTTACTCTTGCTTCTTTTTTTTTTAAATTTTAATTGATTTGTTTCTTTTTTTTTATTTTAAAAAAGAAGCGTAGGTTGTAAAGTTGGTATATGAGTATTATTTTATTTAATAAGCTAAAATTGTTAGCCTTACATTATAGAAAAGAAATTTTGAGGACAATTTACATTAATCAGCTAACATAATAGTTAAATTTACCGAACATATTAGTTTCAACTACTAATCTAAATAGATATTTACTAACAGTTAAATTAAAAATACTATCCATTATCTAAATAACTATTTATTATATGAACTATTATTCGCTACTTAAATAACTAATTTTACCAAATAAAACCTAACTTATCCCCCAAGAGGTTAATAGGAAATTACACCGGCAACAATCGTCTCTCCTCAGTTATCTCTTGACTGGACTGATCTCCATCGTCACTCGCACTCCTCTACCAGGTCACCTCTTTCCTTTTTCGTGTTCTTTCTTCCTCCCCAATTCTCTCTCCTCCTTTTGCTTTCTCATCAACATCTCCTCCTCACTTCACCTACATTTTCCCACCTACCTATACACACTCCCTACGTTCATCCCCAATTTGCTTCCCATACCCCCTCCTCTTTCTCTCCCCTCCCGTTCTCAGCTCAACCACTCCGACTAGAGCAATTCCACGAAATCGAGCCAAATCGAGAATACCCATCTGCCCAGATTGGTCATTGGTCAGCTAGCTTAGATGGGGTGCTCCCAATCCAAGATCGAGAACGAGGAAGCAGTCTCAAGATGCAAAGATCGCAAACTTTTCATGAAGTCCGCCGTCACTGCCCGCAATGCCTTCGCCGCCGCACACTCCTCCTACGCCATGTCCCTCAAAAACACCGGCGCCACCCTCAGCGACTTCGCTGAAGGTGAGGTCCTCAACCCCCTTTCTCACTCTCACTCCGGGGTTCCCACCCCCGGCCCCACCATCCCTTCTCAGCCGCCGCCGCCTCCTCCGCCAATCCAGATACTTCCACCGGCGCCCCCTCCGCCGCCTATGACCGACACCGACATGCCCCCTCACCCTCTCCAGCGCGCCGTTTCGATGCCTGAGTTTGCCGTTTCGAAACCCCTTGGAAAGCCTGGTTCGGAGGCCACCATTGAGGAAGAGGAAGAGGAGGAGGAGGAAGAGGACGTGGGTAGGCTGAGAACGAGAGGAAGTAAATGCGGCAGTGTTGGGGGTAGGATGGAAACTGGGGTTGCTGCTGAGGTGCTACCACCTCCATCTCCGCCGCCGCCTCGGGATGAGAGCCGGACACCGCCGCCTCCACCCCCGTCGTCGTGGGGTGTGGCGGTCAATTCTTCGTGGGATTACTTCTTCGATATGGATAATATCCCAGGCGGGACCCTGGGGGACGTGGAAGAGATGAGGGAGGAGAATGCACGCAAGTTGTTCGATGAAAGTTCCAAGAGAGCTGCTGCTTCTGAGACCACGGCTAAATCCTCCCATGATGACGCAAGTGCGAGAATAATTGAGGAGAAATTGACGCCGGGGAAGCCGGTGGCAGAGAAACCCCCTTTACCCCCCGGTGGTCAGCAGGGAGGAAAGGTGCTGAAGAAGGGCAAGCAGGTTGTGGGCCCTGGGCCTGCTATGAGTATGAATAATGGTGTGGAGGGTAAGAGGAGGAGTGTGAGCTTGGTCCAAATCTTTAATGAGTTGGATGATTGTTTCCTCAAAGCTTCAGAGAGTGCTCAAGACGTTACAAAGATGCTTGAAGCTGCCCGCTTGCATTACCACTCCAATTTTGCTGATACTAGCGGTAAGCTACTTGATTTATCATATAGTCATTCGCTTGCTCATGTCTATCAATCTTAAGGTTGAAGTGTTTGAAGTGAACTTGCCTTGGGATTATTTTTCGTGGAAATTATAACTAGTGTTGTTGATGTCTAGGTCTACTTATGGCTGACTGAAATTATCGCAATGAGGAGATGGAATCTTCTGTTATTCTAATGGAACGAGGGCTGAAGTAGGGGAGATTAGAGAGAATAGAAGAGTGGTTAAAATAGATTGTGAAGTGATTCAAAAAGCATAGTTTAGATCAACTAGTTAGCTTCTATTAGGCTTGATGTTGTCTAGTTAGATTGTGAAGAGTGGTTATAGAATATACTTTTACCATATAGTATTGCTTGATGGTTTTTTAGTTTGCATTTCCTTGGTCCCTCACTCCCTACGAGCTAAATTTGCGCAGGAAGTTTAGATCGGGTCAAGATTTTCTTGCTGTATTGTTGCATTCTCAATTAGTTACAGGTGGCAATTGAGCAGTGCTTTTGGTTTGCAACCTTGCCTCTAACTTGAAACTGCATTGCTTTGCAGGGCATATTGATCACTCGGCAAGAGTCATGCGGGTTATCACATGGAACAGATCTTTTAGAAGTCCTATAAATAATGAAGATTTTAAGGATGATTTTGATTCCGAAGAGAATGAAACTCATGCCACTGTGCTTGATAAATTGCTTGCTTGGGAGAAAAAGTTATATGATGAAGTTAAAGTAATTCCCTCTGCTTTCAATTTTTTGCTTTATGATGCTTTATGAATAGGTTTTCTGTGCAGTTCTCATTGTAGAGTAGTCGGTACTTTGTCTCATGATAATAGTGCAAAAATTTAACTGGTATAGATGAAGCAAATTCTTAGAAGCAATGGACGAGCACTTCTCAACTATTTAAAGATCCTTCAAACTGCAACATGATAGCCTTTAATCTGATCAAATCAGTACATAACTATGGAAGTCCTTTAAACATTGGTGGTAGCTATCTTAGCCCCCCCCCCCCCCCAAAAAAAATCCTTATCTCGTTGGAATTGTAGGTCTCATTTTTGCTCCATCAACTGGCCAGGCAGGTGAAATAATGAAATTTGACTATCAGAGGAAGGTTGCCTTATTGAACAAGCAGAAGAAACGTGGCAGCAGTGCTGAATCATTGGAGAAGACAAAGGCTGCTGTAAGTCATCTGCATACAAGATACATTGTGGACATGCAGTCCATGGACTCCACTGTTTCAGAAATAAGCCGTTTACGTGATGAGCAGTTGTACCCGAAGCTTGTAGCACTTGTTGATGCGTAAGTTTACGATCCTAAGGCATTTCTCTCGCAAGTCATAATTCATAACCCTCTGTGTATCTGTTGTTCCTCCCCCTAAAGAAAGAATTGACTGCAATCTGTGCGTGATTAATCTGGCTGTCTTCTTGAATGAGTAATTTTTTCCCACACTTTTTTGTGCCCTTTGAGTTGTCATGTTACATTGATGTCTACTTGTGGGAACAATATCTCCTTTTCTACAGTGGCTTATCTTCTGCGTATTGGTTGTCTATTTCATGACTTCTTCTGCTGGTTATCGACTTTAACAGACATTCAGACAATATAATGCGGTAGTTTCATTGAAATGTGGACTTTATATTTGAAAGATATAACAGACTGCGCTGCTGACTTGATTTTGAATTTCTTTACTGTTTATTAATTACAGCAGTGTAATGAAACAAATTTTCTATCCTTTAGATTGAAGTACCAATAAAATATTAGCATGTTTGATCATAGTGGACTGATCTCAATGAGCTTTGGACTCCAGTATGTTGAAAGAGGTGGCATGGTTGTAGTTATGAAATTTGTGCAATACCATAATGGACCGATCTCTGTTGAAAGCTGCTTGAATTATTGGCTGAGTTTTATTAACCCCATGATGTTGATGTCTGCTGTTGTTTTTCTAAGGACTTCCATCGTTTTTCATATATGTGGTTTTTTGGGACATAATTTCCCGGTTGCTGAGGTTGGACATAAATTCAATATGAATAATTTGGACCTTTTGGTACCTGATGTGAGTGATAATGTGTGTGCATTACCTCGTTCCTTGTTAGAAAGCAGTCAATCTTATAGCAGGTGTTCGGCCATTTTTCGACATGTCCTTTATCACTGGAAACATGATTTCATTGTAGTTTTATAGAGCACTTGTCCAATACTTTGCATGCATAGTCCTATGTCAAGTGCAACATCGAGGAGAAGTAATACATCCTTTGCCTTAGTTATGCTTCTGATCTGACATCACTTCTTTCTTTATCTATTTGGACCGGTTATTGGAGCTTTATTCTTAGATAAGGATTCAAAATGCAGTTTCGGTCGCAATATAGAAAAATTGCTACTAATGTGGAAATCGCGTTCCACATTGCAGCAAAAACACGGTTTGGCCAATTCAAAACCTTTCTGATGCAGCCGTTTCGTCGCGGATCGGCTACATTTTGAATCCATGCTTAGAATCTTAGCTCAGCTGATTCTCCAGTGTCTTGTCATTGTAGCTTCCATCATGTAAATCATCTGTATATTTCTTTTCAATGTTTTGGCTTCTTGGAGTTGTTGCATCCTTTTCTTTTTCTTTTTTTTTAAAATTTATAAAATTGCATCCATCTATTTAGCGTGTTCTTCTCATGTGGGTATGGTGTCACGTTCCTGCCTTGCAGCATGGCCACGCTGTGGGATGTCATGCGAGAGCACCATGAGAACCAAAAAAAGATGGCAAATGCCCTAAGGTTAGTCGATATCTCTCAGTCCACAAAAGAAACAACCGACCATCACCACGAGCGAACCATTCAGCTCTGGGCTGTGGTTCAGGAGTGGCATACCCAGTTCGATAAGATGGTGAACTATCAAAAGGAATACATTAGAGCCCTAAACAGCTGGCTAAAGCTAAACCTAATCCCCATTGAGAGCAGCTTGAAGGAGAAGGTTTCATCGCCCCCTCGGCCCCAACACCCGCCCATCCAGGGTCTCCTCCTTGCTTGGCATGATCTCCTAGAAAAACTCCCCGATGAGCATGCAAAGAGCGCAATATACAACTTTGGTGCTGTTTTGCACACGATCGTCCAACAACAGGAGGATGTACTGAAGCTGAGGGCAACAGTGGAAGAATCGAGGAGGGATCTTGAGAAGAAGAAAAGGCAGTTTGAGAAATGGCATCACGAGTATATGGAGAAGAGGATGAGTGCAAATGAGGCGGAACCGGGTGAGGATTGGATCCCCAAGGATGAGTTGATGGTGGAGCGTGAATTCGTGGTGGAGAATGCGAAGAAGAAGCTCGTGGAGGACGAGGAGAATTACCACCGACAATGCCTCCATGTTAGGGAAAAGGCATTGACAAGTCTTAAGACACGATTGCCGGAGTTATTCCGGGCCTTATCAGAGTTTGCACTTGCTTCCTCAGATATGTATACAAATCTGAAGGCTGTATCGCGCTCTCGAACTCATAAACACAAGGAAGCTGCTGCATAGATCTGGTATGTTTATGAAGTTGCTGCTTTTTATGTGATTAAATTGTAAAATCCAATATTTTATTTTATTTTTCCCGGGGGGGTGGGGGTTGTCATGACCTGATAAGTACAAAGTGCGTATGAATGTGAGAAATTTTGCATGATATGAGAGCATAAATGTTAATGGTAGTTGCAATTCCCAGTTTGTATGAGAGAAGAGAACATGAATGAACGAGTGATTATGAACTCCTTACTTCAGTCTGTAGGCTCTCTGTTTTAAGTTTATGAATATGAAGCTTGTCATGGTCTTGTGGCTGGGGGGGGGGGGGGGCAAGAATAAAAGTAGATTGAATTCAATGGAAATGGCTTACCATTTGTATGATTGTATCCCAGAGTAGATGTGTGATACATACAGATAAATATATATGCAATGTTTTGCAGCTCGTCACAGTAATTTTCTTTTTCTGTTTTTTGTTGAGTGGGAGGCTAGTTGGCAGGTTTAGTGCGACTCCTCCACTCATAATCAGCACGATGCTGTGTGGACCTAAATGAACCCGGGTGGTGCGTGGGTGAACATAGACACTGTCGTATCACAATTTCACCACTGCCACCCCTGCTACTGCCACCACTGGCCATGCCACTGCTGCCTCAAGGTGGTGAGCCACCGCTGGGCCTTGCCTAGCCCTAGCTTGGCCTAGGAAGTCATCAGCCTTGCTGGTTGGGGGGACAATTTTGTAGCACATTGTCCCCGCAGAGAGAGAGAGAGAGAGAGACAGAGCAGGTAGGCTCTTTTATTTTTGGGCGCTATCATCATTTGGGAAAATGCGAATACATATAGGAAGGGAGTGTTGGGGCGGAAAATTGAATGTTGGAATTTCGTGTGGAGGTGAGATTTCGGAGATTTGGGTGATGAATAATTGCGGGGGGTACGCATCAGCCATCACTCATATTTCTAGGGAAAAAAAAGATGACAGGAGTTTGACATGGAATAATGAATGACATGAAATAATCGCTATGGAGTTGGAGAAAAGCACGAATTATAGAGCAGCTTAAATTCTCCATAAAATTTAGGACCAAGAAAATAATTGAGCTCCCCCCCACCCTAACTCGGCAACTCCCCCAAAAAATATGACCCTGCAAACCCCATACTTAAATATTTGGGAAAAAAAGGAAGAAAACATGCACCGTACTTGGGCCCTGCTTGGCAAAATTAACTGTTTAGGTAGCGGATAACGTTTCTAATTTAATTGTTAGCGGATAGCTTACTAAATTAGCGGTTGAAACTAATGTGTTTGGCAAATTTAACTATTATGTCAGCTGAATAATGTAAATTTACATAAAAGGATATAGATAATTTTGAAAAATAAATTTTTGAAGGATATTTTTTGGCTGAAAAATACAGAACACTACTTTTAGTCTTTTACATGTCAACCGTTAATACTATTAGATTTTAAAAAATGCGGCTTAAAACACCAAACGTTACTTGAAATAATAGTCAAAATACTAGTTTACCGAACATTAAAAATTAACTAATTAGTGAATTGACCTGGTCAAAACAATAAACGGTACCCAAAATGCTATTGCCAAACACAACCTTAATAATCTCCGAGTTATGAAGTAATATATATATATATATATATACACACACACACACATATACATATATA
>JACYFF010031955.1:6043206-6102480 GCA_017589665.1 Selenicereus undatus | reverse complement strand
AAAAAAAAAGGAAATAAGTTACATATATGTTAATATTATTATTTTTAAAATTTTAAATTATAAAATTAATTATGATGCTTTTAAAAGCATTTTAGCTAAAATTTCAAAACTAACCATACATAACACGAGTTTGAAAATTGATATTTAATAATTTTTTCTCATTTTGAACCTTTATCTCAGAGACACAGAGCAATCTAAAGAATCAAAGGAGGGGCAATCATATAAAACTTGGGTTAAGGGTAAGCCCAATTGGAATCACAATGGAGGGTGGGTCCCCACTATTCATAGTGGGGAAAGGTCGAAAGGATGGTCAATGAACCTACGCGACATGGACAGAAATCTGCTTTGACACTCAAAATTTAATCATGAGTTGAAGGTCTCAATAGCAATTAGCAAAAACGATCCCCTTTTTAATAGGAATATTTGCTACAAAGAAAAGGTACCATAAAAGGAAGCATGATCTTGATTATGGGTATAAAATAAATTTAATTCTTTTTTGTCTATATGTACTCAAATAAAACTTGCATATTCGTTATGCCCAGTGATTATGGGTATGAGTATAACTTTATAATACTTGATTGGAATGAGTATGGATATAAACTTTGAAAATGGGTACGGGTGAGGGTACGGGCGTATGGCTAAACTTGCCCCGTACCCACCCCATTGCCACCCCTAGGAAAACATTGGGAATAGAGAATGATATAGTATGTATTAAAAAACATAATAAAACTTAGGCAAAATAATCTTATGCAATAGGATCCTTTCTCTTAAAAAAAAAGGTAGTTTATTTTCAATATTTCTATTCCTGATATTTTTTTTAAATTTTGGATAGAATGATAAACTATTAATTACTAATTTCCTTCATTTTCTTCTAAACATTTGCATTTAATCATTTTCCCCCTCAGATAGTCAATTACGAATTTATGATGCAGTTTTGTAGGATTTTTGAAAAAAAATCAACATTGTTAAATGTTAAATTTAAATCTTTTGTATGATTTTGCCACTTATCTATCTCATGTGACTTTATGTCTTATACAACAACCTTATAACATAATAGAATTAAAAAATCAAGGTCTCTTCTCCTAAGCAACTCAAAAAAAAATAAAAAAAATAATTGCATGTCATTTGGCTTATAAACGTAAGACAACATACAAATGTGCATAATGTACTACAATTGTTAACATTCAATTCTGAAGACTCAAACAGTGAATTAGTGTAACTAATAATAATTGTTTAAAAGTTTGGTGGCTTGAAAATGCAAATAAATCATGATAAAGAATAAATAATTGCAATTTGTCAAAGCCTACGTGCTTGATTCTCTATTTTCCATTCAATAAATTTTTTATTGATCGATGTGTGAATTTATATTTTAGAATGCTATGTACCTTCTATATCAATATGAGCTTTAATTATAAATTAAGCAACTTTTAATTTTATTTTATTACAAGCGAAATATGATTTCAGTCTAAGTCCAAATACCTCAATACCAACTATTTGATAATCATATATTAAATGATTTTGTTAACTAATTAACATTTTATTTGACAACTAATTACAACTGAGTGGGATTATTGTCAAAATTTAGTAAAATGCCAAGTTAATCCATGCCGTTTTTTGGCGGAAAACCCTATTTACGTATTAAACTTACAAGTACAATTATATGAATTTTGCCCTCTCAAACTCACTAATAAAGGGAAAAGTATGGTAACATCATGACTTTTCAATATTGAATTACAATATAATATAATAATCTGTCATAACCAATTATATTTAACCACATCGGAAAAAAAAAAAAATTGTATCCTTCGACCATGGTATATAACACAAAGCATGATGCTATTGACCTTGGCATAGTTTAGCCTTGACTAGTTTTAGTCCACCAAATATTATTAATTAAAATAATAATTACTAATTACCATATAATTATAAAACAAAATATAAGATTAAAGAGAATTTGATACCACTGGACACAACCACCCCATACATGGTCAGAAGTCAGAACCTTAAAAAAAAAAAAAAAAACCCAAAACCATCAACTTATCATTCTTATATATACTTTAACACATGCATAATATGAAGAACCAAATAGAGAAACAAACACGGAAACGTTTTTAATTTCAACCCTTGTTTCATGAAAACCCTCCAAATCCCCAGAAAACAATGGACAACAACAACTGGAGATCAGTCTCAGTCAAAAACCACCACCACAACCACACCGTTTTCTTAGAGAAGAGTTTCTCTGAGCACCCATATGGCCGGTTCGAACCGGGATGGAGAGAACCGAACCGGCCACCACCATCAAAATCATCATCTGGGTCAACATCAAAATTAAAGAGTTTTTTAACGAAATTGAAGAGGAAGTTGATGATCATGAGGAGAGAGAAAATGGCATTTGGTTCATCGAGGCATTCAAATCCTGTTATAATTCCTTATAATTCCTACACATACTCAATGAATTTTGACGATCATGGGCTCAGCTCGGCTGAACCGGATGCTTTGAGTAGATCGTTCTCGGCCCGGTTCGCCCCATCATCTACGATGTTTAATAGGGTTCAATCCGTAAAGGGAAATTGAAGGGTTGAAGATCGATCATGCATGGAGGGAATTTATTGATGGAAGATTTTATGTTAAGGTATTTGGTAATTAACTTCTTAATTCTCTCCTAACTGATCTTCTAATGATCTTTCAAGCACGCAAATTTAGGCACGCAATGTAATTTATATGAAGGTTTACATAATACATAGACCGTAATGGTAGGTTTACACCCTAGTTTTCTTTTCTTTGTTTGATAATGATATAATTTGAAGTTTTCTTAGAATCTAAATTTTTTTTAATATATTTTCAAAAAGAGAATAATTCAAAGTTTGCATTTTGCTACGAAATATGATGCAAAATCCAAAATCATAATTCATAGAGACATATATATCGATCATAAACGACCATGAAAATCAAATTAATGTTGTATGAACATTTCATGAATTTATCTTATTACACATTCGACATATACTTGGTGATCATATATACCATACCAACGTAATCAAATTTCAAATATACCATATACTTGGTGATAAATCAAATTTCGAATATTGTCGAGGATGTTCCTGTTTGGTTGAGACGAGACACACATTATGTCATCAATCATATCTATCGGGAGGCAAATATAGCAGCTAACTGGTTTTCGAAGTTCGGTCATTCCTTTATCAGATAATCTTAACGCATCTTTTTTTCTTTCTTTGAGCAGAACAATGTTGACAGCCTGTTTCAATTCTACACCATAATCTATATAGAAGTATAGTTTGCTTACAAATTGATCCAAGCATCTTATCATCATTCTAATTATAAGTTTGTTGCCTACAAGGAGCTAATTTGTTTGAGTGCATGGGATCACCTCTTAATTGATCAATAACCAAAAATTTAAAATATGTACGTGTCAGTTAGCTCAATTGATAAAGTTTAAATTTATTGGTTTACAATCGCTTACCATTGAAGCGAAGCTAGTCATGATATACGAGTGGTGCCCATGGTTGTGAATTTCTCTGGAGGTACTTCATTACAATTGGTGAAGCCTACCAAGCAATACACTAAAAAAAAAATAAAGTCAAAAACATTCTTATCACAAAAGGTTTTAGTCTCATATGCTTGCTATTTTAGACTTCTTCAGAGAAAATAACAATTATTTTAATGATTTTAATAATTTAATCATTCAATTCTGTTGTGAATTTCTAGTGAATAATTTAAACAGGTCAATATCAAACATGGAAGTGACAATGCATAGCTTCAATTTTGTATAAAGATGGAGAACTAGAACACGAGGTATGCTCGTGCATCAAAAAGTTCCGAGTCAAGAAAGACATGTAATGGCTGTTGCAGTCTATGTTTTAGAGTTGAGACTATTAGATGGATGACCATTCTAAAAATTAATTAGTATCATAATTTATAATTCTGTCAATGAAAGTAATTAGACCTTTCAACTAATACTACTATAAACAACATTTATCTGGTGAACCAATTCTAACCCTTGTCTATAATATTGTCAAAATAAATATCAACAATTTGCCGTAATTTAGTTTTAGCCTGTCTATTAACACAATATGATATTAACCCAATAAGTGCCAAAAGTTTATAAATCGAAAAGTCAATGTGAGTAGATTTGGACCGATGTGAAGTCTAAAAATTTATTCTAGCTAATACGCATGTATAACAAAAGTTTTATTTTTTATAAGTTCAGAATAAGGTGATACTAATCAATGGAGGATCGAGTAAATTTTAAAAAGAATCATGGATTAGCCTAGTGCACAAGGCTTGTGTCCCCAAGAGATTGTCATTTTCATACCAACGGCACGGCCAATGTGTGAAACCCGAGCCAACACCTATGTACCCTTACAGTGTCATTTTGTATCCAAACTCCTACACTCTAGATGTTAATTATCCAAGTTGAGATTAATTACATTTAAATTTTGATGGACTATTTTGTCGGAAAGTTGAGCTGTCAAAAATTTTGACGGAAAATTTGGGATTTTGACGATGTGTCAGCTAGTTAACTTAAAGTCAGGCTATGTGGTGTATGACTGGCTGATTGCCCTCCTCCTAAAGTTAGCTGTTTCACACAACTACCTTCAAAAGTGAAGGCAATGAGATCATATCTCATCCATTTTGTTTCAGACCTGATCACAGTTTAATTCCGATAATAGCAAAATTCACCCGAAATTTCAAATAGGCCAACTTGATTTAGACGTGAATCGAAAATTTTCATCCAAATTTGTTTTTCTTGCAAGAAAGTTTTATTGGACATGATCAAACATCAATTCACTCAAAATTAACCCGATTTAAACCAAATCCAAACTGAAATTTTATCAACCTAAATATAGCCCCAACCAGTGTTAACCCTACTAAAAATTGAACAGAACGATCCGTTTTATCAGATGTGCTTTTATGTAGTAACTCCAAACCATCATCAATATATGTTTTGTACCATTTCTCCTGATTTGATAACAGACCTAACCAAAAACTGTCTAAAGTATGGGAATCAAAATGAATTAAATGCCACCTTTTAATGTAGACGTAACATCCCACCCATTAAGATTTAGCATAAATACATTGAATGTCATTTACAAGAAATTGCTTTTCATAAAAAGAATCCATTCTTACTCCAACAAGACATCTAAGAAAGGTCAAATCTTGTGACCATGTATGGTAACTACTCTTTCACTAATTTCCATATTTAGGTGGATTCATACACTAAAAAAGTAACAATTTTCAAGAGTATTCATATCCTTATTATCTAATGTTACCTTGAATAACTCCTGCAAGTTTCTTTAAAAAACAAAGAAGAATGTTAACCCCCTTCAAACTAACCCCTACACACAATTTCTGAATCATAGAACTTCTCCCATCAAAATCAAATAGAAGAGGAGAAGAAGGAAAATGAGAAGAAAGGCTAGAAGCATGCCTAAAAACCTCCAAAAATCCCTTCAAGATTATCTCTCCAAGATCAAGAAACAAACCCCACACCTCCAATTTTCCCCTAGTTCTCTTTCATCCACAACTAGCAAGATCTTCTCTGGTTGCAAGCACCCTAAGAGCCTCTCATTCTCCGTCGATCACAAGGGTGCAAAAGAAGGTGAGGAGGTTGCTGCTACGTTAGAGGACATTGATAGATTCCTCATTGAGAACTTCAAATCATTGTATGGCCACCAAGATCATGACCAACACGATAACGACGATCATGGGCTCAAATATGAAGAAGGGGCGGATAAAGCACATGGGTGCAACCACCATGGACCCAATGGTCGTGGTTCCACTCTTGAGCAAGGAGCCCCTTTTGACTCCCCTAGGTTCTTCACCCCTCCACCGGACCTCTGTGGGTCACACCGGTTCTTTATCTCCCCGTCATCCTCAGGGTCGCTCCTTGAAACTCAGGCCAGCACGGCAGGGTCACCCAACCCTGAGGACGCAGGGTCCTCCGCAGAGGACCCTGGGGGCCACCACGAGCACGATGCAAAGATCCCAGGAGGGGTGGAGGATTGCATTGCAGTACTAACAGTGTCGCAAAGCCCATATGAGGATTATAGGAAGTCCATGCAACAAGTGCTAGAGGCGCGGGTGCATCACAAACAAGGGGTGGATTGGGACTTTATGGAGGAGTTATTGTTTTGTTACATAAGATTGAATGAGAAGAAACAATACAGGTACATTCTTAGTGCCTTTATTGATTTGATTGTCACCTTGCGTCAAATTTCAAGCCATGGAGGCCCAGAAGGGTCACTGAGTTCGGACACCCAAAATAACAGTAGTAGTACTGGCAAAGGGAAAGGAAAAGAATATTTGTGAAGGCATAAAATTATTTTCTTAAACAACATTGGGTGCATGTGTAGTTTTGCACATAGTTGATGAAGGGGTGGATCTAAATTGTAATTTCAATATATTCTCTATGAAAGTATTATCTGTTGAATAACTTTATGTTTTTGGACTCTGTTATATATATATTGTTTGTCAGTTGATTGCACATCCTTGTTGTCACTGTTTGGCACAATGTCATTATTTCTTTTCAACGTGTCATCCATTATAAAATGTAAGTTTTCTCAATAAAAGTGTATTTGTCGATGAGCTTTGTCATTGTCGTGACATTAGTGCTAGAGAAAAGTTCAACATAATCAAACAAATTCTTAAATTAAAAGTTTAGTGGCTGTTAATAAGATATTAACTATAAGTCCTTGTCAATTCCCCAATCAACAAAAAAAACAAAAAAAAAGTCGGTAGCAAGTGAGATAGTTGAGCCACGGCCACAGAGAACTTCTCCTGTATTTGCTCCACTGAACTCGCCCAAAAACGCAAAGATTACTTTTCTTCAAACTTGAGTGGTCAAAAATATTTTTTCCCTTAGAAAGCATGAGGAAATGCTTCCTCAGAACGGTTTTCTCATGAAAAAGCTTCCACAAGATTTTGGCAAGCAGCCATGACACTAAGTCATGATAAAATAAGAACAACAATATTTTTCAGAACTTGAAAGACAATACTTCAGTGACAATCTCAGCCACTAATGGCAAGTTATTGGTAGTTTGTATTCACCAAATAAATAGTGTACAAACTACCATGGAAGGTCTTTCATATGTACAAACTACCAGTCATTACAGGTGGGACTGAGAAATCTGGACAGAGCTAAGAAAATTCAGTGAAGGGCAAAAATGCTGTACATTTGTGAACCAATGTCATGCTTCAACCAGGATGCTGTACAAGCAACCAAGAGCACCTTCAGGCTTTGCTGCACCACTTTGTAACCAGTGTAGTTTATTACTGCAACAGAGAGAAGGGGCATTTATATTGACCAGCTGAGATAACAGAAAACATCAGAATTATCGTGCAAAATTAAAATTCAATTCAGGTAAAAAGAAAAGGATAACCAAAATTTTTGTCTGTGAATCCCAACTTAACAAGAAAAGATGAGTGGCTTCTGCAATGGCAGTCGAAACACCACTTGTGCCAAATCAAGACCCTTTCCCCTTATTTCCAATTATGGGAATTCGATATAAGGTGTTTTAAGTGTGGTTGCAGGTTTAGACATTTCAACTGATGAAAAGCATAACTACAGTCTGGCTGAGTCCACAATTGCCAGTACTCTACAGGTGTCCTCAAAACTGCACCGAGCCCAAAAAATTGACGTTCAATGTCCGAAAACATTAAACCCATAAAGCTAAAGTGACCACCATATTCATAGTATGCTAGGAGGAATCCCAGCTCATGGGAAAGGAAGACTGATTTTGAAACCTACAGAGGCAAAGGAAGATTCCCTTAATTCCCTCCAATTCCCTTCGCCACAGTGCCACCATTGTATGTGAGGCTCCCAAAGTGGTATACGGTAGACCGACTAAATACATCTTATATAAATGCTGAAATACATATACATACACATGGGAATGCATATCTACTGTGATACACCTAAGTAGGTTACATCTTCAATTGGGGGGGGGGGGTCTTATGAATGCCACGTAGCTTAACTGGCAGAGTTTTGGGGGGTTAGCACACAAGTCTTGGGTTCCATTCTCCAACCTTCAATGAGCACATTGCATGCTTTGACAATTTGACCATTATTCTCCAAGAATAAACTTCGACCAATTTTTAAACCCTAGGTTAGCAGAAGTATCAAACAGTCAAATGCCATCGTTAAATATTTCTTTCAGACAAATCTAATAAGATCCGTTTTATAATTATAAATAAATCTGTCAAAACTACAAATTAGAGGTCAAATTTAGCAAACTGAACCAGAAAAGGACAAACACAGTTGTTATGGGACACAGGTAAGATGTGCAATTTCACTACTTCCTACAATTATCAACTCCAAATGAGTTATCTTTTAGGAGGCGGCTCATACAAGAAGGTGATAAACTGACAACAGAAATCAAAACCCTCACTGTTCCATCAACAGCCATAAAAGCCATTTTTAACTGCAGAACATTCATTCAATACACAACAAATAAAGGTTCCTTACATTTAAGAGTCAGCTGCCCCAGCACTTGATGTACAGTACTGCTCATACAAAGAATGATACTTTTGAGGGACGTAGTGCTTGAATCTGTCAATAGCAGGAAAGTATCACTGGAAGATTCGACGTGAAACAATCAAAGGGATGATTCATTACATATTACCAGGATGCTGGAAACCATGGAGGAAGATTATGGCAAAGAAACTGGCAGAGTACCATGAAAAATAAATCACAGTGCCAAACGCAAGCAGAATTATAGTAAATTGGTCATGCCAAATCTTGCATTTCTTTTCAATTAAACACATAATTTATGCTAGTATACAATCTGCTTTTAAGCGAATCATAGCAGATGTCAGATGCCTCATTGTCTTCAAATCCTTAACGGTAACAGCAAAAACAATGACATCAGTAGAAGAATCATGTGGCACCTAGGCTTTTTGGTTCAGGCAATAAAACATGGATACATAACCACAAGATCTCAGTCATTCATTGACATCTAAAATAAGATAAATTTTATATCAATGGAACTCATGTTCTCAAGCTTGAAAGCCGCGAGTTAGTTGAAACACAAAATAAGATCCTGCCTTTTCCAAGATATGCACATTGAAGGACACAACACAGCTTTTGCGCATGCTGCGAGGCAGTGTGACAGGAGTCGACAGAACAAAGAGTATATATTAGAATGCTGAACTCAAAGGAGCTACTATGTCAGAGACAACTGAATTAATCAACCCTTTTAAATTCCATGATACTTAAAGAGATGAATGCTAGGCTATGAAGCAGTACCTGGTAAGGAGGGGAAGCCTTCCATGCCCCGAAAAAAGTTTTACAATGGATTGCAAAACAGGTCCTATCTTCATGGCTTTAGACTTTAGGGCCTTCATAAAGCCAACAAATTCGGTATATTCTGATTCAGTAAGCTTCTGTTGAACCTGCAAGATGAGGCAGAAGTTCCTGAGTGAACTGCTATCATCTGGACTCTTAGAAGGCCAACGTTTCCAACTGCTATTAGAAATTGTTTTTCTTTTCCCTTCCCTTTTGGGGAGGGGGGGTGGTTGTCTGCAAATTACAGATAGTCCTCAACTCCTCAAGCTTAATGCTAAAGCAGCATCATACAGAACACGTAGAAAGTTATCCCTAGCCATTCTGCAGATATTGTGTTGATTTAGGCCATCAAAATTTGACTGAAACCATGATTTCAGAAGCACCTACACAATACCTGTTTCAGCTAGCTGACTCAGAAGTTAAAAATAGATAAAACTCTACAATAAGACCCAAGTGGAGAGTGGAGACCTCATGCTGTAGATTTCACCATGAGAAAGACAACATCAAGCTTTAGTATCTAGAATGAATGTAACACAATAGTCCCGCCTTCACAATTTGCAATCAATTATTAAGTCCATTAAATCTGAAAAGCAACGGAAGAATGTATTGTCCATTTTCTAACATCTGACAAAAATTTTGTATGCTGCACTAGCATATTGTATAAACAGGCCTCACAGGATTCTTTAAAAATCTATTGTCCATGTTTGCTTTGTTGTAACTTATATCTGATTATCATCACAACTTACATAGGAGTCACACGTCAGCGATGCTTTTGATTGATCAGGATTAACACCCAATGATGACTCAACATTTCATATATCTAGCAGATAGTTTATAGACATCCATAAATATCCATAGAGAAAAATAAAATACCTGAATTAGAAAATTAGTTCCTTGAACTTCTGCATCCTGACAAGACGCAGATAGCATACCCTGGTATGCCCGGTTTGGAATCCCTGCTTGGGCAGCCCCATTACTGCTGAACTCTGTTGAACTAACAACAATATCCTTCTTTTTTCTGGCTGAACTAATTTTACATTTGTCTTGTTTTATAATGTCAGCAGCTACAGAATCACTCAACCTTGCTTCCACAGTACCAGATGCCAACTCACAGGAAACCTTTTCATGCCCTGTACCAGCCTCTATTTCAAAGATTTTTTGCCTTTTAGAAGAGCAACATACTATCAGTTTTTCCTCTGCATTACGATCTTGAGCACTGCTGGTCAAATCTACTATTTCAGAGGCCTTATGTCTCCAAGTAGTCCTAGAAGGGAACAGCTTGCTTTCCTTCCCGCCTAGGTGACTTGCTTGTTTAAGGGGAACAGAGAGGATTTGCTTTCGAGGTGTCAAGGATGATCTATTAGCGGGGATAATATCTTCCAACCGGCTGTAATTGTTCCCCTTAACAATATTAGTTCCAGCATATGATGACACTATACGACAGTCATCATCCGCAACCTGCCAGAAGAACACCAAGAGAATGAAGTGGATTTGTTAGCAGAAAGGGGTTAATTTTCTCTTTTAAGATGTAGAATGTGATTTTACCACAGGATTAAATTTCTTTTCCAAACAGCAAGGCTCCATAGGTTGGGCAGCCTTTTCTTCACAGGCATTTCCTACAGGAGAAATTCAACTGTCAGCCAGCATGTCTAAAAGGCCACATAGAACCAATTATCCAGGACGATGCATAAATGCAATAAGTATTTATCACAAAAACTTATCTACTATATTTTAACAGCCAGCAAGCACTTCTCTGAAACTATTTTGTATGAAACACCATAAGAAGTTTTAACCACGCTCACAAAAGACATTCGGCTTTTTCCGAATTTCCTCGCACAAACGTGATCATGATAATCACATTTTGATTGAACTACTTGTTAGTTATTACTGAAGGTGCTTCATAATATATCTTCCAAGTACCAGGCTGTTAGATAACTGGGTCTTCATAGTTTATTCCTAGAATAGGGACAGCTAATGAAGTAGAAATATTTCCTAACAGGAAAGCAATATCTACCATGATTGAGGTTTCCAGGAACTATGCCATGGTTAATTCCTACATGATTCTTTTTTTTTTTTTAAATTCCTTGTACTTCATTTAGTTTTCTTTTGTGTATGTTTAATGTTCCTATTGTGGACCTTCTAGTTCATTTTTATCCTTGAGTACATACACACGCACACGCACATCTAGAGAACGTATCTAGTGAGAACTAAGAACTATGGACCTCAGCCATTGATTTCTAGTCCAACAACAATTGTGCCACATCACTACTCCATAACCCCTTCACGTCTAACCCCCGCCCCCAACCAAAAAAAAAAAAAAAACCCAGACAAGCACAGTTGTGTGCTGCCTAGGTCACTGACCATTATCTGTTCGGGCATAACAGCGAGCCGTGATGGCCGATGTTAGGCCCGGCCCAGAACTCATCTCCAGTTCTCCACCCTCACACTTCTCTTCACAGCCCTAGCAAGATTTCATAAGTCCATTTGCTAAGATTCAATTCTCCAACTAAAAACCCAGAAGGAAGCAGAAGAAACAAGAGCATAGTGGAGCCCACCACTGGGAAAGCTTTATTTTCGGGGCAAGCATGGTGGGTTACGCCTATTTAGTCTGTCGGACGATGAACTCTGGCTCGGGTTCGCTGGCCACAGGCCACAGTGAGCACAGTGGTACAGCACTGGTGTTCAAGTATGGCAAAGCTACGTGGATTTTGGGAAGGTCAGGGGTGGGTAAGAGGGAATCAATCTTAGTGACGACGTGATACATTAATGTTCTTGGATCATATTTTAGATCTCATTTTAAGTTTTAACTCCTTTTGTATTCCAAACCGCTACCAAAATACTGGAGTACATTCAGGATTCATTTACAACTTAATACTATGCCTTGTCCAGATAGCTAAGCTCCTGGCTGGGGTGTTGACTAGCTTTTATCAAACCCAGAATTATTGATGGCAGAAGAGGAAGGTGCAACAAAAACCATTCTCAAAAACAAGATAATCATCCAAGATATTCGTAATAGTGGGACAAACTATACAAACGATTCACATTTCACAGTGACATAAAGGGAGTAATACTAGTTCAAGCATCCTGTGCAAACATCTCCAATGGACTGAGGCACGTTCAAATAGCACGGTTACATTCAGGACAAGAAGCATACACATCACACATCCAATAGCAGGATATACTTCACCATTGTTTATGATTACTGATGGCTCTGTCTTCACAAGACCATGATCTCCATCTCGGAAGAAACGAGTCAAGGAGTAAACAACATCTCCAAATTTGGAATGACACTGCAAGAACCAAATTTGAAATTTCAGACAGTCCAGAAAGAGCATATAAAATGGACAGGAATGGTTGACCAAGGAACAATATTGAATTTGTTACTCTTAACATTAAATAATCTCAGATAAGCACCTTAATGTGAGGCTGTATCCACCTTGATACCTGGGCCTGACGATGTGAAGTGGCAAACCTGTCAGGAAAAACGAACAATTAAACAAGAAAACATGTATTATAGAATCCAAAAACACTATGGAACAACAATAAGTGAGAAAAATCATGAATCAAGCAGAACTTTGTAAGCTACATATATGCCAAGAAAAGCAAGGCATCTAAGGAGTTCAGCTGAATCATGAGTGGCAATGTTTTAAAGCTTTTAAATTTCAATTGTTCATAGTGGTGAAACTAAATCGTTAGTTCTTGTAACTCAAAACCAATATAAAAACATGAATTGCCCAATGAATCTCTAATAAAGGCTACTAATAGCAGATCTGAGTCTGATGTACTCCATGTAGCTAAGAACTCGAACCAAGTAATCCTGCAGTAATCTGAAGGTGTTCTTAAAAGTTGTAAGAAAATTTGCTAGGTTCTGGTAGGATACTAACTCAAACCCAAAGTAAATATAACTTACTAAATTGACAAAAAGATATTCCAGTCCTGGACACTACCCAAAAAGAAAATAAAAAGGAAAAATGAACACATCTGCAGGGGAAAAAATAGAGAACAATGTTCTTCACGAAAGCGTGATTATTCTTTCAGTTCCTTCATGAAGCAGAGTACATTCTTGCCTCCAAGGCCACATCACTCAGGCACAGAAAGAACACAGAAAAAGAAAACAGGAGCTTGAAATCCCGCTGTGACAAAGCTTGTTCCTACTGGATTTCAAAATATTCTAATATAAATGAATCTTGGTTTCGGAATACACTACTTGCTTAGGAAGATGGATGTGTGATATATTGTCGTGCTAGCTCTTGTGCCGATGCAGTTTTTTCTTTTACAACCTTCTCCCTCTGGAATCCTAGTGATTACAGTTTCTTGGGTTTAGTTGGCTAGGGTTCAGAAGAATATGCCAAGACCAAGAGATTTCCACGGTTTCATTTTAAGATGAGCTGCTTATCATAGGTAGTTTCTTAGAAGAATTGAGCCCCTGAGAAATGGAAATCCTATGTCCAATCAGAGTGAGGTGTTCACCAACAGTCCGGAAGATGGTTATCATTTATTTTAGTGTAACTTCTGCTACATAATTTTCGTATGGTCTCCTGTTCCGGGATATCCACTTGTTCAAATCTGATGAAGAGTTAGTCTAATACAATGAAACTGGACAGCTAGCCAGATTTGTGAAAAGCAGGATCAGAATAACCAGAAGAGACTCACCTGCGGCTACAGTATATCTGTATATGCTATCCAGAGAGTTAGGACCACACCCAATTTCAACAGCTTTCTAAGAGGAATGATAATGGATATGAAATTAAATATCAGGCTTCTACTCATTTCATTCTGATCCATGATGACTATTAAAGTCTTTACACATTTTAGCTTCCCAACTGATAACCATTTCGTTCTGCTCATTTCAAGAGTTTTTTGTTGCTTTCTTGAACAAACGACTGGTGATGCAGCATTGGTGCACTTTAAAGAAATTCAATAAATTCAGGATAATAAGAAAGATGCAACATATGACATCGATATTGCAGAAAGCAACCATAAGAACTCAAAACAATGAAAACAGTTCATCAGAAATGGATGTTTGAGAGAACCTTTCATCACAGAATATTATTGCTCCATAATCATGGCGATGACGGATGACACGTCCAACAGCCTGATTGACAGCTCGAGAAGCTAGTTGATCATACCACTCTGATCCTGTCAAAGGCTACAAGATCTCTAGTTAACAAGAGTCAAATCATTTTCAAGAGTGACGTGAACCCACTTGTATCCATATACCTTATGACATTTAGTTTCGCTTCGTGCCTGTTCATCCAAATATTCACGTTTGAGACGGACCTGCAGTTAATCATATCGGTGTAAGGATTGTAAGATAAAACACGCAAACATAATAATATGCTGTAGTAACACAAAAGTAATAGCTTATAATATTATTAATAGAAACATGAAAGAACAGTTTATTATGCATAATTGGAAATCGCAGATTCATTACAAAGATGAATGATGTCAACCTACAGCCTAATTGCAATTTGATACCACATTCAAAATATGATCACAGTATTGGAAACTCACCTCCAGACTCTTAGACAAAGTAACCATCAAAAGTACAACATCCTAAACTACCAACCTATGATTGACTAAAGAATGACCAAAGCAAGAGACAATGAAGCATCATCCAAAAAAATAAAGAAAACGATGAAAAAGAAACACAAGAGATAATGAATCCCAAAGAATCTTTTATTCACAATTGAGCATGTGTACTTAAACTTAAGTTTTACCATATCAATTTGCTATTTAAACATGTGAATACTTCATTCATTCAAGAATCAGACCAGAAACAAAGAAAAGAAAAACGGGAGTCACATCCTTTTCTATTGTACAGGTGAAACTAAGAAGGTACCATGAATTACAACCAAAGAGAACAAGAATTCACAAAGCAGACTAACGGAATAAAGCCAATTCCACAATCTGAGAGATATAAATCAAAATTAGGTAGGATGGTACACTGCGTTCTATGTTAAAACATTCTCCCTTGACTCTGCTATGACCTTAGTACCTCATCTTGAAATCGAAGGCTTTGGCAAATGGACTGATGACAGCAGAAATATGTTGCATTAGACTATTGAGCTGATGACACTTAAATTTAAAACAAATCAATACATTTAGAATATCTTAAGTTCTAAACTGGTACAAGGAGACCAAATGCATCATGCAAAAAAAGCAACCAAAAGAGGTATAAGGAGGAAAAGGAAAATTTGCACTCATGTTTCTCACACCATTGTAACTTAAAAGTTAAAACTAGCAAGTGCAAAACCTATAATGTATTCCCAAACAGAAACATGACGCAACTACCCCCATGCAGTATGAATGAAGAAATGAAAATGTGTCCAGAGTGAAGACATCCACACTTCTGACCTTGTTCGCTACACACCCAAAAAAGAGAAGGAAAAAAAAAGGAAGAAAAACACCCTGAATAGCTAATCCACCAGTATGGCCCTACCTCCGCCCCAGTTCTCAAATTGTCTTTTTTTTCCAAACAAGAAAGAAAAATCGTCACAGGAATTCCATGGGGTATCCCTCTAGTTTAGCAAAGTATATTGTGGAAGATATTTCACATTTACAGCATAAGGTAGCCCTACGATGCAACATCCAGAGTGGATACTGCAAAAGCAACTGCCAGGGAGATCTAGACGTAGCATTGCAGCCTTACCCCCTACAAGCCAAAAAACTACTTATAAGAGACCCACAAAAATATTTTTTTTAAAAAAAGACTTTCAGTTAGAGACATTTGGCAAAACTCAGAAGCAGCTAAAAAAGGAGATAGCATCAGACACAAAATACACACAAAGCTTTTACTATTAGAAAACACTAAAAGGCATAAATACTGCTATAAGCTATCAGATCACATAGACTAGATACTGTACCACTAGGCATGAATACATGTTAAAGGAAGCTCTATAACCAATATGAGGCACCTCTGAGCCTTCCCTCATTGGTCGGCAAAATTGAACCTAAGATCTTGAATTTTCTGGAGGGGATGAGAGAGAAAGACAGAGAGATGTAGAACCTTAGGATCTGTCAGTGTCGCAAATGGCAACCCAGTAACGATCACAGCCCTCCCAAATTGGTCGGCAAAATCCAATCCTTCACTAACCTGCAACTCAATGTTTAACTCATGAGTAGATTCTTGAATATATAACACCACTGCGACTTTCAACAAAGAGACAACAGTCACATATGCAAAGCATAGGATCCAAAAACAACGGCACTGGAATCTAGATTGTAAAATAAATAATGCGACATAGCAGCCTGCACTATTGACTAGAATCAACACTGCCAATTAGACCAGATGGGCAAAGAGCTATTTGACAGTGATGAACCTTATGGTATCCATTGACATAAACACCAGGAAAGCCTATTCTAGTGGACTGTGGACAGCATTTGATTGGGAACTAGTTTTTTTAACCCGATGCAGCGGAAGGATTGTGGCAGTCTCTGGGTTTTTCTTTTTTCTGAATTGTTAATTTTTCTGGCAAATGCCGTGTCAGTTCATGTCACATGGGATCCTAATAGAATTGCTCACAGTTATTTACCAAACAAGAAAATAAAAGTGGAGAAGTTTGTAGCTTGGGATGACATGTGAAGTCTTTTAATTACCAAAAAGATTAATCGCCTTCATTAGTCCATACCTTATCTTTATGACCTGCATATTTTTTAACAGAGGATCTTTATGTAGGCTATGCTGGCTTCATGCAAATCATTAAAATAGTACAGCAGTTGCAAAATTTCAAGTATGTTGGAAAATTTTCTCTTGTATTTGTCATTGAAGTGCCTGTAGATGTACTATTCTTATAATTACATTTCACAAAATTATGCAAATGGTCATTATGCAGGATCAAGGACAGAAGAGGCAATTAGAAATTTTAATTTTTGATAATAAAGGGTATTTGACTGACAATACAATATTCCTAGAACACATAAGAACTACATTTGTTGTTTGACAGCAAAATTAACAGAAAAATCTTGTCAAAAAAAACTTTTAAGAAAAGTATTAGTGTGAGTAATTGTTGGAATAACTGCCAAAAAAGAAAGGTTGCTGAGAAAAAAGGGGAGGAAGAGCATTGAGTATAGGGCTTTGGCACTTCTTTAGGCATGAAATTAATCTGATATGTTAATATGTTATTGTATCTAACAAGCATTCCATTTGCAACCGTAGATTGGAGGGGTAAGGGGTTCCATCTGTATAACAGTGTTCTAGAATTATGACCTTTTTCCCCCTTTTTCTAGTGACTTATTCGCAGCCATCAGAAACATATAACATATTTATTATATCTGTAAGTAACAACCAGCACTACCATTATTGCAGTCAGTCAACAACAGAGACTGAGACAACAAGTAAATTAACTGACTGAGAAAATACGAATGAATTGCCAGGTTATATTGAGATTCCCGATCTGACAGATATCCATGGTTGCGATCATATTCCAAAATAAAATCATATACATGTCATTGAATCCTGGAACACGTAAGTTTTCAAATTTTGGTACCTTGCCACGACAAACAGCAAAAAATACTGCTCCAGATGCAGAGCGGTCATTTAGCTTAGACCTGAAGTCCTGCAAATTAACTCTTGGCATCAGGCTTCAACAGACAAGATGGATAAACAAGGAAGCCTTACAGCTAAGCAGTTGGAATTACCTCAATTGATGAAGCAAATAGCGAAGATTGTCTAGGTTCTATGACAGGTCGCTTAAATCTGCATATTCTTTCCCATATTGTGCTTTGATTGGCCAAGTTTCCATGAGACTAAAAGTAAATGCAGCAGAATGTGAGAAGATCATTTGAAAAACCAATAATTTAGGAAGAAATTATTTGGTTTCTCACATTGTCCTTCCAGCAACTAATGCATCGTTCCATGACATGGTATGACGGGAAGAACACCAGGAGTCCATCGGGTACAATACGAGCAAAATTGACTGCAGCACAAATTAATAGGAAACATAAATAAGAAACAAAAAAAAAAAACTAAAGTAACAAAATCACTATGAACCAGTATGCTCCACAAGCATGCTGTGCTCAAAGGCAGTCAAGCTCAAGTATAAAGCGAGAAATTTTATAGGTTGCAC
Source organism: Selenicereus undatus (assembly GCA_017589665.1). Lineage (NCBI taxonomy): Eukaryota > Viridiplantae > Streptophyta > Magnoliopsida > Caryophyllales > Cactaceae > Selenicereus > Selenicereus undatus. The sequence continues at coordinate 6,084,108 of JACYFF010031955.1, read as the reverse complement.
TTTTCTAAAGATTCTTTCTGCGCTGTTTCTTTCAGCGCATCTCTTTTAAAAAACAAAAATCTACAAATACATTGATATAAAGACATCAAGGGATTAGTCTTTTCTGATTCTTCACAAACTGAAGTCAATCCAAGTGAACCACAGTGGTCCATTCATTCAGAAACTGCATTTATAACCATCAGAGCACCCTTAAAACCAACATAAACCACAAAGTAAATGCTCATAATAAGCATACCAATGGCATTTCCAAGCTCCCGTTTGTATTCTAGAACATCACGGTTCTGGTAAGATGAGTTGAAGACATAACCAGATGGACCTTCTGGTATTATGCCAGCCCATATCTGATTTGACGATATAACATGAGGGTTCTCTAACCGTATAGGGAACTCCCTGTTATTGAAAAAGGAAGTTCTTCTGTCTTGTTAGAATCCTACTAAAATTTCACTACAGAGATACACACAAGAGACGCCAGACTTACAGCTTCAATTCATATGCAAAAGAATCCATGGGAGATAATGTTCCAGAAGTTAAAATGACAGAGCCAACACCCCTTCTGGAGAAGTCTGCCATGCCAATTCCAGGATTGAAACACCACCAACTTAGAGTCCTGGTGTTTGACACACTAGCTGAATCACAAAAACAACGGACAATTAATTCCACCAAAATTACTCCCCTAGAAAAGCAAGCAGACAAAGAGCATAAAGAAACATTTGAGGGATAAGAAGATGCTCTTGATCAGGCTGCGGTCATAGACTCAGCCAACATACACATGCACACACATGTGCACACAGTCACACACCACCAGAAATCCAACTGAAAGGATAAAATGACGTTGAATTATCACATCTGGGAGCATTATTTTAGTGTATGGAATCTCTGGATTGTCAGAGAAAGAAGATTCTTCGATCAAAGAGTCCAAATTCCATTAGATAAGAGAAAGATGATAATCATAGCGCATTCTTTGCAAGGCTTTACCTCCAGATATTTTATGGGTTATCCGTATTCACAAGCATTTCAGATTCTGTACTGAAAGTTATCAGGCGCATCCAAAAAGCTTCCAAGGTGTAACTTCCATTCTCTCCTAAGACCCACATAAAAAAAATATCAAAGTTTTAAGAAACAACAGCAGCAATGCTGAATTCCTGACCCAAGAAATCCCCAGTGTCCTGTGTCCATTGTGAACAACAACAAGAGGTGGCCAAAGCAAGCCAGCATAACCTATGCTCCAGTCAAACAAAAGGGCAACCCCATTCATCAGTATACCCCACCAATCAAATCAAAAGACCCAATCCAGGTTGGTAGCCATGCAAGTCACTGACTCAGCTCAATTCGACAGATGATCTAGGGCAGTTTGGTCCCTGGGCTGATTCAGTCAGGTACATGCATGGCTTCAAACAGCCTAGTCCAGGGTCTATTTGAACTTTCCTAAAAAAAATAATAAATCAAAGGAAAATAAAAAGACCGCCAACGTAAGTGACTTAACCTGGTTCTAAGCTGATACAGACCATACCAGCCTGATTCATCTACTGTGACAAGCTGAGCAGACTGGGTTCTGCCAGACCCCAGCTGCAGGCCCATCAGCATGCCATTACTGCAATAAACTCTTAGCTACCAGAGATTTTTACACCGGTTCTAAGCTGATACAGACCATACCAGTGTGGCTCATCAAGTATGACAAGAGCAGACTTATGCTCTGCCAGGCCCCATCAGCAGACCATTACAGGAACGAACTCTTAGCTACCAGTGATTTATGCGAGAATTTTCCATGTGAAGTCTGCGAAAAATCAAGTAGCTGATATGTCATCATAAATGATGAAGCAGATTTCCAGAGAAGAATCCTAAATCATGTTCTTGCTCCAACTGGCGGCAAGATTCATTGATCTCAAGTTAGCCATTTCTGCACAGCACTATACATTTACAGACCCCACTGGGGCAGGAATGGCAGGATCCATTTTGTACATCTGTTGTTTCACGAATTTGGCTTTTTTTTTCATTTTCTAAACAAAGCTGAGGGGAATAGAAAAACAAATCAACAGCACGTAATGACTAGGAACCACATTTATCCATCACAAAGGCATGGAGATGTCAGGAAAATTGAGCAGAGGTCCACTTTGAAAGGGCGGCCATCCATAGCTTACAACTTCATTATTGCAGTTGGGATTGAAAGAACTAAATTGACTCAACCCCAGCCAAAAATCCAACCTATCACCTAACTCCAGCATTTTCAGCTCTTCTGCTACGCTTCTATTTTCTAAGTCCTAAAGCAGCTATCCAGCAATCAAATATAGAGACATTTCAGAAGAGAAATCTCATTATGAAACCAAAGTTTCAGATCGTAATTTAAGCATGGCTAGATCATAAATCATGAACAGAAAACACTTAATAATTTGCGAACTATAAAATTTTACAGTAAAAGTCTCTGAGGTTTTCTGACCAAGACAGACAACCTGCCTAGTCATGAAGCTATGGCCCAGCCATCTAGAGGTCAGATGTACAATTTCTGCCCCCTTGACCGACAATGCGACAAATTGACTGGTCTACCTAAATGAAAATCAAGGGAAAAGAAATCTCTTATGTTCTATGTTCCTAAGAAAGTTATGTTGGCGCAGACATGACAGCAGAAGAATAGGTCACTGTACATGGTGGTAAAGGGCATATCACTGAACCGAGAAGTGGAATAAAGCAGAAGCAAAGCACACGGTGCTGTTGACCAAAGTCTACATAATACGAAACATAATCAGACGACCAGATGCTACCAATTGTGCAAAGTAAGATGAGAAAAGACTTCACTTGTCTTTATCTGAACTTCAGGATAAGAATTCATGCAATATTACCTCTAAAGTTATCAGTTGCCAAACGTTCTTGGACATGCACCTAAAATCAACAGGAAGAAGAAGAATACTGAAACATATAATTCATACCAGGAACAACGCACAAAAATTGTAGCCCATAGTGCAGGAACCCAAAACTTACACGATAGTACTTTGCATGAGAAGTGCCTCCATCTTTAAAAAGTAGTCTCAAAATATCACCCATTGTTTCCAACCTAGAGGAGGTTCCATCTGACCCTTTACGTTCAGTTCCATTGGCATCTACAGAACAGACATAAATATTAAGACCGCCTAGAATGCTCACACAAGCAAAGGCATGTACACAAGTAACACAAAAGCAAAGGCATGGATGTAGAGAACGTATATGCACATAATCAGAGAACAGCTCAGAATATAGTAAATAAAGAAGTACACACTTATTGATCTTACCTTCTTCAAGCAGCAAAACAGCTTCCTCGATTATTCCTATCAGCATATCTGCAGTGTCATTTGTGACATTTAACTCTGCTAGTAGTTCATAAATATAAGGACCTGGCCTAGTAAAACCAAGTTCTTGGGACTCAATAGGCACCTCGGCAATTTTCTTCTCAAGCTTCAATAAAAGTGCTGCAGGAAATATAGGTCGATCAGAGTTGCAGATTTGAAAACAAAAGCCAGCAGATCGACAATGATATAATTTAATACCTAGTCAGTGAGTGATAGCACAAACAAGTCAGTTGCAAACAATGGTAAGGATACATCAAAAAACCCGATCACAGGTACAAGTTACCTCTAAGAATAGCAAAATTGTCAGGGTTACAGCTCTTGTCATTTGACTTCTCTATGTCCCTTCTTCTGATAGAGAGGTCAACACAGTTTTTTGCTTCAGAAATGCAGGCAGTCAATAATGCAGAAGGCAAGTCGAAGGAGGCTGCATCAGCACATATGCTCTCCTGCATTTCACATGACCGTTTAAAAAAAGTGTATGCTGATCCACTGTTATAAGGGAACAATCTCATAAAGCAGAAAAAATAACCGAGTACAATAACACCCTGCATCACTCAGTAATTTAATTTTCTTTCTTTCTGTCTTCAAACAACACTAGCATAGCCATCAAAACTCCATGTCCACTATTAATGGCACTGCTCCAGTTTAATTGCATTACCAACCTAAATTTAATTTTTAGAATTCCAAGGAATGGCTGTTCTTTATAAGGGAATGAGTATTGAAGTTCTCATGACAGTGTATGACTTAGTCATTAACCTTCTTCAATTGGGTGTTAAAGCATCAGTTATTTGTTTCCTTTTGTTTAAACAGAATTTGTAAAGGTTAAAACCCATTTGAAGGAAGACAAGGCTTGCTAGGAAAATTTAAAAATAAAAATAAAAATTGAAGAGTAAGACTCAGAAAGACGATAAACAAAAACAAAAAATTAAAATTACAGGTTATTAATGTCATATAATCAAAACAATGACATTGGAAAAAGGCTTGCTAAGAAAATTTTTTTTAAAAAAACAATTGAAGAGTAAGACTCAGAAAGACAAACAAAATCAAAAAATTAAAATTACAGGTTATTACAACAACAACAACTCCCAGTGTGGGTCCCGCTTTCGAGAGGTCTGGGGAGATCCAGCTGTAGGCAACCTTACCTCTACCGGCATTCCTACCCGTAGAGAGGATGATTCCAAGAGACCCACAAAAGGGTTTTTTGAAAATATTTTACAGAAGAAAGATCTTGTGAAAACATTTAAAGGGAAAACATTTTATAGGAGAAACATTTGAAAATTACAGGTTATTAATATCATATAATCAAAACAATGACATTGGCATCATGCCACACGCACAAGAGGTGGCAAGTAGAAAAATTAACCGAAGCAAGACATGGACAATTAACAGCTTCAAGCACTTCTATCAAAAGAGAATAAAAATACATGTTGCACTTTTCCACTCACCAAATTATGGGCTTCATCGAAAACCAGTATGCTATTGGTCCAATCTATTCCAAGCTTATCTTTATATTGACGATCAATGAGATAATTGTATGGTGCAAACAATATGTCAACGACTTCGACCAGCTCACGTGAAACATAGTACGGGCACCTGGTCAAAGAAATGAAGGGGTAAAAACCAATAAAGAAAGCACCAACATGAGAAATATCATTTCAAGGGAAAAACTTCCAGACACACAAGGATTTATGGCACTATTTAGATGAGTATTGTTTAAATTCAATTCATCTCAGAAATTACGCCCCACACAGTTCTACAGACACACATATGCCCCACGCAGGGGGGGGGGATAAGATATGAATAAAAGCTCAAAATAACAAATAAAATATAACAAAAAACTTTAGTATTATAAGCACCTACGGTCCACAGCTTCTCCCAATATTGACCAAATCCTCTATGTCAGTAGGTTCATCTCCAATATGAGGATTCTTTTTGACGAAATCTGTAAAAAGAATCAGCAACAGAAATAAGATTTGAGATTCAGGCATGTAGCAAAGTCGTATTGAAAAACATTAGGCATTCTAAATGTCAAGCATAAGCTTTCTCAAGTAAGGCCAAGCATTCGTATAGATTCACTTGCACAAGTATCATTTCATTGGTGATAGAAATTTGCAACATCCTTGCACCTCTTTGGGCTACCCAAATTACAACCATTTGCCTCACCTAATTGGCAGCAAAAACGGAAAAGGAAACAATGATAGGGGAACCCTTGGCTCAGCCCTTCCCAAGAAGACAAGAGGTTGGCAAACAAGTAACCTACACATGTTATACTTCATATGGAAAGTAAACCATCTCATACCTAACGATACATAGAAGAGGGCCAAAGAAGCCACTCACTGGTTGCGGACTCATCTTAAGGGTCATCCATCAGCTCCTTACCGCATTTATGCATAGAACAGTAACAAAAGGACGACAAGATGTGTAAGGAACTCTAATCTCCGATGCTTGCCATAAGACTCTGCATTCCTTCGGAGGCAAGTTTAGCTAACTACAAGAATAAACTGCTTCAACAATTACGAGACTTGCTTTGAGGTGAATGTTTGCTGCAAGGACGATTCTCCCTCATGCACTGTTTGGACTCATAAACCAATGAGACTCAGACGAAGCACTGAAATGTGACTTGCGAATAAAAAGAGGGGGAGAAAACACATGAACTGCACACATACATAAATCATCAAGACAATGCTGCCCTGTTCGGTCTAAGGAACCTTGGCAGCCAAAGCACAACTACTTCAGAACCATGAATCTCATCTATTATGAAGACTCACTATATAGAATGAATGAAAACTAAGCACAGGACTGCATTCTGGACAGGAATAGAGCCCTATACTGGGAGAGCTGTTGTATGATTAATTTTTATGTGTTGTTTGTGAAGATTCATCATACATAATCCATCAGAGAGACCAAACAAAAGATGCCAAAATTCAGAATCCAAGGGAAATTATGTTTGTTCTGATGAATCAACTCAACCAACAAAGGCATAACAGCAGGACTCTTTCGACTCCAGTATTGTCAGAGGAAGCTGAGAAATTTGACCACAAAATTTATTTTATCCCATCAGTGGAATGAAAAGAGGTTTCACCAAATATCTTTATAAAAAAGAAAAAGAAAGAAAAAAAGAGGGGGGGAAAGGTCATCCGATGATTACCTGCTGTGAGCTTAAAATGCCTACAAGGGTGTCTACTACGCCTATTGCGAACATAACGACAAGCATTGGTCTGTGCCTTTCCATGAAGTAATTTGACTTTATCATGGATGCATAACTGTTCACGAGATCCTAGAACAATCATTTTCGGCCTGCACAGTGATGAAGTAATGGGCATTGAGAATAAACAGATAGAAGAGATAATTTAACTCGAGATAAGGAACTATTACACCAATTTAACCATAGGTGAAAGAAAAGAACAGATAGAAGGATTACTCAGAATCAAATATCATGCATGAATGGAAGTATTTTAAAAAATGATTGAAAATTTTGAATCCTATTCTAGGGAGACATAAGAAAAATCAGCTTATCAAGTCAATTCTATGACTCAAATTCCCGCGTAGGCAGGCCATGGAGGTCATATGCACTTTGTATGCGAATTTAAGTCAGTACAAGAGTTCTGATCATTGGGGCCTTAGATTTTAAAAATGTTGAATACATAACACTCCACAGCAAAAGAAGTAAAGGACAATTTATAAGTTGCTTTTGAATCCACTATAACCTAAAGCTGAACAACTTGAGCAACCGTTAATTTTTCAACTGCGCAAAAAGTGGGCATGCAACTGATGCATGACAACAGCATAACAGAGGAGCATAAGCCATGTGACAAAAAGCAAAAGAAGAGGAACATCCATACAAAACCATGTTTCTTGTCCACCATTAATCACAGTAGACAGAACTTCCATAAAACCTCAACTCACAATTCTGAAAATCAATAACTGTACTTCCAAGGAAACGGGGCACAACAAGGCTTCCATTCAAAATGTACACATTTTTCTTGGCAAATTAAGCAGATGTCATGTTCTCTATTTACCTGTAATTGGTTCTTTTTAATTCTTGAACCACCTGGCGGAGTTGGCTGTGAGTGCGTGAGGTATATACAATTTGTGGCAGCAGTTGTCCAGAAGCCTTTGCCTTTAATGATGAGGATGAGGGAATCATGCCAAGGGAAAAGGGACCTAAACTCTTCCTGTACGCCAATGTAGCACAAAGAAGGCACAAAGTTTTCCCAGTTCCAGTAGGACTTTCCAACAGTGCATTGGTTTTCTGCCATATGAAGGTCAATGGAAAAATAAATCACATGAGATTCTCTGTCAATGAGAAATACCAAACAGCGTGGCGATGAAAGGAGCTATTCGATAGACAGGACCCTTGCTATATAAATTTTGGCAACCGCCCCATGAAATGTTGACAGTACAAAACACACAGCCTTTCTGAATAGTAATGGTGGAAGAACTTAATAAACTGGGGTGACTTTGAAAATACACAACAGCTCGAACTCATTTCGCAAACATAACATGAAACCAGTGGATCATGAGCTCGTAAGGGAAATCAAAACCAAGCAATCCTAGAGAAACAATCAATCTTTTCAACCATTGCCAAGAAAGCCTTCAAGTATTCCAAGGACTACTCTTTTCCCTTCTTTTTCCTCGCATTCTATCTTTTAGTTGACGCTAAGTTGGAAAATAATAATAATAATAATAATAATAATAATAATAATAATAATAATAATAATAATAATAATAATAATAATAATAATAAGTAACTAAAAAATAAACTTTTAACGCATCCCACCTACCCACCCACCCCCCAAAGGAATGGATCATAGTTGGAAGCATCAATCACCTCGTGTACAGATTCACTAATTAAAATTCCTTAACCGAGACCATGGTATCAAATATTTGCGGTCTCCGATGTGAATTATATGTGCATTCCTCAATAGATAGTATGAATGAGTGCCATCATGAAAATCAAAAAAATGCAACCAACTGTATAAAACCCAGATGCAGCTCTAAAATACCCAAAGATCATGCATAACAAAATGCACAATAATTTGGCATTTGGTAGTGGTTCCTCGTCAATGAAGGTCCAAATTTCAATCAATGAATGCGAATTTTACAGAATTTTACATCGAATTTAGGGAAAAGAAGAAGCCTTACTTCTTGAAGAGCTTGAATCACCTTGTCCATGTAGGTGATCTGGCAATCGTATGCATCGTATGGAAAATCAACTTCAATTCCTCTAATGTTGTAAATCGGCATGACTCCGCTTGATAGATTAATCTTTGTTTAGTGTGGGATAGTGGACACTGGTTACCGGGAAACTCACAAACCCTAAAAATGGAGTACAAGAGGATGCTAATGAGTTAGTAATAATTTCCCGCCATTTAACAAGGTTTAGCTCCTTTTTCCTTCTCAAGCGACGTCGTATCGGTGACGGAAGCCCGGTCCCTGTCGAGCTCCCTGCTGGGCCAATGACCTAGACCCGACTCTCTGACCCCTACCCTACCCACCCTACTCTAATACATTTCTAAAATCATTACATATTTTCATATTCATTATGCTTGAAATACAATAAATACTTATATGTCATAGTTATATCTACCGGGTTTTTTGAATATTGAAATTTTATTTAGGCACGTCTAGAAAGTAAGTAAATTGAACTCATGTTCTACTCATATTCAAGCACGGTAAAATCTATACATGAGAAAAACAATGTATTGTGTTTAGTTGTATCGACAATTAATTTTCGCCAACACATAGAATCGTGTTAGGCTGTTTAGCTACCATTTACTAAAAGTCCAAACCAATCAATCAATATACAAATAAGAATGTGCATTTAGTAAGTGCTTGAATCTTGTAACACCTGGGCAAGTTTATCCCATACTCTTTAAGCTCATCATCATCGTTGATTCGCCAGCGCTGTCTATGAATGTATAACAACTATGTTTGGTTAGTAGTCATAAATATGATGGATGATGTAGAGGCAACACATCCATCGTAGCAGGCTTAACGTCACTTACAATAGTATGGCCAAGACATATGTCGATCATATATATAGAAAAAAAAAATAAAAGTGTATGTGTGAGAAATAGAAATAGATATTGCAAACAAGTATGATACAAGGGAATGTTGTGAGTATTGTAAAGGGAAGGGGAACAAGTCGAGAGAGTACAAGTGTGTTATGTCACTGTTGGAAACAACATTACTACAAAACTCTAACCTTTCGTTTAGCTTTGCTTGTGATAACACCTTCCATTGAACTCTCACCTGAAATATTGTACCCAATTCCAAATAACCACTTCATACGACCATTATTGTTATTCATTAATGTTATAGACAAACGAGCAATCGATCTGTAGGCTTTAAAAGGGTACAAGTTCAATTATTTGCCTTTGGGAGGTAACTCAGTACCTATAGTGATTGGGTTGCTCCATTTCCTTGCTTCATTGCTGGAAAATATGTTATTTATACAAGTCTAAATAATGAAACCATCGAGACAAAGCCGCATAAACACCTGCGTTTGCATTCACATTTGGTCCCCTTTTGACCTCAACGATTCCAATCGATACTTGCACAAAGACAAATATAAGGTGAGCCTAATTGTTCAAACAAAGAGAATGTTTGCCTATTAAATGTTCCTAACATACAGGAATAAACACGGTATAACGTACGTGAGAAAAAAGAGCAATTATCATACTTTGGTAGTTCAACTAGTCAACCATAGTGCAAAATAATCACACTCTTACTATTGAAGTATTATTGTTGTTTCCCAGTGATATCTCAATCATCACACAAAGATATTTATAAGACATTTCATCAAACAATATCTTAAATAACTCGTTTTATTTCCTACTTTGTTTTTGGTCACTTGTAAATTCTCCTATCCAAGTCTGATAACAAATCAGAGGCAAAAATAATCATTAGGCATTGTTGATCCGTATCTGCCATGTGTTTAATTTTGGTGACCAACCAGCTTTCCATGTACCCGCAAACCAAATTTAGGTAAATGTATTCGATTGTTTTTTGTCGGTTGCTGGTGGCGGCTTTATGCGTAGCTTAAAAGTTTGTACATATTGCTTCTTGGTAGATGTTTGTAAGACCGTTCTATTAGGCGATTATAGTGTATTGCTAACTTGAGCTCTTTCTGGCAACTGGATCTTATGCTAGATGTGTGGTGCTGGTTGAAGTTATGGAAAAGAAGGTCCAAAACAAAAAGTTAATGTGTCAGAGGTGGTTAATGATGCATTGTTGCCAGCAAATGTCCAATAAGTTGTTGAAGAGGAACTTGAGATGGCATTACAAGATTGAGTCATGGAAGGAACGAAGGATTAGAAGAATGCTGCTGAAGCCCATGTATACGCCATGAGAAACAAGGCATGTGGTATCTCTTTCGATTCTTCACTGTGTAGAGTGTTGTCATGTGATTTCTTGTTGTACATATTTGACATGGTTATTACCCCTGTATCTCTTGTCCTCTAGGTTAGTGACAAGTAACACAAATTTGTGGCTCCCATAGAGAAGGACAAGTTCATTGACGGGATTCAAGAGGTGGAATGTTAGTTGCATGAGGAAAGACAAGACAAAACCATGAGTTTTTACGTTGAAAAAGCTCGAGGAGCATAAAAAAAATGTAAGGTTTCTGCATTTCATATACAGTTTTTCGTTCTCTATAGACTTAATAGCGTGATCTTGTTTCTAATGATTGTAATTGCAACAAGGTAACCCAACTGAGGAGCGGTGTGAGGAGCACATGGAGCAGGGAACTATTGTTGGCCAAATTTCCTATCGCGTCAATAGGTATAGAGAAGCAGCAATGTCGAATGATCCCAAATTTGATCACATTGACATTTCAGAAAAAAAGAAGATAAGTATTGCGTAGAAGACTTCCAAATGAGCGTAGCTTCCAATGTTCAAGTAGTATATCATCTGATGTGGTTGTTATGTGCTTGAAACCATTGTAGTCGTTAAATGCTTGTGTCGAAGCAAAAGCATAGCTGAGAGAGAAACAATAACAATAAGATGCTCTTCATAAACACGCTACTTCTGTTATAAGGTCGGCTAATAAGTTGATAGGTATGTGGGTTGCCTTTTCCATGTTTTCCTCATGGCTTCTTCATTCATGGCCTCAAGAATGTCTCTGTTTCACTTAGGATGTCTATTATCCATTGTATTTTTGTCACGTACTTGACGCAACTTATCCTCTTATCCGTCATGTGTTGGGACAGGTTCTTCTTCTTCTTATTATTTTATTTTGTTTAAAGACTAACCATGCATGCTAATAATTGTTTAAAAGGTTGTGTAGACCAATAATGATGAAACCTAAGCCAGCAACCCTTGAGCAACAGCAGCCTAAGTAGCTCAAGGTAGCATAGCACAGTTAGCAGCTAATGACATAAATGCCAACTCTAATTCACCAGAGGGTGGTGACACGCCCAACCCGAAGCTTATGGATATAGAATAGCCAAAGACTTGTCAAAGCTCTTAAATTGGAATGCCATGGGGTTCGTATTGGGAAGGGTGTTCCTCTTTTGTGATTCTTCCCCCCTAACCCTTTCATTTTTGAGCCCAGATGACTAGGCTTGGATGAGTGGGTAGAAGAAGAGTGGTGAAAAATTTGTATTCAATCCTTGTAGGCTTCCTATGTAAAAAAAAAACAAATAAACAAACTCTGTTTTTCTTACTCATATGTCTCATCATCATGGGTGGTAAAAAGTATAGAGTACAGGGGTTTAGGGCCCTGAAGAATCTAATTTTACGAAAGGGTATTTTAAGGAGATAAGAATGTAATAGACATTTGTTTTTAGTCCACCAGTTTGTGTTTCTCTCTCTATTTCACACTACAAATACATGGCTAAGCTATTTTTTCAAGTCTTGTCTCCTGTATTTTGGTCGGGACTTCACATTGCAATTTTCTGCTCAGCTGCTTACATCGCAATTGATGTTGTTTAAAGGGTGGATAATTGGAAGGGTACTTTGGTACCAATAAAAATACTGTGCCATGCAAGAGTATAGTTCGATTGTAGTTGTGATTTCACATGTTGCTACGCACCCCCTGAAAAAAACTATCAATTATCAAAATAAATACATTGTTAATTTATTTTACCTATGTGAAAGTACAATTAATCAAATACATCTAAAGCAGAGTGTGAATCATCGTGTAAATCTTGAATACTTATTTTGTCAAATAATTTCATTAAATTTTTTAAGGAGTTTTTGTTGCCAAATTAAACAGTTGATTATCAGCAAATATTACAATTAGTGATTTTGGATCTTTAACGAGATGTCATAAAAACTAAGCTACAGCCACTTGATTGAACTTACTCAAATAGTGATTTGTGTGGCATATGCGAGGGTCCCACGAAAAAGTATTTGATGAAGGCCTTCGACCAAACCACCGAATCGAAGAATAGTAGGCCCCTACCGCATAGAGGGCGCAATAGGTCTTTCTGGAAACAAAACTCCAACAAAACTCTATTAAGGCCGTCAGAATTATAAAAAAAAAAAATGCAATTAATTAAGAATTGGCGCATAAACCCTTAAACTTCTCTCCTCGTTGAACGTTGAGGCCCACCCCGATCTTTCTCGAGAAAAAGGTTTAAAAAGAGACTTCCCAATTCTGCAAACCCCTCATTCGGCAACGACGACGCTGCTCCCTCCCCCCCTCTCTCTCTCTCTGTCTCTCTGTCGTGCCGCCTTCCGGCCCAGTGAAAGGCACTCTGTTGGTCGTTCTTCTCTGTCTAAGAGGTACTTTCGATCGATAAACCCTAGTCTTCTACTTCTTAGATTCAGATTTATTCGCTCTACATTTTGTCTAGTTTTCTTCTGTTTTGTTTCATTGCTTACGACTAGCATCAGATCTGTTTCATTTTGGTACTGTACTGTTGCATTGTTGTTGATTAAGTGAGGTGAGATTTTTTACGAATTCAGTAGTGCGATCGATTGAGTTTAGTTTGAAGTTGCATGTGAATTTTCGATTGTGTATTGAGGATTTGAATTTGTGACGGAAAGGTCGATTTGTACTTCGTGTGGATTTTAAGTCGTGCAATGTGATTTAGGTTTCTGTTTTTAGAGCGTTGTGCAAATTTTGCTGACCTAGTAGCTTGTATTGTGACTCTACATAGTGATAAAACTCTTACGGTGTAGTGGCTGACATCTGTTTAATATGGGAGGCTGCTTCATTCTGTGCCTAGCTTGAGGCTTTGGTCTGGTGAGAAGATTTGTATTTCAGTGTTTTGATGTACTCGTTTCACTTTTGTTTTTATGGGGGGCTGCCTTTTGTATATGCCAAAGTCTGCATTCTGTGTGCTGCTTGTTGACAAATGGAATTTGGTCGTTTTGTGGGGTGCTGCTTCTATGTGCTGATTGTTTCATCGGCTTAAATGTGTGGGTTTTATAATGAACATGTTGGTGATGTTATAAGATCGGAGTGTGGTGTATATCCAATTACTCTGGGTGAGTGCAGTGCATGATTCGTGTTATGGTGGCAATGCTATGTATAGGCGGGGTATTCATGGGCATATTGTTTGCTTGTTGTGAGGACTCTGAAGGATGTTTCATAATGTTTATTGTTTGGCCAATTTTGTAGTTTCTGTGTTCTCTGTAGCTGGTACGTCTTCGTAAGGGTTTAATATGTTGGATTTAACATTCTTATTTCCCTGTTTGGTCAAGTTTGGTAAATGTCTATATTGGGGTACAATTTATAAGGTTCTGCTCCCATTTTTAAAGATGTAAAAACTCTCACTGAAGAAGCACTGACACCATAGCTCAGCCATTAGTGTACAACATGTGTGTTATAGGGCTCCCACAAGAATGCTGATGTTTGAACCTTGATGGTTGTATTGTTGGGCCGGCTAGGTGCTTGGACTTGGACTTGGTGTACTCCCGCTCCGCTATGATGTTTACCTGTGCAGCAACTGCACCTTACCTGGGGAGGCCTGAAGGGACTGGCACTCCGAACACCCCAGTCCCCCCCCCCCCCAAAAAAATAAAAATAAAGATGGAAAAAAAGGAGTAGATGTATATGAAAATTATTTTGTTCTATTTTTCACAAAATCATGTGTCTATATGTCAGTGTTAATGTGTTATGTTTATGGCTTGCGCCTGAGTTCTTGCTTTTGGCGACATGCGATATCTCTGTGATGTATAGTATTTTAAAGCTAAGACTATGGTTTATTATTTATTGGTTTAGATGTACAGTTCCTATGTGATGTAAACACTCTGTTGTATGGGTACAGTGTAGGACTTGTCAGAATCTGGTTGGATATTGTTTGTTTCAGTAGTTTGAACTTTGAGGGCTGTAGAATACTTTGAAAGCCAAAATTAAAAAATGTGTTGTGTAAGCTATGTAGCACACTTGACCGTGAAGCAAGCTTGCATCTAATTTACTCTTCTTAGAGCATGTTATGAATTAGGAGAAAAAAATTTGAAGGCTGTGAATGTGAATGTACCCTACTGACCCTTTTCCCCGTTCTTTTTTTCACAGTGGCAAGACGACTTCTCTTATCTAAAAGATGAGTGTGGTTGGATTTGATTTTGGTAATGAGAGCTGTGTGGTTGCTGTTGCAAGGCAAAGGGGGATAGATGTTGTTCTCAATGATGAATCAAAACGTGAGACACCTGCTATTGTCTGCTTTGGGGACAAGCAGCGGTTTATTGGGACAGCTGGATCTGCATCAGCAATGATGAACCCTAAAAACACCATTTCGCAGATAAAGCGATTAATTGGTCGGCCATTTTCTGACCCTGAGCTGCAGAGGGATATAAAATCCCTGCCATTTACAGTGATTGAGGGCCCTGATGGGTTTCCCTTGATCCATGTGAGGTACCTTGGAGACAATAAGACATTCACACCAACCCAGGTGCTGGGTATGTTATTTTCAAATTTGAAGGGCATAGCTGAGAAGAATCTGAATGCTGCAGTTGTAGATTGCTGTATTGGAATCCCAGTGTACTTCACTGATCTACAGAGAAGAGCTGTTATGGACGCAGCCACCATTGCTGGGTTGCATCCTTTGCGACTGATTCATGAGACAACAGCTACTGCTCTTGCCTATGGTATCTACAAGACAGACTTGCCTGAAAATGACCCAATAAGCGTTGCTTTCGTAGACATTGGGCACGCAAGTATGCAGGTGTGTGTAGCTGCATTCAGAAAAGGTCAGCTGAAAATTTTAGCTCATGCATTTGACCGAAATTTGGGTGGGCGTGACTTCGATGAGGTCCTTTTCCAGCACTTTGCTGCTAAGTTCAAGGAGGAGTACAAGATTGATGTCTTCCAGAATGCAAGGGCTTGCCTGAGGCTCAGAGCTGCTTGTGAGAAATTGAAAAAGGTTCTGAGTGCCAATCCAGAGGCACCATTGAACATTGAGTGCCTGATGGATGAGAAAGATGTCAGGGGATTCATCAAGAGGGAAGAATTTGAGCAACTTAGCATCCCTATTCTGGAGAGAGTGAAGAAGCCTTTGGAGAAGGCTCTTGCAGAAGCGGGTCTAGCCGTGGAGAACATTCATGCTGTTGAGCTTGTTGGCTCAGCTTCTAGGGTTCCCGCGGTCTTAAAGATTTTGACTGAATTCTTTGGGAAGGAGCCTCGACGCACAATGAATGCTAGTGAGTGTGTGGCCAAGGGGTGTGCTCTTCAGTGTGCAATTCTTAGCCCCACATTCAAAGTTAAAGAGTTTCAGGCAAGTAATTTGCCGCATTTATTTATATTAATCTGTTTATGACATGTTCATCAGCTGTTACCTTGAGGAGCCTCTTGTAGTATTAAATTTCTTATAATTCTGTTTCTGGCAAGCAGTGGCCACTTTTGCTTTGCTGTCTTTCGTTTCAAGTCCAAGTGCTGTAAAGTTGACATTGATTTTGTTCTAGGCATTGTAGCTTATAAGTACAGTCCAGTATAGGTTGCCTTTTCAGTTGAGGAAACCACTTGGATCTAGTGTTGAGTAATCTCTTCTTAAGGGAGACATTGGAGCTTCAAACACCACCACTTGCACTGTTTCCTCCTTTACCCCCCCCATATTGTCAATATTTGTCAGTAATCACTAAATTTTTATTTGTTAAAACTTTTATGCTTAAGAAAATGGGTTTTTGTTTTGCACTTTGGCTGGGTAGATCTTATGGTGAGGTGTAAATGGGGGACTTAATCATTATCTGTAAGATATGAGAGAGAACAGATGCTTCCTTATCATAGGCATTTGATTCATTGCTTGTCTTCAACAACATTGGGGATTGACATCCTTTTTTCTTTTTTAAATTTTTGCCTAGAAAAGCACCTTCCATTCTCCCATGATATTTTTTCTTACGAAAGTTTTAACCTGTCAAAGAAATGATTTTTTTTTGTTTGTTTTGATTGTGGGTTTGTGAGAAATGGCCTCTTTGTAAGGCTCTGCCAATGTGTGGATCTCCCCAGAGGTCCTGCTGAGGTGACATCCAGGTTGGGTGGTGGCATTGGCTTGAAAAAGAGTCCCAAGAAATAGTCCACTTACCTCTAAATCTATTGTTAAATGGTAGAGTTATGACACCATTGGTATTATTGTCTTGGCAGGTTAATGAGAGCTTCCCATTTGCAATCTCTATGTCTTGGAAAGGTCATGCTCCTGAAGGTGAAAATGGAGCCGCAGAGGCTCATCAGAGCACTATAGTGGTTCCAAAAGGGAGTCTGATACCCTGTTTAAAAGCTGTAACTATCCTTCGATCGGGCACATTGACTGTTGATTTGCAGTATGCTGATGTCAGTGATCTACAGGCCCCAATCAAAATCAGCACGTACACGGTTAGTTGTACCTCTGTGATTGTGCCTGTATTGTGCCTATTGTGAACCATTGTGAGATGCTGACTGAAGTTACTTGTGGGTATTGTTTTTATGGTTTACGTTTGCTTTTCTGTGAAAAATATAATCACAAGTTTTGCTTATCAAAAAAATAATATATTACCATTCTAACACCCCCCCTCAAAATAAAAAGTTAAATGTTTTGAACATTCTGTATCTCAATTTTTCCTTGTCTGCGTTGTCTCGTTACTTACTGGCATGATTCCATTTTATGCACAGATTGGCCCTTTCCAATCAGCAAAAGGTGATCGTGCTAAGCTTAAGGTTAAGGTGCGGTTGAATCTGCATGGGATTGTGTCTATTGATTCAGCCACTGTAAGTCAATTAGTCATCTGTTTTTGATTTGTGAGATTCGTTTCTTACACAGAGTTGGCTTATGATATTCTGTCGCTGTCCATTTCAGATGTTAGAAGAGGAAGAAGTTGAAGTTCCCGTGGTGAAAGAACCTTCTAAGGAGAGTAATAAGATGGAGACCGATGATGCTCCAAATGAAGCTACGCCTGATGAAACTGACGTGAAAATGCAAGATACCAGGGGTACGGAAAATGGTGTGCCTGAATCAGGGGAGAATGTTGCAGCCAATGCTGCTGAAAAACCTGTGCAAATGGACACTGATGCTAAGGTAAATTGTCAGTGAACGATTATTCTCTTTTTTACTGCCCTCTGTTGATAACAGTTTTTATTTGCAGCATAATCAGGCTGTAGGATTTTTTTTGGGGGGGGGGGGGGGGGGGGGGGATCTCAGCTAGTATAATCATATGTAAACTGTTCCAGCAGGTTGAATGTTGAATCTGTCCTAATTTAAAAGAAGTGCGAGGCACACCGAGGTGCGAAGGGTCCTGGAGTGCTGGCGTGGACTTCGCGGCAAACTGTGTTATAAGCACAAACCTCCCATAATAGAAAGATTTTAACCCAAAATCTGCACTGCTTTCCCTTTTGTATTATTACATTTATGTAATAAACTTTAGTATTGCCCACGAAAAGTTTCCTTCTTACTTCTTAGCACGCCCTCCCCTTCAAAAATGCAACTTTAAAAAGAAAACTAACCCTAAACCCTAAATCAGTCTCACCAGCAGTTGGTGGAAAAGAAGACGACCTTGAAACCTAGATGGAGAAGAAAGAAGGGACTCGAGGGAGAATGACACAAAATTGAATTGAAGAAACATAGAGTGCAACCAAAAGGGTAGAGAGAGAGAGGGGGGGGGGGAGAGGACAAATAGACTTAGTCAGAACTTGGATTTTGGTGTCGACAACTGCTTTCCAGCGACTGGACAACTCCTGCTAAGTCGCCCCCCTTCCCTGTTGAGTAAAAGCCCTAAACCTCTTAACACCCAAGTTATCCAACTCAATCTATCACCATTCTAATTTCCAGATCTAGGGTTTGTGAATTAGGGTTTGCAAATTAAAGCTTAATTCGACCAAATCCACTGCAATTCACGGAGGCCTTTTATTCAAATTCAACAGTCACGAGTCACGACTTAGGTAAGTTCTAATCTGGGTACATCTGACATTTTGATGGATAATTTGATAAATTTTCCTCTCCTATCCACCAACGGTTGTGAGGTGCAAAAAGCGCAATGCCTTCGCCTCGAGCGAGGTGCGTCTAGTGTAGACTTGATCCATGACTCTAGTGTCACAGATAAGAATCCCACCTCGGATAAGTAATGAGAGAGTTTTGGACTTATAAGCGGTGACGCTGCAAACCCTATTAGACCGGCCTTTTGGGGGAGAGTAATAGGCCTAATGGCTTCATGACAGGTGGTATTAGTGCCAACCCAGACCCAGACCCGATTCTGACGTCTTGCCAAACGCTCTGACGGAATGGAGTAGGCAGGGCCCCCTCTATGATGAGGGTGTCACAGGGTTTAGTGGGAGAGAATGTCATGGATGAGAATCCCACATCGGATAAGTGACGGGAGAAGTCATAGGTTTATAAGCGGTAACATTGCACACCTCATCAGATCACCCTTTGGGGAGAAAGTAATGGCCCCATGATACTAGGTGTACACCTCAGCCTACATTACGAGCTCGTCTTGTCTCACCTCCTCTAAGGCACTAGGGTCCTTGTCTCTCTCTTCACTGTGCCTAGAGGCGGGCTTTGTAAGGAATCTGTTACTGTTTTTTTAGGTTCTATTCAACCTATCCCTTGTCTAGTACCAACGTAGATTTTAGATTTTTTCTATTTAGCATCAGCTCACGGAAGTTCTCCATTGGCTTAGTATGGTCTTTGAGTGTGCCTCAACTTTTACTTTAGATGTGGGGTTATTGTGTCTAGATTCACCTTCAATCCATGTCCTTGAGTTCCTGAATTTATTCTAAAGATGCTACACAGTAGCTGGTTCAGAAATGTTGAGTGTGGAGTAGAAATGGAGTTTCCTGGCTTTGTTGATCCAATTTCAGCCACCCAGGAATCCCCCCAAGTGTCCGATTTTGCTAGATAAAACTGGCTTTGTATTGTTCTGCAAAGTGTCTTTTGATATATGGATGTGATTGCCTGTTTGTTGGTTCATAGTGGAGGTCAAGTTTGTGTGGAACTTGAATGTTGTATTTTGCGGTTGGATTTATATCATGCTGTATTGTTGATGTGTCACTTGTACTATTGGTTGATGCCTGATGGTTAAAGTCTATTACATATTTTCTTAGTGGCTAACTACATGCTATCCCTGTTCTGGCATTGGCTATAGAAGTTCTCATGCTAAATTAACTTGCACAGGCTGATGCTCCCAAGAAGAAGGTTAAGAAAACAGATGTGAATGTCTTGGAGGTGGTTTATGGGGCGTTTTCACAAGTCGATGTTCAAAAAGCGGTTGAGAAGGAATTTGAAATGGCATTGCAAGACCGTGTCATGGAAGAAACAAAAGACCGGAAAAATGCTGTGGAAGCTTATGTGTATGATATGAGGAACAAGGCATGTGGCTTTCTCTTTTGATTGTCGATGGTTCATTTTGTTGCGTCTATGTATTATGGGGTCACATTTTGTTGAATCCTCTGTGCCTCTCTAATATGTATTGCCCCCTGCTTCTCTTCTTATCCAGCTTAATGACAAATATTACGACTTTGTTACTCCTACGGAGAAGGACGAGTTCATTACTATACTTCAGCAGGTGGAAGACTGGTTGTATGAAGATGGGGAAGATGAAAGCAAAAGTGTGTATGTGGCGAAGCTTGAGGAGCTCAAAATGGTTAGAGCTTGAAAATTTTGATGATCAGTTCTGAATTTCGTCTTTGACTGTTGAGGGGAGTGGTGGTATCTTCTTGTTTCTCATGCTTATAAACTGAATTGCAGCGAGGAGATCCAATTGAGGAACGGTACAAAGAGCACGTGGAGCGGGGGCCTGCTATTGACCAACTTACCTACTACGTCAATAGTTATAGAGATGCAGCAATGTCAAAAGATCCCAAATTTGACCATATTGACATTTCAGAGAAGGAGAAGGTAAATATTTGCTTGGGTGTCTTTTTACTGAATTTTGTTTTCCTCGATTCCATAGTTTGTCGCCTAATCTGAGTGTTCTGTACTTGAAACTATTTTAGGTCTTGAATACTTGTGTGGAAGCAGAAGCATGGCTTAGAGATAAAAAGCAACAACAGGATGCACTTCCCAAACATGCAACTCCTGTTTTGAGATCAGCTGATGTTAGAAAGAAGGCTGAGGAGGTTGACAGGTCGAGTAGTTGTTTCTTGCTCGTTATTTTGGTTCTTACCATCTGTTATCACTTGTTTATTGCACTGTCCACATCAGTATTTTCTGCATTTCTTGCTATGAGACTTACAGTTGGATCCATAATGTAACAGGTTATGTAGACCGATAATGATGAAACCTAAGCCTGCCCCACCCAAGCCAGCAACTCCTGAGCCACAGCCTCAACAGCC
Source organism: Selenicereus undatus (assembly GCA_017589665.1). Classification (NCBI taxonomy): domain Eukaryota; kingdom Viridiplantae; phylum Streptophyta; class Magnoliopsida; order Caryophyllales; family Cactaceae; genus Selenicereus; species Selenicereus undatus. Next base: position 6,063,102 of record JACYFF010031955.1, on the reverse strand, counting down.
TCAAGGTAGTCCAGCACAGTCCCCAGCTGGTGATAGCAATGCCAACCCGATGCAAGAGGGCAACCAGGCATCCAACCCAGAGCCAATGGAGACTGAAAACCCAGAGAGTGCTGCTTAATTTGGAGAAACTCCTCATGCGTGTCTGGTTGGTTCTTTGGTTGGAAATCTCCTCTCTTTTTGTTTATGGAACCAGAAGACCCGTGTTCTAGAGCAGAAAGATATTGCACGTTTTTTGTTTGTTGATTCGGTTTAGGTGATGTAATATTGTCTTCTTAATTATGGGTATCCAAAATCCTCAAATTAGGGTTTTTCCTTTTGTTTTCTTTCCGTTTCTTTGGATGGTAGGCTGGGGGTGGTGGAAGGTTTGGTTTCTCGGAAATCAGGATATGATGATGATCAAGGGACGTCTTTCCGTTTCGAAATTTGTAATTTCTCTTCATTCTCTTGCTGGGAAGTATCTTTGGGCTGTTTTTCGTGCAGACTTGTTTCGGAAGCATTTGCAGCCTGCATCTTCATTCTGATCGAATATTGAGTTTGGCATTCTGTTGCGTCCACGATCCTGCGTGTCGTGCTTTATGCAGTTAGTAGGGGAGTGCCATTTTGAGAGCCGACGGTCCTGGAGAGTGGCCCCTGAGAAATTTAGGAGTGTGCAAAAAAAAAAAATCGAAACCGAAGAGGCGAACTGAAAAATCGAACCAAAAAATCGGTTATGGTTTGATTTTTCTTAAAAATTCAGTTTGGTTAACCGAATTGAAAAAAATTTGTGGTTTTGGTTGTGGTTCGGTTATTTGAGATTCGATTAACCGTAGGGTTAATCGAAACCAAAGCTTATACCTTTTTTAAAAAAATTAAATTTTATATAGGTCAATGGTAGATTCTATAATTATTAAAGATAAGACTAAGCATACAATAATGTGTAAATTAATATTTGGTGTCTCAAATAGTTAAATTAATTAAAAAAAGGAGTGAATATTGAAAATTAACAATTTAAACTAACGGTTAACCGGTAATCGAACCGAAAATTTGGTTAATAGGAGCGAAAATTCGGTTAACCGAGTTTTTCGGTTCGGTTACGGTTTACATTTTTGCCGAACCGAAAATTTCAGTTAACCAAAGGTTTCGGTTTAGTTTTCGGTTCCCAATTTTTGCAAACTAACTTTCCGGTAATTGATTTTCGATTAATCGAATTTTCGGTTAACCGGTTTTGATCACCCCTATTGAGAATGTGTTTTTTTATTAGTCCATTGATAATTTTTTTTCGTTTGGTAAGAAAAGTAAGAATACAATCTAAGTAGCCATTCTTTTAAGGATTCTTCTTAGATTATTCTCCTAGTGAATACACAGAAGATTCCTAATTTCCTATACAGAATTTCATTTCACATTATTGTGGAATGTAGTGATGATCATGCTTTGCTAGCCAGCCAATCAGATGCACAAGTCACTGAGAATCTGGTTGAATCAAGGGAATACATTTGTAATGCAAAGTGTGGATAACATAAGACATTTTATGAAGTTGAGCGGAAGATGTGTTGGTATGTGTGGCATAAGCTAATGCGCACCATCTGCCTACACCTCTCGGCCGCCAAAAAAATCCATATCCGTCTAAAATTTGTAAAATTCACCCCAATGGATATGAGTATGGGTGGTAAAAATGAAAAAAAAAATTTGGTATGGGGCGGGTATTGTTAAAATGGGTAGGAGTATGAGTATGGGTCCTACCCGCCCCATACCCGTTTTATCAATACTCGCCCTGTACCCGCCTCATATAAAACCCATACCCGTTTGTTTAAAGTTCTGATTTGTCGTTTGAACTTAAATATTTTGCTAGTTACTTTGAGTTGTATGATATTTAAGATTTCGAAGACACATTTTGTTAGAAAATATAATTGCCAAGTGCTAGTTTATTGTTTTGATTGACAAATTTTTAGTTGTATTCGAGGTGATATAATATGTTGTTAGAAGTTTGATGTTAATGTGACATGTTAACTATTTGATGTCAAATATGGGAACAAAATGGGTTTAATTCTTTTCAGTCGATATGTATCTGAATAAAACCCGCATATTCGCTACACTCAGTGGTTATGGGTATGAGTATAATTTTACAACACCCAATGAGTATGAGTATGAATATTAATTTAAAAAATGGGTATAGATGAGAATACGGCTAAACCTGCCCCATTGCCACTCCTACTCACCTCTGGCTCAATGGGTTCGACCTTGGAGGTAGCACAATTTCACCACCTTGTTGAGTAATATTGCGGGTTTGCTGGATGGGCTAGAGCTTTGGCATTGCTCTTGCCTTTGAACTTGTTGTGATCTTTCATATAAGGCTCAGTGAGTTGGTGCACTTATCAATTTAAAAAATATTGCATAAATCAAAAAAATTAGATGTCAACAATCTAAGGGTGAGGAATGGATCTTGATTAGGTCGGGTTACAATTGGCCTGGTTACAAAGTGGGTCGGTCGGGTCATGATTGGTCTGTTAAAAGTTTGGGTCAGGTTAGGTTTCTTATGTAAATAAATAGGTTTAGCCTGTTTTAAAATAAAACAAATTTGAACAGAAAAACTTTGTATAATAATGTTGTTATGTATAAAGTATTGGTAACAAACTTAACTATTTGTATCATGTAAAGTAGTGTGACAAATAGGTTGAAAAAGTAGCGAGTTATTAAACGGGTCGTTGATGGGCCAACCCGACACAATCCATTAATATGCATTAATTGCCGATCCACTATTAACCTGATCCATTATTGATCCGATTCTTTATTGACCATAAATGGGCCAACCTACTTGATCTGATAGGTATCTGACTTGTCACCCGCTCCTAAATGTCATGTGTGCGCAATATAATAGTTTTCACGTGGACAACTGAATGTCTAAGTAGAGTACATTTGGTTTTTTTTTTTTTTTTAAAAAAAACATCTCTATGGGCTATGTCCAGGACGGTAAAGCAATGGGCTTCGGCTCCGTCATGCTCAGGTTCGGAAGTAAGTCCTCAGTGCTCGTTCTCCCAAGAGATCTTTGAAGTGTATTGGACACGTAGATATTTTACTCGCCGCTTCTTCGTTGAAGAAATTATCGTAGAACCTTCGGCTATTTGTTGATTGAATAGAATAAAGATTTTTTTTTTAAAAAAACTTCTGTGAAATTCAAGGGTTGTTATAACTGCAACAAAGTATAAGGAAGTGAGTCTCCAAAGAGCTATGTATAAGGTTTATGAACTCATGACTTAGATCTATTTAAAGTGAGTTTTTTGGGAAATTTGTCGGATGGAAAATTATTACGTTATACACTTATATTGATCTCTTCTATAGCGACAGTATAAAATACTTCAATTCACTATTGAAACTCTTTTCTTGAACATTTTATATAAAAATATTGCTACAATTTTTTTGATCATGAAAAAAAATCCACATTTGACCATAGATTTGTCACTGAAAAGGCCGAAAGGAAGAATCGAAAAAGTCAACAATGCTCTAGTGTAGGTTGACTTATGATGGAAAAGGGGTGGGAGGTGAGAGAAAAAGGAAAGAAAGAAGGGAGATAGGAGTCGAGGAAGGGAAGGAGAAATGAACACACATTTGGAAAGCAATGATGTAGTCCCTGAATAGCTAGCAACTTTCATTTCGAGATTCTCAAACGAAGCGCTAAAAAGTCCCAAGAATGAGCAAAGATTCTCAAACGAAGAAAGCCAAAATTTGAATCTTTAATTAAACCAAAATAAATGCAAAATTTGAGTCTTTATTGCATACATAGCTCATGTTAGCCACCATAAAAGTAAAACCAATTATCACATGAGGCATGTTTGGGGACTTGAGAGTTGTGATTATAGGGTGATCCTAACATTAGTTAGCCAATGCTACAACAAGTAATTTTTTGAAAAAACTGTTGGATTTGTACCTTAAATTTCGCTAGCGATTTGCCTGTGACTCACAAGCGCGCACACACACAGAATTAGACCTTGAAATTTGCATGCAATGACCAGGTTGGTGGGCCCCCTCAAACGGCTTTCTTCTTCAATTAGTCTTAGACCATCTCCAACGGTGGCCTCGCCAGGTTAAAAGTAGGAGAGAGAAGTGGGGAGAGGTGAGGGAATTGCTGAAGTGGCTTACTCGTGCCGTGCCACTTGCAGGGAGACTTAGTACTACGAGCCTACTCGTGAGTATTTTTTTGTTTTTTAAAATATTTTTATTAGATTTTCTTTTCTTTTTTTTTCAAAAAATAAAGTTGTGTATTATGAAGTGGGTCAATGGGTATTATTTTATTTGGTGAGGTAAAATTATGAGCCTTCCACTGGAGAAAGTGAGGATTGCGAGACAAAAAATTAAAGAGAAGGTTGATGTGACAGTAGCAGACCTCCACCGGTGATTCAAAAAATTGGCTTACCACTAGATTTGCGCTTAAGACCCACCTTGGTCCCATATGGCCGAATAATACCCATGGTTCGTCGTTTACTGGTCATTGGCCGGACAGACACTTGATAAAAAAGATGCATTTTTAGATCTCATTAGTAGCCATAATCCAATTAATTTATTTCTACGCAGAAAAACCAATCGTGTAGATACAATTCCATCATTAACTAGCTTACTCTCTCTGGTGTTAGTAAAAATAATACGCCTCATTTTATTAGGTTTGAGTAGATCTAATCAGATTGAAATTAATTAAAGATTTTACGATAGATGTTGCATGTTGTTAATAAATACGTATGTACGCATGATATCACATCGGACCTGGAAGGCTGAAAGTCCACTCGAACTTAAATAAGTTCTAATTTGGATTACATGTTGCTCGAATTTCATGGACCCAAACTTAAGGGTTTCTCAAATTGAATTTAATTTAGATTATATATCCTGATAACTCGGTCTTTCTTTAATGAATTATAGTAAAAAATAATAAATCAAGGGAGCATTTTGGACTTGTGATTTTGGGGTTACATTCAACTCAATTCGCATGTAAGTATTGACTTAATTTGTAAAAATTTTGAGAATATTCATCAACAAATCTAAATTAATAACCTAAGAGGGAATTTTTATAGCGGATCTCGGGGAGTGCAAGGGGATTCTTAAGACTTTAAAACAATAAATTTACCTTTGATAAAATTTTCCCCTTCACTTGTAGTGATATGAGCGAATAACCGATTACCACAGTTAACCAATAGCAATGGTTGATCCAAAAACAAAAAATCTGCCCCCTCCAAAAAACCATACACTAGGGTCTGTTCTTTTCGTGGGTAAATTATGGTATGTAAAAATGTGAAGTGGGTTGAAGTAGATTGAGGTGGATTGAAGTAGGTTAAAGTAAGTTGAATTTTTTTATGTGATAAATTAAACTTGGTTAAAATAGTGGGAGTGAGTTGAAGTAAGTTGAACTGGGTTGAGATTGATATTTTAAAATTTACTCAAAGAAAAAAAGGCCCTTAGAGATAGTAATCACCTGCCAACAATAAGAACGATAACTTGCAGGAAGACAATACGAGTCCCATTTATATTTGTTGCCCTATTTACTATTTACTATTTACTATTTTTTTTTTAACAATTGCTTTTTCAGCCTCACCAACTGCCGTTCAGGACCATGTTCAACTTTGCTTGTGAACGATATCAACTGTCTAGTTTACGGAATTCTTGGGAACCCTATCATATTAGGTGCTTGGTTCATGAGTTTCATGGTCGAGGGCGAGCTATCACTACAAAAATGCATCCCTATTCTATTCAGACATAATTTATGATGGAATCCTATCGGGAAATTTATTGTCAAAAGGACTTTTCATTGGGTTTTCCAAAGAGATCCGTCCGAAATTTCATTTTCAGAAAACTGGAAATTTCAACGGAATTCCGTCGGAAATAACAATCCAGTCGGAATTCCCATAGGAAAACCATCGGAAATTCCATATCCTCGTCAAAAAATCCGTCCGTTACCCATTGGAAATAACATGCATTTTTGTAGTTATTCTTTTAACGTATTATAAATTATTTATTGTTAATAAGTGCTTATCATTGTCGATAAGTGCTGACTTGAGCTAATAAGTGGTGCCTAATGTTATAATCATGACAAAAAAATGATTAAATGCTTAATTATCAATGCTGACAGATGTTGATTGGTGATGATTAGGATTAGGGCATGTTCTTTTTGTCGGTAAATTCGGATGGGTAAAAGGGTGAAATGGGTTGAAGTAGGTTAAGATAGGTTGAAGTGGGTTGAATTTTTTTTTTATGTGATAAATTGAACTTGGTTAAAATAGTAAAAGTTGGTTGAAGTAGGTTGAAATGGATTGAAGTAGGTTGAAGTAGGTTGAAATTGGTATTTTGGAATTGACCCACGAAAAGAACAGACTGTTAGTACTTTTGAATGTCGATAAAAAATACTTATGATAAATTGAAAAGAAGAAGCCCTAAATAATGATCAGAGTATATATAGATAAAGATTAAATTAGAAATATAACAAAAGTATACGTGATGATTTTCTTTTCTTTTTCCTTCTTTTTTGGTGGGTATAACGTACATGCACACAATTCTGCGTACGTACAACGTGAGGCGTAATAACAAAAGTAGAAATATAAGAAAAGGAAGAAGCAACTGATCGAACACTATACCTTAGTTATCAGCAATCATGATATAACTAAATGCTTAATTATCATGCTGACGAGTGCTGATTAATGGCGATCAATATTGATCAGTACTATTGAATGTCGATAATTGATACTTATAATAAATTGAAAAGATCATGCCATAAATAATGATCATAGTATATATAGAAGAAGATTAAATCAGAAAGAAATAACACAAAATTCAATTGAAAGACTTCAAATAAAGTCATATCGCATGTGGCGATTTTGTTTTCTCATTCCTTTTTTTCCCCCTTTTTTTCGGTGTTAACATAAAATGCATGCATACAATTCTACATACGTACGACGTGAGGTGTAACAACAAATGTAGAAATATAATAAAAGGAAAAAGTGACTAATCGAACACTAATAGTTATTAGCAACCATGATATAACAAACAACGACAATAATAAGAAGCGAAAACTATTTTTGACTGAACTCGATTCTATATCAATTCTTAGATTATCCTCTAAAAACATAGATCTCCATTTATTTTGTATTGAATGTCATGATGATTTATGAAGTTCTTTAAATAAAACAGCAAAATCTTATAAGTACCTTAAACCTAAAGATTAATGCATGGGATACCATGAAATATCCTCCTAGAATGTCTAGGTTAAAGAATGAGGGTTGTTCATTTAAACAATTGTTATTTTCCTTATCATAATTATATTATTATTGTATAAAATACATGGAAAATGCTTATCTGCCTCACTCTACTCTCATTGTGGTTAAAGGGAAAAAAATCAGGTGAATTTTCCATTTTTAATACTATTTTCTCAAAACATTTAATTTTCTTATATGTTGATGTTAAGTAAAAGGCCTTTTATGCTAATTTCCAACTCATGTTATTTTTTTCTAAATTTTAGGCTTTTACTCAAGGGCCTTGTCACCCTTGTTATGGCTCTCCAAAATGGATTAAAGGAAGCAGAAATCAGGTTGCTTTTTCATTTAAATATTAATTTACTAACATGGTAATGCAATATATAAACTATTATACTAATTTTCCAACCCATAATATTTTTTGCTATATATATGCATGCTTGATTCAATGCTTCTACAACTCTTTTTTCTTGCCCTCAAGATTCAAGTAAGTTTTTTTTTAATTATTATTTCTCTCTTTGTTCTCTCTAAGCTTCACTTTGTTTTTCTCCCTCCTCTCTTTCTGTTGTCTTAAATTCAGTTCTTTTTGTTTTTATGATTGTGTTCTCCTTATAATTATGGATTTGTATATATCCATTTTTTTTCTTGTAATTTCAAAGGATTTCTTCAAATTATATCTTCTAAGCTATAAATCTTGAAGTCTTTAGCATATAGGGTAGCCATTTCACTTTGTTTAATTTCTTTAATTTGAGTGTTCTTACAAATCTATAAATTTAAACTTTATTAAAGCCATAAAAATTTTCAAGACACTCTATTCTGTGAGTAAAAACGTCCAAAATTCATACTTTTGGGGATAGTATTGTTAATGAGACAAATATTAGTACAGTACAGATTTTAAAGTTTCGGTAAAGTTTTAAAACTTTTAAATGGATTTATGAGACCATATGTGAGACTTTGGTAGAAGATGTATATGAATTTTCACATAACAACTCGACGTAGCAAATTCTTTTTACTGGATCAACTGTGGAAGTTATTTTTTACTCGTTTGTCTCAAGCAATTCCATTCTCAACATTTTGCTTTCCTGCACCACAGCATATTGCGCATTGTTCATCTCGATATATTCTCGAGTTAATCGATTGTACATTTTATGTAACGTTTCAATTTTGTTGTCTTTTGCAGACAAACTGCAACTTTAATTTTCACTCAATGAAGATGCCATGGAAGAGGCCTAGATCACATGAAAGTCATGAAGATCATGAGGAGAGCAAGAAGAATTTGGAGGCTTTTAGCCTCGATTCGAGGTCTAGCTACAAAGTTTCTTCTATCTTCAGCATATCAAATTTGTCTAGGGTTTTCAGTTCTCAGTTTTTATCAAATGGGTGCCCGTCTAATCCCTTGAAAACCCTAAGCCCTCCTCCAAATCTTTCCAGCATTTTCAATGCTAAGCCACGAAGACCTCCTCAGCCAAATAAGTGTCAAAAGAGGTGGGAAGATCTTTCTCACTCTAATGGTGTGGGACTTGGCTTCGTTGCTTCCATTCCTAATAATCAACTCCTCACCATGCCAACGATCGTGCTTGATGGCTCATGGGAGGCCAAGAACATCGTCCAAAGGCATCGATTTGTGCTAGTAGATCATGCTCGTTCTTCTGCCTTGCTCAGGTATGTACAGTGCTCTCATCTACTTCCCAAAAGATGCATCGATCAATACTCATTTAAAAATTGATACTAGATGGTTCAACTATGACTGACACAAATTGGTTCACTTGGTTGAGTTGTCCCGGTTCAATGAACCAAATTCGGGCCAGTTAGTTCATTTAAATTTCAATTTCATGTCTCTCATTGTAATTAGTCGATAGTTTTTCATTTTGTTAGTACGGATTGGTATGTCTAACTTTTGCCCCCCTACCTGCTACATGTGTTAATCACAAGAAATGATGCTGAAGAAAACAGTGGAAATGGGATCCTGTTCATTAGTCCACCATCAATTGCTGATTTTGGGACTACTTTCTACCCTACTCGTCTAGCTTTGATCATGAGCTATTGTCATGTTTGTGACAAGAAAATTACTCGCAAGGACGATATTTATGTGTACAGGTTTCTCTATCTCTTCTGAAAATTCATCTCTTAATTAATTTCTTGCATAAATCGATTGTATCTAGCGCACCAGAAGTGTTTTGTGTAGGGTTTTTTGAATTAAAATTAATTTTTTTAGATGCTCGCTTCTTAATTAGACGAAACTAAACCCAAATTAAATGTCAATTACAGTGAGAAGGCATTTTGCAGCGAAGAATGTCGCGAGGAAGAGATGCTTCTTGAGGGGATGATATTAAAGAAAGAGACTTCAGGAGAACCAAAGTAATTGACAGATAATTAAATGTCTCAAATGCACGGTGGAAAAAAAAGGTGCAACAAGTTTGCTTCAAACATTTTGTAATTAATGATTGTTTGGATCGATGTTCAGCTATTTTCCAATTAAACTTTGAATCTCAATAGTTAATTTTCTATTTTCATATAAAAAAATTGTTATAAAACATTCGAGAGTACTATGGCATGGTTAGTATTGGAAAATACTGCATCGAACGAATATTAGAAGAATTCTATTGTTAAAAATAATTCATTATGTTTTCAGATAGTGTATTTTGAGACGACCTTAATTTAATTTTAAGTCATTTTTATATTTTGCCGTTGTTTTTTTATTATAACAACTAATTAAACAAGAAAATTTATGTTTGAATGCTGATAATAAAACTGCTAACAACCAGTAGTATCGAATGGTTCATTCATTAATTATCATGAAGCATATCATTAATGTGTATGGGGACCTTTTAATTTCGAATGTTTTAATATTTTCACTTTCATTCCCTTTGAGGACCGAAATTTTAAATTTTTTAATGACTTTTTTATGACAAGAAAGGGGGGCAAAAAAAAATTATACTTATAAATGTGTTGCTCATAAGGAGCCAATGTCAATTGTACCTTTGAAGAATAAGAATAATATCAAGAACTTGAGAACTTCCCATAGATTAATTCCTTCCCAAATGCATTTCAGTTAATAATTAATTTCTATATTCTAAAAAGAGTTTCACATCGTTAATGACAGTTGCCTGTGTGTGTGGAGTTGTTGGCCGAAAAATTAATTAGTATGTAATATGGTAGCTTTCGGGTAATTAATATACTTCTTAATAGAGAACTATTTAACTAAACGATTAGCCGCATAATCAATTATCTATATGTACAAAAGAATTTTAAATAAAACTCTAATTTCAAAGGTGAAATTAACAAACGATAACGAACATGAGAAAACACGTACGTCTAATCTAATCGATTATAAATGACACTTTATCCTCGAGAAATTGCTACATGTTATAGTTACTTGCTCAAGAGATTTCACAGGTTCATTGTACCAATAACGTTGATTTGAATGATGTATTGTGCTTGCCATTTTTTGGTCGTTCATTCTATGATAGTCATTTTCAATTACACTGTAGTGTTTTTGGATCTTCTATTCATGTTTTATTGACTATGAGCCACTATAATTTCTAAAAAAAAGTGATCGTGATATATTAATGATAATAATTTGTTGTGTTCTAAGACGACCCTGTCTAATTGATTTCATTCCAAAGTATTGTAGACTAAAATTATTCCAATTTTTTTACTTTGTAATTAATTAACATGTTCTTTCTTGCGAATTTACATTTATAGGTGTTGGGTTTCGTGGCCCAAAATCCAATTATGGCACGGTGGGACCGTGCTATGACAACACGGGCGTGTCAGGACGAAGGAGCGTGAAGACGGAGAAGACAGAAAATTGGCACGGTCATGCCACGCATGGTTTTGTCGGTTCCGATAGTGGCGGCTAGAGTTTGTCACGAAGTGCAATTTCTCCTGGCGGCTAGGTTTCATCTGTAAAGGTGAAACTCTAGTTTTCTAGACCCTATAAAAGGGGGTCATACCTAGGATCTAAAATCATCCCTGAACTCCAGTATTCATAAACACATTGAGAGGTAAAAAATACTTTGTGAGAGATTACAAGAGAGAGGTTGTAATTCTGCTCTTTGATCAAATCACTGTGGTGATTGTGATCGTGTTGTATTCTTCCTACTCATAGTGGATTGTTTTGGTGCTGTCGCCGTCCGTGGTTTTTCCCGCATTGGGTTTTCCACGTTAAATCTCTTGTCTTCTATTTCTGTTTCTGTTATTCTACTTGAATTTCTGAATCTCTAACTCATCCTATCGCTTCCGCTATTGTTGTTGCTCTAATATTTTCATAACAATAGGTATTATAATTAGTTTAGAGAAAAAAATTATAGAATTACTAACGAAATTTAAAATTTAAGTATTGAAAAGTACCGTATCCAATTAATGCACACCAGTTGTCAGAAATGGCTAATTAGATGAGGAAATATTGTTTAGTTTTTCTTTCATATCATCTTTTTTTCAAATTTCATCAGGATTCCAAAACCTAATTAAATCATCTAGACACACAACGTATATATCCCATAATTAGAATTTGTCATATATATGGACCAGATGTCTTGATGCTAATAGGACAGTTGTTCATTTATATCAACGATATGGAAAACTATTCTATCAAAAAAACAAATAGAGAACGAATACTAATTGTAAAATGATGAATGTCTCACTATAAGAGACTTTTTAAGTGTCTTAATTATTTGATCCCAAAAATCATATTATAATATTTTAAACAGTATAGTTGAATAGTAGAAACATATTACAAATTATAAATAGTGTAAATCATGTTTTCATCCATAATTTGCTACATTTCTAAAATATAAGTATCATATGCCTTTGTAGATAGGATGATGATCGATACGTTTGAGGTGTCATTTAATACTTCGTTAGCGCAGCTGATGAATAATTAAAATCTTAGTAATTCAGAACTAAGTATAATTATTAAAAATTTAGTGATTTTAAATTATAAAATATGTTAATTTAAAATGAGATAAAATATTTAAGAACGTCTTACATCAAGACATATATATATATTCTTGAAAGTACATACTCCCAAACCCACCTCATCAAATATATATTAAAAAATTAATATATAATAAATACATACATAAAAAATATATACATATAAACAATAAAAATATATAATTTTGAAAGCACATAAGAAATTATCGGTCTTTTGGTCTCCCAAGTATTCCCATTCCAAGTGGCAGTAACGAGCAGGATCACCCAAAAAACAATAAATAAATAAAAAGAATGTGGATAGAGAGTGTGAGAGTCTCAGCTCCTCTTTATCTCAGAAAATCAAGTAGGGACAATCACAATCTCAGAGACCACCAACATCCAATTTTTCCCTCTACTCTTCGCTGCAATGGGGAGCTCCTGCTTCTTGCATTGTCCCCTCCACCACTCTCTCTCTCCTCCATCTTCCTCTTCTTTCTCTCCATCTTCATATTTGGCCCTCTCTTCTCGTCCACTCTTCTTGTTCATTCGCAATGCAGAGGGTCGAAGGAGGAGCAGCAGGGCTCCAATGGCTTCTCTCCGCCAAAATTCAAGCCCTCAAGACCTTGATTCTTGCAAAAGGAAAGCATTGCTCTTTCTGTGTGTTTCAGTTTTTCCATTTCATGCTTTCGAAGCTTTTGCTTCTGGTAAGTTTTGGTATTTCAATTCAACCCTTTCTGTCTGTTTTCTATTCATTTCTTCTTAAATTTGTTGTCTAATTAGTGGGTTTCATCCTTTTTGCTGTGAAAGTCTTGGTTTTGTTTTCTCTTCTGTTGAATTATATCCTACTGAGGAGGTTGCTAGTGTGATATTTGATTTGTTGTCTGATTCTTTGTAGCAATTTGATGATCTTAACGAGGTATTTTTGCATTTAAATGCCTTTTTGACACTGTAGTTAATTCAATACTATCTCCCTTATCACTATTCTTAGTAGGCCAAAAAAATTGGGGGGGGGGGGTGAGGGGTGAGTAACACTTCTAGGGCAAATTAGGTGAATAGCATTAAAATAGAGGGGTTTCAGGTCTAAGAATGTTTGATGCTTTACAGAAAATGATATCTTAGGATTGGGTAATATTTGGTGATCCAGTGCCCGCTGACTAAGATGTGCCTCAAAGTGAATGATCATGAACGGCAAAGTTTGACATGTAGCTATAGTTGGAGGTTTTTTTTTATGGTTTGAGTATGGGTAGTGAAAATTCTGTCTATGTTTCTCACTGGAAGTTGGAATTGAAACTTGCCTGATGAATAGGCGAAACTAAGGAATCAAACAGGAAACTAATTTAAATTGCTCTTGCAGCTATTTTAACATGGCATGTTGGTTTCTTATTTATGTTATGCCTCCCTTGGCACCCAAAAGTTCTCTTTCCATTGTAGCTAAGATTAAATTCATTCATGCCATCTATAAAAGGCAGAATGATACATATTATCAACTTAAAGGTGTATTTCCTCTTTTTGTCATTGCTAACTTCCAGTTCTGATCATTATATGCTTTATGTACTTAGTCCCCTAGTTCATTGGTTACCTCTTGCTTTCATGATTGTCCTTTAGGGGAGTGATTGTTATGACCAAACTGAGTTGTCCAATGTAGAGAAAACGTGAAAGAATAAGCTTTATGTGTTGCTCCACTTCCTCCCCAGCAGATTTGGGATAACTTTTTTGGGTGTGGTCTCCTTGATAGGCTTGCATAGCCCTAGCTCCTTACAGAATTTTGATAATAATAATTTATTCACATCTGCCATTTTTTAATTTTCATAAGGGTCCTCTATGGACAATGTGGTTATATTTCATGTTTGTGGAGTTGTGGAGAACTCTGATGTCTTTATTTCTTATGCTGATTTCCAGATTCTCTTAGAAAAGGTAATTGCATGACAGACATGTTTAATTTGGTAACAATGGGTTATAATAAGAGAATTGCTGATGTGCGCCGCTTCTTTTTCTTTGGTCATCATGAGGGGGTCGGATTAGATCAAATATGACGCCTAAGCTCACGTAACAGCAATCAGTTAATACCATCCAATAACCGATGCAACACCCCCCCTCCCCCGAATTTCAGTGAGTCTCTTGTTTTGGGGGCGGCCCTATGACTTTGTTTTCCCAGAGTGCTGAAGAAAAAATGTCAATCAAAAGCCCACCTTGTGGGTGTTATTCAGCTGGGTGAAGCTGAAACCAACACTGCCGCATGTTGCCTGAAGGGGGTTCTGAAAATGCTGCACTTTGTGCCAACCCTACAAGAATGTCAAGAAACTATGCAACCAACTCGTTGTCTTTTCCTTTCAAAATGTAGGGTAATTGTCATTTTTTTCATCCCCAGTGGAAGCTGTTTCTGCTTGTGCCTTTCTGATCTTGTTTTGCTAAAAATCTGTTCTCATCTTCCAACCGGCGGGATACATTCTGGTGTATGACCAGGTATGCAGGGTTCTCTATATCGGACATATCATGCATACTCTAGTTCTCTTAGATTTCTGCTTAGCTGCTAAATTTTTCCTGAGAAATAAATCAATTGATTCAACAATTTTGATTTCTTGTTCTTTCCCATGCCAATTATTCTTCTTCCATTTGAAGAATGGGTTAGCCTTGTTTCTGTGAACTCCTATAACGAAGGTGATGTGATCATTAACACCTTCTTCTGTTTTGCAGAAGTTGCACAAGGAAGTGGATTAGAGAACCAAATAGCAGAGGTTTGATTTTATTATGGTTTCGTGTTCTTGTGATAGAATTATCCTAATGATGATCTCTACACGTGCATTAGGTTTCTGCCGGTAATCCTTACTTTCTGTTAAAATGCAAATTTCTATGGGCAGCAAACAGGTCAAGGAAGTGTGTCATCAAATCCCATTCTGTCCCTTTTAAATGTAGCAGGAATTCTTGGTGGCGGTGCGCTTGCTGCACTATATTTCACGGCTCGAAAGGAAAAGGTGGAATCAGAAGGAAGGATAGAATCTGTAAGCCATCTACTGTTTTCATTTCTTTTATTCTATTTCCCTCTGATTTCCTTTTATAAATGCCTTTATAAATCAATTGTATTTAGATCTTTATTCAGAAACAATCGTACCCATATTTCTTTCTTTCTTTTTTGGGGGGGGGGGGGGGGGGGGGGTTGGGGACCTTTTCCTCCCAAATGCCTTTTATTGGTTGAATATCAATGGATTATCCTAATGATGGTTATCCCATTTTGTGTAACAAGTGAAAATGCAGTTAATTGCCTTTTTGTTTCTCATGTTGGTTATCGGTAGAAGGTCCTTTTCAAATGAATGCAATGCAATCATGGAGCTCGTCTAAATACATTTGTTTTTCTCTCAATTGCTATATTTGTTTGTATTCAATCTGTGAACATCTTTTGCATGTAATGGGCTTGGAGATAGTTGTATTGCGTTTATAGATTTATGCACTCAATTTTGTTGATTTGATGCACGTTTTTCGATTTGTTTCCTCTTTTATAATTGCCTTTTTAGGCGTAATTCTTTTTGCTGTTTGCAGCTAAACTCTCAGCTAAAGGAAAAGAATGCTGCCATGGTTTCGTTGAAGAATGATCTGGATTCAGCAAACACCAAAATAACTTGCTTAGGTCGTGAGCTACAAACTGAAAAAAATAAAATTGAAGGGGCCCGAGCCCAGATTGGGGCTCTCGAGAGGGACCTTGAAGGGGCTAGGACAGACAAACAGGCCCTTGAAGATGAACTGAAGGAGATGAATAGCTTAATTTCGACATTACAGGAAAACATAGGCTTGTTAAAGTGTGAAATGAAGCATAAAGAGGAAGAAGTGGAACGTCTTAGCTCTACTCTTGCTCAAAAGGATTCTGAACTGGCAAAACTAGACTCTATTTATAAGCAAACTAGTGAGAAACTTGATACTCTTTCTTTGGAGATAGCAAAGTTGAAAGATGAGCTCTTGAACAATCGACATGAACTGGAGCAGAAGAATTTGATGGTTGATGGTCTCAATAGTCAGGTGAAGTTTTTGGCAACTGAACGGCAGAATCTAACAACGAATTTCAACACCCTTCAGCAGGAATATGATGACCTGAAGTCATCTTCCGAGAAAAATGCAGCTTCTGCTTCTGAAATTCTAGCAGAGAGGGAACACGAGCTACGCCAATTGCAAGAGAGTTATGAAGTGGCTGTAAGTGACGCTAGTGCAAAGGAGGCTAAGACATTGGAATTGACCCAAGAAAGAGATGACTTGAAGAAAAAGCTTGATAAAGAAGGCAAAAATGTGACAATTCTGAACAAGGAACTCAAAGTGGCAGAAGCAGCTCTCGAGTCATCAAGAAATGAGGTGTCTGATCTGAGTAAGCAGTTAAATGAATCAAAGAAACTGTGTTTAGAGCTGGAGGGTGAACTCTTAAAACTTCAGACTGAATTTTCACATGAAAAGGAGGCCTTGGAGAAAAGCCTGAAGGAGGAAACTCTGCATTCAGAAAAACTGGCTGGGGAGCTCACTTCCGCGAAGGAAGCATTGGATAAAACTAAAGATAAGCTGCAAACTGTATCTAATGAACTTGCAACTACCTCTGACTGGCGGGATAAGTTGCAGAAAGAACTGGCTCATGAGCAGAAGGTGGTTGAAACATTAGCTAGTCACTTGGAAAATGAGAAAAAGATAGTTGGTACTCTGAGTAAACGCTTGGAAGCCTCTGAGGAGGAGGAGGAGCTTAGGAGGAGTCTTGAGGCAGACCTGCAAGTGGCTAGTAAAAACATTGACGATTTGACCATGGATGTGAGGATGTTGTCTGACAAACTTGAGAAATCTGGAACCCAAATTTCTGACCTTGAGCAGAAAAACGATGCTTTCTTGAATGATCTCGAAAAGGAAAGGAAGGCTGCCCAACAGGCTCAGAAAAGCCTTGAAGATGCACATAGTTTAGTCATGAAACTGGGCAACCAGAAAGAGAAGTTGGAGAAGAGAGCCGAAAAGCTGGAAGACGACTTGGCCTCTGCGAAAGGAGAGATTTTGCGTTTGACAAATGAAGTCAATTCCTCCAAAACTGCTGTCAATGGTGAACCTAAGAAAGCAAGTGAACCCGAACAAGGATCTGAATCAGACACCGAACCTAGCCCTGCTGTGACTACTACTGCCTCAGTAATTGTAAGGAAAAGTACCCGGAGAAGACGAGCAAATAGCCAGTGAAGAAGTTTTGGGCTAACTTCCTAGCTTGCAGTGCCGGATAAGTATTTTTTGGATGTAATATTATTTTTGTTGAGCGCCTGTGCTTTCTTCATCTTCTGGAAGGCTGTCACTTGACATATTCCACTGTCATTAACATGTAAAGCGAGCTACTGATGCATGTAAATCTTTCTGATAAGTTGCACGTTCTCCACACCTCGTTCAGTACATAGCAGGAGACCAATAAATCAAGATAGTTTTCTTCTCTTCTTTTTTTCTTTTTTTTTTTTTGGCTACTGGCTAGAAATGAAGATGGCTATGTTGTTCCCTGTGGATGTTGGAAAATACAAAGTTGGTCTTAGTCGTAAGGCTAAGATAGTCCATGTATCTTGGTGTCCTACAACTTCGATTTATCAGGATCCATATATTGCTCTTCAATTGATATCACTTGATCAGATGAGCTACTCATGCCTGTAATATCATATGCATCCATAAAAATAGTTGGTGCATCCATAAAAATAGGGAACCACACTGAATAAAGCAAGACTTGTCAAATAAGTTGAATGGGGTCACGCTCGAAATGTAGAAAGAAGCACTAATTGAGCTATTCTAAGGTCCTGTTCTTTTTGTGGGTAAATTCCAAAATATCAACTTTAACCAACTTTAACATATTTCAACTTAGGGCTTGTTCTTTTCGTGGGTCAATTCATTTTTATCCACTTCAACCTGCTTCAACCTATTTCAACCTACTTCAACCCACTTCAACCTATCTCAACCCACTTCAACCAACCTCAACCCACCTCCTTCATAATTTTAATAATTTGTAAAGTATCATGTGAGATTTAGGGCATGTTGTTCTCGTGGGTAAAAGGGTGAAGTAGGTTGAAGTAGCTTAAGGTGGGTTAAGGTAGGTTGAAGTTGGTATTTTTTTTTGAAAGTGAGTTGAAATAGGTTGAAGTAGGTTGAAGTTGGTATATTTTTTACGTGGTGGGTTGAAATGGGTTAAAATAATGAGAATGTAATTAATGTGTGATAATTTATGAAGTTATCCAAATTTTGTGAAATTTTTGTTTGTTATTTTTTGTTTGTTATTTTTTTGATTTTTAATTTTTAATTATTAGTTTTTTAGTTTTTTTTTTTTAATTTTCTTATTTTTAATTTTTTTAATTTTTATTTTTATTTATTTTTATTTATTTTTTTTATTTTTTTTAAAATTTTTAATTTTTAATTTTAATTTTTAATTTTCAATTTTAATTTTTAATTTTTAATTTTTAATTTTTAATTTTTTAATTTTTTATTTCTTATTTATTATGTCTTATTTCTTTTTTTTTATTTTCTATTTTTTTTTATTTTTAATTTTTTATTTTCTATTTTTAATTTGTAATTTTTTTAATTTATTATTTTATTCTTTTTTATTTTATAGTTTTTATTTCCTAATTTTTTTGGTTATTTTTTAATTTGTATTTTTTATGTGTTTATTTTTTATTTTTTATGTTTTATGGTTTATGTTAAATTTTTTTAGTTTTATTCTATTTTTTTTTACTTTTTCATTTTCATTTATTTTTAATTTTTTATGTTTATATGTTTTTATTTTTTTAGTTTTGTATTTTTAATTTTTAATTTTTTAAATTTATTTTTTATTTATTATTAGAAATAAAAAATAAAAACATAAAATACAAAAAAATAAAATATAAAATATAAAATATAAAAACATGAAAAATAAAAAATTAAAAATAAACAATAATAAATAAAAAAATAAAGAACAAGAAATAAGAAATAGAAAAATAAAAACACAAAAACATAAAAAACATAAAATTATAGAAAATTAAAAAATAAAAAATAAAGAACTAAAAAACTAACAAAATAAATAGTACAAATTAAAAATAAAATAAACCTTAAAAATAGGGGAAAAATAAATTTAAAAAATTAAAAATTAAAAATACGAAATTAAAAAATAAAAAAATAAAAAAATATAAACATAAAAAATAAAAAAATAAAAAAATAAAACTAAAAAAATAAAACATAAACCGTGAACCATAAAAAATAAACACATTAAAAGATAAAAATTAAAAAATAACCAAAAAAATTAGGAAGTACAAAATATAAAATAAAAAAGTATAAAAAAAGAAATTTAAAAAATTACAAATTAAAAATTGAAAATTAAAAATTTTAAAAAAAGAAATAAGAAATTAAAAAATTAAAAAATAAAAAATAAAAATAAAAATCAAAGAATTAAAAAAAATTAAAAAATTAAAGATTAAAAACTTAAAAACTAAGAAATAAAAAATAAGAAATAATAAAGAAGAAACTAAAAAAATTAAAAATTAAAAATTAAAAAAAATTAAAATAAGAAAATAAAAAATAAAATTAAAAAAATTAAAAAATAAAAAAAAATGAAAAATAAAAATAAAAAATGAAAAATAAAAAATAGAAAATAAAAAATAAAAAATAAAAACAAAAATAAAAAATAAAAAATAAAAAATAGAAAATAGAAAATAAAAAAATAAAAAATAAAAATAAAATAAATAAAATAAAATAAAAAATAAAAAATAAAAAAATAAAAAATGAAAATAAAAAATAAAAAAGTAAAAACAAAAAAAATGAAAAATGA
>JACYFF010031955.1:6027685-6042806 GCA_017589665.1 Selenicereus undatus | reverse complement strand
AAAAAAGTAAAAACAAAAAAAATGAAAAATGAAAAATGAAAAATGAAAAATAAAAAACTAAAAATTAAAAATAACAAACAAAAATTTCACAAAATTTGGATAACTTCATAAATTATCACACATTAATTACATTCTCATTATTTTGACCTATTACAACCCACCACATAAAAAATATACCAACATCAACCCACTTCAACTCAGTTCAACCCACCTAAAAAAAAAATATATCAACTTCAACCTATCTCAACCCACCTCAATTAACTTCAACTCATTTCACCCTTTTGACCCACCCAATTTACCCACGAAAGAAACAGGCCCTTACTTTAACCCATTTCAATCTATTTCAACCCACTTTTACTATTTTAACCAAGTTCAATTTATCATATTTAAAAATTCAACCCACCTCACCCTTTTACCCACCCAATTCACCGATAAAAAGAACAACCCCTAAATATCAACAAAACAAACTCAAGATATTCCATGTCAAAAAGTTTAAAGATGAATAGCCTCGCTTGGTTCACTGGATTTTCTATCTATTACTCACAATATCTCACGAAGCCAACATCTTGTGATCCCATCTATGCATAGTGAACAATAAATAAATAAATCAAATAAATAAGGAAGACCAAAAAGGGCACCTGGAAAAGTTAAAAAAAATTGACGACCACAGTGGGAGTCGAACCCACGACCTTTTGATCCGAAGTCAAACGCGCTAATCCACTGCGCTATGCGGTCGGGTGATGGTGTGGTGCTTCAACAATTATACAAATTACAAATAGCTGTTTCCGGCCATAGCGCCCCCGGTCACCTTTGTTCCTCCACCCCATCTTTTGAAATCTTTGAGATTGCGTAAACTAACCCAGAAAAGCTGTGAGATTGTGACCCTGAATGTTCTTGAACAGTGATTCTTTGATTCTCGACTTGATCGCAATCACCATTAATCTCTCTTCTATCTCTTGCCAAAATTCTCCACTTCCACCTTCTTCAAATTCCTCGAGAGATCCAATCATTTTCATGCCTTCAATCAGCGCAAATACCAGTTTTTGAGCTCACATTTTCAGGGGTTTCTTCACACTCCGCGAAATTGCGTAGAGTTGGAGGTTGATCAATCAAAGAAGGGGCTTTTGTTTGATTTGATCAGATCAAATCGTAGAAAAGTCATGTTCTATGGAGCAGTGGTGTGGGACCCATGGCTCATCATCGCCCAAATCGCATGTTTGCAGTGCCTGTACTACCTAACCCTAGGTTTGGTGTTGGCCTTTCTCGTGGGCAACCGTGTTTCGCAGATGACCCTCTTCTATATCTTCGATTTCGCCGCCATTTCTGCTTCTTCTATCACCGGTTGGTGCGTCATTGCCGCTTTTCTCCTCACTTCTCTTGCCGGGTAACTACCCCAGTTCGATCTTTCTGGTTTAACTGCATTTTGAGTCTATTGGTTCAGTAATTTATAGCTTATTGTCGGTATTTTGATCAGCGCTACCAATTTGTAATCAAGAGGACAATGGTCCCAGTAGAAAGTATTGAACTTGAATATTTGAATTTTGTTTTGTGGACTTTTGAGGTGAATGTTGGTATTTTGATCAGCCTTATAGCAATGCTGCCACCTTGATGGTGTAGAGGACAGTGTTTCTAATAGGAAGTATTGAACTTGAATGTTAGTGTGTGTTTTTCCCCGGGGGTGGGGGGGGGGGTTGAGCTGTGATTTGCTCGGGTTTATTAGGGGGCGGGTATTGTAGGGAGAGGATCAGGAGTTGGTGTCTTGGGTGCTTGCTATTTTTGGTCTGCTCAGCATATTATTGGTAATCTGTTGAAGACGATGAGGGGTTGCCTTATGAGGGAGATGAACTCTGACCCAACTTTGTGAAGGGTTTGTTTTTATGAAGGAAGATCATGGAAAGAATGGTAACCTTGGGTTGCTGGTGGATTGTCCATTAAACAATATCGCAGCTGTGATTGTTTGTGTTAAGGAAAGGATGAAAGAGTTGGTGAGAATGTTGATTATTGACAAATCAATTGTATGGGTATGTTGGACTCCTAGCAGAGGTAATGCTTATTGTCATTAGTGGGTTTTGGTATCATGCAAGAGCACCAAAAAAAAAAAGCTATAGATTTTTTTACCGCATCTATCCTTCTATCCAAAGTTGACCTTTCTAAAATTGGTTCTATCATCCAATTATTTATTTGCTATGCCTCGTATCGGCTCTACCATTGTCTTGGTTGACTGCGTGGTTGGTATCATGAACAAAGCAGGCTGGAAGGAAGGTTGCGTGTCAGCGTTCAAGTTGGACTTGTCATTGTGTATCACGATCCAGATTAGAAGTCTAGTGCACGCCTTGCACAGTTGTTTTGCACTGTTGTTTTGTGGGTTTCAAGAAATTTCTTGTGGTGAGTGTGGTTCTGTGGAACTTCTTCTGGAACACAAGGCGAGCCTTTTTTGTTTTGGGTTTTGTTGGGTTTTTTTTTCAGGGGGGGGGGGGGGGGGGGGGGGGGGGCATAACCACCAAGAGCTCGATTATTTTGATTTCTTATATTCTTGGCGATAAAGGAATTAAATGCCATTTATGTATTAGACTGTTAACAGGTAGTCATATTTGGCGCCCCTGTGGTTGGTACCATTGATGAGCATAGTGCAGTGAGGTCTATGCACTTCAGGATGGGCAAGAAGAAGAAATTGTTTTGGAAGTGTGCTCCACTTTGTGTGTATGTACATGGAGAATAACTCTAGATGGGACCTTATTTTTACAGCAAAGCTTTCACTTGGGATATGAGATTTTCTAGCTTGTGTTCAAAAGTCACTTTTGATTTGGAAATGACACTCTAAGTTACTTTCCATTCTGTTGTGTTGTCACTATATAGACACAATATCACGTGTGTGGATCCAATCACAGGCACCGTGTGCCCTAATTTAGTAAAAGTCCCATATTTAATGCTTGCATTTTTCCCCTGAGGATACTCATGCATTCACTAATGGTTTTCGATAATGCTTCATTCGCTTTTGTTCCCAACTCAGGGATATGCAGTACACTGTCTAAGCACAAAAGACAAATTCCTGCATTCCCCTTCACATATGAATGCAGAGTTGTGAGCTGCTTATTGACTTGCTTCTGCCTTATATGCAATGTATGATCTAATGTTTGGAGTTTCATGTTGAACAGAGCTGGTTACCTTCTTTATCTGATCGAGAGGGCAAAGAAGTGCATAGATTTTTCGGCTACTCTGTATATCATCCATCTTGTCATTTGTACTTGTTATGGTGGATGGCCTTCTTCATTTACTTGGTGGATCGTGAATATTGCTGGACTAGCATTGATGGCTTTGCTTGGTGAATATCTGTGCATAAGACGTGAATTACGGGAGATTCCTATACCTCGCTTTAGCCGAAGTAAGATGTCCGTTATGTACATATGATTACCTACTGATTTTGACAATTTTTTTCTTTGTTTGGTTTCAAAATTGTGGAGTCCCTTCTGGGGTTATATAGTTAGTTTCAAGGTCATATCAAAACATGTGCAAAATGGTTCTTATGAGGATTGGGCCTTTTGTCTCTCTTGTGAGCTCTTCCTATGCGGTTGACTTGCACCAAGTTGGTGGGTAATGATCATAAATGAGAATGGAATAGTTCGTAGATATCCCATGTCAATAAATGTGCTCAAGGTTTCCTGTTTGATATCTCACCTCTATGTTGACCAAATCGAATTCATACTGTTAGGTTTAGCTGTGGCCTATCCCCTCAGATAGTCTTTTTTATTCAGCAATGATTTGCATGTTCTGCATTCCGTACTGGGAGATCATGAACTTTGAAACCACAGTGAGCATTGTCTTTGATGCACAAATAACTTGACTGAGTGGAGTTTGATTGTCAGGAGACAGCATACATGTATCCTTAGGTTCTTAGAATAGTGAAATTTGCATGCCTCTATTGCAATGAAATGCCGAAGATGATGCATTTCCGCATTCCCAAACTGTTTCTGAAACAAGGGTGTGAAAAATGGACATAAAAGTGTTGATTGAGGTGCGCCAAGCAAAGCAGAACGAGATCATGGCATTCGATTCTGCTGCATTGAAGATTGATTGAGAAGAGTTCTATTAATGACAATGGAACACCAAAAGTCGAAGGTTTCCATAGACAAGACTAGTGGTTGGGGACGTCAACTGTCAGTTTTTCAAGGTCTCAGGCATTGGTTGTCTGGTCAAAACTGCACATTGGGTAGTCAGTTGGGATGCACCAGACACTCTGGGTGAAGCAGAACTATTGGAGATGACATTGCAGACAGGTACCCTCTAATAAGTAACCCAATAGACAGCTTACTGTTGGTGATGACTTGCAGGCCTTCACTGGCTGATATTGAAATCTTTCATTGTGGAGAGAATTTAGTGAATTGGGAAGCCGAGCCAGGCCCAAAAGGAGAAAAAGGTTCATGAAGCCACCAAAGTATAGATTGCTAAGAAGATCGCATCTGGTCCATACTAATTCAACTATTGGGAATCACTAATCCTGGAGCAAAATTGAAGCTACTGAGAAGGGCACCAGATATGCACCCATACCTCTGTCTGCCTAAGGGCTAGATGGAACCTTTCTTTTTTTAAATCAAAGAGCTAGATAGAACTAACAATTGCCAATAAGCTGACCCAGACGAGCACCACTCTGGGATATTGATCAGTCCTCAAATGTGTAAGTGCATGTGCACATTCACACACAAAGGGGGGGAAATCTGCCTTTTTGCCATTGTGGTGACTGTTGTTTGCAGATGAAGTGAGGTGGGGGGTTAGAGATACAAAGGTGGGTATTGTTTCCCTTGGTTATTGAAAACACATTTCTCATAGTGTCCCTTGCTGCTCATTTCCTTTATTCTTTTGGGCCAGGGGGAGGTTGTTCATGTTTAGCTTTTAGCGTAATTTCAAGTTGGGTAAATGTAATGGGCTTGACTGTGATGGCTGCTTATTGCCCACTTAGTTTTTTAGGTCTTGGCTCATGGTACGAGTAACTTAACCTTCCATCACTTCAGCTGTAAGCCAGTGTAGGCTAGGCCAAGTTTTCTGCTTTATATGAGACAACATAGCAAGCTTGTGCAGTCATTCCTCAATGTGCTGGTTACTCGCAAATTTGTTTTGATACACTCTTGCTCATGGTTTACATGCACGTATTGCTGACTGTTTTGTTTGCTGCTAGACGTGGGGAATACATCAGGCGGAACCTGTGAACACGAAAGTTTGTCGTTGTGCACTCATAACTGTCATGGAGGAGGGCCTAATGGATTCATGGAAACTGAAATACCATGAGGAAGGATTGACTGTATCACTCGGTGTATTCTTGTTCTGTTGATTGCTCCTCGCTTCTCACAGTAGAATCGCTGTTTGAGGGAGACTAGGAGTGCACCGGGTTGCTGCTTAGGTACGCATTAACTCTCCATTTTGCTTCACCCTGTATAATTTCTTGATGGTTCTCTCTCAAAGAGATGATGTTTTTCTTTCATGGATTCCTTTCAGTCAAATCTGGAGATGGATGCCTTCCCTTGTGCACGTCCCTTGACACAATGTCATTTCTTTTTATGACAATCATCTTTCTTTCGCTTTTTAAGATTTTAATGGAGACAATTCTCGATGTTACAAGTGTGGCCCCCCCCCCCCCCCCCCCCCCCAAAAAAAAAAAGAAGAAAAATGTATACTGATGTGATTCGGTTATCTGAATTTGTCCCACCCGTGAACAAATGGAAAAAAAATTTGCCCAAGTAAATATGAACGTGTGACTTTTCTATTGTCTTCTTTTCTTTTCTTTTTTTTTCTGTATTTGAATCCGATTTCGGCTTGGATCTAACATAGATGTTTATATTGCCAATGCATTCGGGCGAAAAAGGTTGAAGAGAAGTTATAGATATATATTGTCTCTAAGCATTGAATCCACTTATTTAAAAGCAGAGCATCATGAAGAAATTGCTGATTTCTGAAATGAAAAAGGTCGCTCCAAATGCACATATTTAGGAAATGGCAATGTACGTTTACATTAACCGATATATGCACATTATCAAATTAATTGCTTTGTTATGAAAGGTGTGAATTTAACTACTTATTTTTTCTTTAAAAAATCATTAATATTAGAAGGGGCAAAAAAGGGCAAAAGTTTCATATTAGTTTAATTGTTTTAGCCTTATTAATATTTATTTGTAATATAGACTAAAAGAAAAAAATAGAACACTGTACACCATGAGTTGAAGTAGCATGGAGAAAAAGAAGGAAATAGTTAATTATCCATCCCAGAAAATTATACCCACTAAACAAAGGAACCAGACACCTTTTCTTATATCATGCACAATTTAATGTTCCAATTTTTTATATTTCTGCCTTTGCTTAATTGCTGTAGTGTTTAGAATGTCAATGCTGAATATTTGTTTCTCAAGTCCGTCCACGAAAGAAAGAGTCCAATTTTTAGGATAATGGGAATCTGAATCTTTATCTTTTATTTTTTTGAGAATTTCTCGCTATATATGTTTGTTATTTTTTTAAACATATAGGAATATAATCAATTAATTGGGTAATATTTGGAACTTTATCTTTTCTTACAAACATATCGAGCAAAATGATACAAATTTAAGTAGATATGACTTAAACTTATAATGTTTCGTTCAAATCACCCAAGACAGAAGCTCAAACCTACAAGCCTCCAACACACACAATTCCTGTACAAAGCAAAAGTGTGTGCCTCCAGGTTTGAACTTGGGTGGGGGAGGAACCGAGGGAGGAAAGTGGGAGTGATGGCCATCCGGCCAACACTTGCTCGACACATATAGGGTCTTAATAATCAAGCTCAAAATGTTCCAGAAATCTTTATTGATAAGCTACGTTAAGCTTATCCATAAATAACTGTGTTTAAGCATTATGGTTAATTAATCATTAGTGCTCTTTCTAAGAAGGGGGAAAAAAAAGGAAAAAGAATGCTAGCTTTTACTAGTTCTGATACTTAATGATGCATCAACTTTGGTGAACCTCAACTTTTCTGGATTTGCCTAGATAATTACTTTTGCAGCAAACAAACATCAAAATTTCTGCGTTCCGTTTTTCATACAGTTAATTTTAATTAACATGTCAGCTGAACAGTATATCTGAGATTGCTATTTACTATCAGCAGATCCAATTCAAGTGATATTATGTTTATTTCTCGTGCAAATAATAATATCCCAAGAAGAAAAGCAAAATCACATAGCTGGCTTCTTTATCTAGGTCATGTTATCTTCTTTGGAATCCCTTATGTTCTTAAAAAAAAATTAAAATTTGCGGGTGTAGAGGGACTAATATCCAAAGTCCCTGATATAAAATGGTTTGACATTTATTCCTTTTAAGTAAGGTTTTGAATTTGCGTTTTGCGAATAAAGAAAATTTGTAATGGGAGAGTGTCAACCCTTTATTGGGCAAATCAGCAAATGGTAACTCGGCTCCCGTGAAAAGAAGGATCAAGACCAAAAAGAGTCCCTAATATAAATAAATAGGGATTAATCTGAATGAATTAAGATTGTCATTTCTGTATGAACTTGAGGTTTTAGTTCAAATCAAGCCCGAAATTTGGTTTGACCAGATAGAAAGAAATTGTGCACTTTCCTAGTGTCTCATATGCATAAATTAGAATCAAATTTTCTTTTTACAAGACATAAGGCTATATTTCTTTGTGGGCGTTCAAGGGGGGAAACTCAACTAAAATTGACCCAAAAACCTCAACAGCTCTCCTTGGAGGAGCTTAGATAAGAGTTCATACATTTTTTTGAGCACATGAAAGAGGGAAACTGTCAACTAGAAATGACCAGAAAACCTCGAAAACTCTCCTTAGAAGAGCCTGGCTTACAGGGTTCACTTTACTACAACATATTTATGGAACTCATTCTAAACTATTCTGCTAAACTCTAACCATAACAATTCCAGTTCTTTTAAACTCGAAATTTTGTAGTAATCTCTTCAAGGTTGATACTTCCATGTCGAGGACATATCAGCCACTGCTTCTGCAACAGTCAAGTAAAGTCCTTGTGACCCAAAGGATTCCAACGCGTTCGATTGGTGGAGTTTCTCCATCACATTTCCTGCAGGATTTGTAAGGACAAGTTGGAGTGATCTTCTTTCCAGCATCTTCTTGAGCTCAACAAGCAATTCGATCCCACTCGGATCTATGGCTGTCACCGCTGCAGATAAAAAGATGTAAAAAGACACGATTATTTCCTTTGGCATAGAGAATGGTTTTTTGGAATGAACTTTGGAGAAGCTGCTCGGGCTTAACATTACCAGTCATATCTAAGATTACATATTTCAACGTGCTCTTGTTGTTAGCTTTGATCCATTCTTCCTCGTCTCGAACCCATCTCAGTATCCTGCATAGATAGATAACCAACGTTTTCATTGTCGATCATGAATAACAAATTCAACACCAGCAAAATCTTGTCTGCTTTGATTGGTCTGTCATGAATAGTCTTAGCTCCGAGAAAGCATGGTGAAATGCTAACCTTTCTTGTAGATATGTAGAGTTTGCAAAGTATATAGGAGACTCAACAGCAAGGATGAGAAATGAAGGGATTCTCTTTGCTTGTTTGTATCTTTCAAGGCTTTGATAAATCGTTGTTCCTGGGATATTTCCTAGGATGGTTGTGTTTGGCCTCGTGACATGAAGAAGAATCTTGAACACCGAAATCCCAACCTGAAAATTTATTGCAAATATTTCAGAAAAATTCTTTGAAGTCCAAGTTTATGAGGGACAAAAAACAGGGCAACTTACAGAGATAGCGAGCCCTATAGGGACCGAAACAAAGAGGACACCCACAAAGGAGCATATACAGGCCACAAAGTCGAGCTTGTCAACTTTCCACAACCTCAAGGCACCCTCGTAGTCGATCAAACCAATCACCGCGGTGATGATTATAGCAGCTAGGATGACGTTTGGGGTATAGTAGAAGAGAGGCATGAGGAACAAAAGAGTCACAAGCACGGTTGTGGCCATGACTACATTGGAGATTGCTGTTTGGGCTCCAGCACTGTAGTTCACAGCTGACCGAGAAAATGATCCTGCACATCATCATGCTAAGAATTTAGTAAAACTTAGTAGTGTTTTCTTCTTTGCGTGGATTTTTCACGAACACCACCTCTCTGACAATTTGTGTCATCGGTTGAGGATGCATACATCTTGACCTCCTCAAAAGGCCATTGTGATGGGACCCATACAGGGCGGCGCTTTTTAAAAGAAGACTTTTGTGGAAAGTGATTTATTGATCAAGGGGTTCATTTATTATACCCGTGGTGACATAGCAAGAAGAGCAAGAACCAGCCATATTCATAAGACCAATGGCCATCATTTCCTTGTTTCCATCAACTTGGTAGTTGTTTAGGGTTGCAAATGTTCTTCCCACGGCTATTCCTTCCTACAAACAAGAAAAGCAAAGAACGCTGTTTTTTTTAGCAACAAAACCTCGTTAATTCGAGCCCATTTTTCCCTGCAAAAATCTCACCTTTTCCCATGAGAATTAAGTGTGGCGATAGTTAGTTAAGAAAACTTACAGTGAGAGCAAGAATCCCAGAAATGATGCCGGTTTTGATGGAAAGAGCCAGGTGTGAACCATGGAAATAGAGCATGTTTGCTGAAGGTGGGTTTAGGCCCTTGGGCAAGTGACCAATCTACAAAGTTTTTCAAAGTTACAACACACACTACCATATTTTAAAAGATTTTTGGATGATAATATACTGTATTTTAGGGAGGTCGGATGATAATAACATGTACTTACGATTGGAATTTGGCGAGTGGTGGGCTTGACAGCAAAGACTATGATGGTAGAGAGAATAACTGATGCTAATGGCGCAGCTGCTGATATCCAGAACAACTTTTGCTTTTTGGCACTCTGGATAAAACAGACAGTTAAATTTTATTTACCATGGAAAATCTAATAGCACTGATCATTTCTAATTAAAATGGACTGTATTAGCTTCCAAGAAAAAGAAGGCAGCTTACAATTTGCCTTGCAGTAATCAGAAAGACAAGGAAGCTGAATCCCATTAGAATTGTTTGCCATGACCACTGTAAAAATTTTAAAATGAACAAAGTTTAGATACCGTTTTATCTTCCTATTTACCCTCCTCCTCCCTAAATTTTGAGACTACCCAATTTCCAACTTTGGGTCCGGTCAAAGTGTCTGAATTAATGATTCAGATAGGTTTAAATGTAGGTCCTTTTTTTTCAGAATGTCCAATTTGTTCGGACTGAAAAATTTAAATCTCTACAAGATTAATGTTTTTACAAGGTTAGCCTCGAGGGAAAATGTAATTACCTCATTCTTGTACTTCAAAACAGAGGCCAAAACAGGAATGATCTGCATCTGGTTAGTGAAGTGAACCATCCCCAGCAACCCTTTGAGCTGTTGCAATGATACTATCACTGCTGCCCCCGCCGTGAACCCAATTAGGGTTGCTTTCGACAAAAAATCTATTACAAATCCCAACCTGCAACGAAATCATAAATCTCATTTTTAATTTCTCCTCTGGTGGAAATAAAATCACAAGTTTAAATTCTTGCTTTAGTGCTATGCTATGAATTCAACTTTTTTGCTTCATTTTCCAAGCATCTCTTTTACCCTTTTGAAATAGTCCAAAAAATATTATGTGTCCTAAGTAGTCTACAAAATTCTAGCCGAGTTTTTTTGGGGGATGCAATTGAGGTACAAAGATTTGTATAGACGGGATCTAAAACTAGGTTTCAGCTATTAACTCTCAAATATTTTATCAATTGAGCTTATTGGCACCCATCAAGTCGAGCTTTTAAAGCGAATTGTGTTTCATTATTTTACTCATAAAAGATCTATGAACGCTTAAGACGATTATTTTTAATAAGTAGGGTCTCTTTTGTAGTAGCCCATTCTTAATACTCGGCCCGACATCATGTCAAATTGACCACATAAAATCACACCCTAAAATAAAGCAGAACTAAAGAATATGGGGAAACAATCTAGCAACTTAGCAAGAGATTCTTCTACATTTTCAAAAGTTCTTCAAATTTCCACCATTTTTCTGCCTAAAGAGATTCTTCTCCAAAAGTGTGTTAGATTAGGAATGTCCCTTTATTATAATATAATTGTGTTTATTGTTAATAAACCATGTAATTAATCTAGGAAAATTATGTATGCGGTTCTAGATAGGGTGAAATCGCGGGTAGGAGTGTGCATGCTTACACATCCTCTTTTAGTTAGTCCAGAATGTCCGGGGGCTCCTAGGCAAGGATTGAAGATAAAATTTTATCCTACCTACCTTAAAGATAAAAAGTGTGCAAATTGGCTTCCTAATATCGTAGTAAATCTCAAATTTAAGCAAAACAATCAACTGAATTACTCGGTGGACTACTAAATTATTTGGCTATGGTCTTAGAGGTACAACATTTTCTTGTAATGTTGTCATTTTATTATGCCTGATTAGAGCATGAGTGCCTAACTATGAGGTCGTAGATCTATATGGACCATCACATATATCACCATTGTTAACTACAAATGAGGAACCAAGATAAGTTGGTTCAAGTGGCTTGACACTTGTTCCCCTCAAGCAAAATCTCATGTTCGAATATTGTGAATGAAGAAAATCTGTGATAGGAGAACTCTACCTCTTATTGGACCAATAATAGCCCGATTCCAATTAAATAGAGGATCCAACACCAAAAATGAACTGATAATGAGGATCCTGAACCAAAAATATAAAGTAGAAGACACCCAAAAACGGATTTTGCACCTTTGATTGTATTATATGCATATCACTCAGTACCACTAATTAGCATTTGATTACATGACTCGAATACCCCAAGACCATACCCCAAATCAGTCCTATAATAGAGGCAAGTACATTATGATCACACAGTAAATGACTCATTCGTTGGTTTATTTCCATTCCTATTTTTAAAAAGTAATATTGGCTCCACACCATCAAAATGAGCGGTGCTGTTTAAAATGATGAATATTACCTGAGGAAACCAAGAGAGGCTTGAAATACACCAGCAAAAAAGGTGGAAGTAAAAGCAAGCTTAAGATACAGAGTTGGCTCTTTCACTGGGGAAATCACCTCGCTCAACATCGTCCCCATCACCAACGAAGCAATCGAGACTGGACCCACCGCCAAATGCCTTGAACTTCCCAGAATTGAGTATACCAATGGCGGCACAAAGCTTGAATCTGCAGGCAAATTTCCCATAATTAAAGTAATTAACAATTAGTATTAAGATTATGATTTGTAGGAAAACAGAGTTTAAAAAAAAAAAACAGAGTAATTGATAACCGAAATTTGAGGAAACTCACATAGTCCAATGATTGGTGGTAAATTTGCTAGCTTTGCATAGCTTATTCCCTGCATTCCAAGTAATTAACATCTTCATTTTGATTCAAAATCATTAAATGCCCAGAAACAGAGTCTGCAATAGGAACCAGAAAAAAAACGACATTTTTTTTCTTGGTTTCTTTCCTGGGCATCGTTAATTGATTTCAGAGCAAAATCAATGAGCGCCTCTGTTTCATCACGACAAAAGAGACGGTGTTTTTTCTGACCTAGAAGGCCAGAAATCACTGCAACTCATTTTCTCATTTAATGATTATCATTTCCGGTTTGAACCAAACTACTTATTATACATGCAACAGCAATAAATTCCGTTTCTCTCAGAATTTCGCTGTGTGTCGCCAGCGTACAAAACAAAATAAACAGAGAGGAGAAGGCGTGGGAAAATTGAATTTGAGTACCTGAGGGATGGCAAGGCTGGCAATGGTGAGCCCAGAAATGAGATCAGACCTGAGGAGACAGAGGCGGTAACTTGGAGCCCATTGAAAAACAGGGAAGAAAAACTCAAGGGCAAGGAGGAACTTCTTAAGCCCTGTTTGGTTCTTGAATTTGTGAAGTGGGTTGTCGGGGAAAAAGATCTCCAATACCCTGTGCTTCAACTTCTGGGGAGTGCTTCTTTCTGGGGGCAAGCAAACGCGGTGTATCGCTAATGTGCTTGCAGGGCATGCATGACCATGGTTATGGTGGGTTGAGACATTGTCTACGCTGTTTGAGTTTACTTTCATTTTCGCAACGAGGGGAGAGAAAATTAGGAGGATGAAGAACTATGGAAGTCTGTGTACTTTGGACCGGGGGGGGGGGGGGGCGGGGTGGATTTTGTTTTATCTTGAGTTGGGGAACAAGGGATTGTTTGCAATCTATAGTGGGCGGTGGGTGATTTTATACTCTTATTAGATGGAGGGCAGTTTGGTAAATCTAAGCACACGTATCTAACCTTTGGAGCCTGCGGACCAATGAGGCTTTTATTACAAGTTGACACGAGTCACAGAACATGCCTTTGACTTTAGGTTGGATGGTTTTTTCCCCTTTTTTTTCATAAATATTCCAAGGACTGTCATGTTATTACAAAGATTTACGATAATTATCGGCACGAAATCTTAACTGGTTCAAATGTAATTAGTTTAGGGTAAGATGGTCGGAAACGAAATCTTAAATGGTCGACTTATCTTTTTAATAATATTTTTTAAAAGTTTATTTTATTAGACACCGTACAAAAGTACGGATTTATTTTATTAGGTTTCGAAAAAGAACTATGTGGTATATTTTAGTTTTCTTTCTCAACATTGTAATAGCTATGTAATGAAAGTTTACTTATAGTAAAAATTTAGATTGTGTTATTCCAAATCATAATTACTAATGGCGTATGGTGTTGAAATGAGCAACAATATTTTATATGTTTTGTTGTTGAAATGAGCATCAATGTTTTACATTTTTTGGTGTTGAAATGAGCAAGCACATTCTACATTTAATCAATTTTCAATAATTAATGTATTTCGTTTTTTTTAAAAAGGACAAGTTTGATAAATATTGATTTCATATATGGCGTTTATAATCCGAATTCAATGTAAAGAAATATATTATTCAATATTAAGTACAACTTTAATTTTGAAAAATTTAAATTAAAACATAATAAGCGTCTGACTTCGTATATGGACAAATTTGATAAATATTGATTAGTACACAATATATTTTCTAAACATGTACAACCATAAGAGTCTTTGTCATTGATTTTTAAAAAAAATATATCTTAAATTTAAATGCTCTGTGTATAGTACGATACTAGTATACTTTAAATAATAGTTGTCTCTCCATTTGTGAGGGTTGTTTTCTATCTCCGATTGTGATCAGAGTTGTACTTTTATGGTTGATATAATTTGCTCTTGGGTAGATTTTCATTTGTAAGGGATGAATTATTGTACAATTGCAAAATGACTTTTCAATGAATTATATCCACAAGACTACATTAGATCAGCATATCTATTGCAAATAAGATGTTAAAAAAAATATGTGGATCTCTTCCTCTATGCTATATTGGGAAATAGCAATTGTGGGAAGACGAACGATCAACGGGTGTAAAAATACTTATTTGGGAATGGATATTGTATTTTGATATTAAAGTTTACATTTCCTTATGTTCGATATGCATTATATGCATCGGTCGGTCAAATGGCTAATGATTTAATGAATTTTTCCCTTTGGTAGCAAAAAAAAAAATGTAATTAGTTTAAGAGAATGAACAATAAGATAGTGACATTAAAGTATATAGATATTCATCAAACATTTTGTTTTATTGCCTTCATATGAGTCAATGGCATTTTTATTTTTTTAAAAATAGACATCAATTACACTCGACATTTAAAGTGTTGAAATATCATACAGAATTGTAGTAATTATACCATAAATCAAATGATGATATCTCCCACTCCTCACACACGTAAATGCATCCTTAATCTTCTTAAAAATTATATTCTCATATATTAGATTGAAAAATTATATTATCTTAATCAGTTTAACTGAAAATACGGCACCACTAGCATTAAGTTCCTCACAATAACGATGAAAATAATGCCCCCAAGGAAAGGATGATACATTCGGGTCCCTAAGAATAATTACCTATAAAATATCTTTGTTTTCAAGCCCCACATTATATGATTGACTTATTGTCCTCATATGTCATATCTCTTCAGGATTGTCTGCACCAAAATAAATAAATAAATATACACACATACACACACACACACACACACATATATATATATATATATATATATATATATATATATATATATATATA
>JACYFF010031955.1:6002469-6027675 GCA_017589665.1 Selenicereus undatus | reverse complement strand
ATATATATATATATATATATATATATATATATATATATATATATATAAAACACGTATTTTCCCCCATTGAAGCTCAAATGATAAAAACCATGCGTTATGATATAGTTCTAGTCAAGATAAATAGTGAAAATTATATGTTTCTTTAATATAACAGATGAATTTTCTTCATAATGCCATCAAAAATTGATTCCTATTTTTATTTTGCAACTTCATGCATGAATTCCTCGTCTATGTAATTTCACATTTATTTCCGATCAGGAACACAACTCAACTATGAATTATGTAGGATGAGAAAACAACTTTACACTTCATAGACTTGCATCGTTATTAGCTAGCGAGGTTTGTGTCATTCCCTACACATCATGCATAATATTCAGAGCTCAACTTTTGTTGTTTGGATATTAATAAGCATAAACTCAGCACGTATGTAGAAGCTCTGATTTTAACTTCCAGTCTGCAGATCAGGTTTAGTCTTATGTTTATTCCTTGAGAATTTCAGTGCCCAAAATATTGAGGCATTCTTTGCACCGTTTCGTCCGTCTGGACGCAACATGGGTGACTATTGCGCCAAAGCGAAAGGGCCACGGAAGTAAGATACTCCGAGCTAGTGATGGGTATAAGGTGGGTTCGGGTGAATTGAGCTATATTTGCATCTATATTTATTTTCAAAAATTATACCCATATCCATAGTCATACTCATTGGGTTTTGAATGGTTGTACATGTACCCATATCTATCTGGTTTTTTTGGTTTACGAGTTTTATTCGGGTATATATAGAATGTGTAAAGTATCACCCATATTTAACCCATATTTGCATACACGACATATTTGATTAGCAATTTCAAGCGTTGCTACCAAAATTCATGTCGGATAAACTCACGAAAGTTAAAAATTAAAAAAAACAATCATTTCTACATAAATAAACACTATGCACTTATAATTTCGTGCCAAACATTTATTTTTGAATTTTACCATATTTTGGTCGCCTTTACTAGTAAATCGAGTACATAATAGGGTACGGGTTTGAAGAATCCATACCTATACCCATACTCATTTTCAAATGCAATACCCATACCCGTCTCATACCCTTTTTTTTACAAGTTTTCGTACCCATACCCGCTATAAATGGGGCGGGTTCGGGTGCAACTCTCATCCCTGCTCCGAGCAAAATGCGGTGTTCACTTTTGAAAGCTTGTTCTTTTCGTTGGTAAATTAGGGTAGGTAAAAGGTTGAAATAGGTTTAAGTAGGTTGAATTTTTTTTATGTGATAAATTGAACTTTGTTAAAATAGTGGAAGTGGATTGAAGTGGTTGATGTTGGTATATTAGAATTGACCCACGAAAAGAACAGGACTTGAGTCCTTTCAAATTTTTTAAGAGTGAAATTATTTTTTATGGGTGCCTATTTTAAATAATTAAAATTTTTTAAAAAAATTATATAATAGTTTTAATTACATTTTTTCAACTAATGATGGTCGTGGACAACATCTCCAACAACATAGATTCACCTTTGATAAATAATACATAAAGATAATGCATATTTTGAAAAATTAAATGTAACCTTACATTACATGGTATTCTTTCTTATTCAAATAAAAATTAATCCAATACATATATAGGTTTTTTATTTATTTTTACATTGTAAGATTATCCACACCAAAGTACTGAACACACCAATGGAAGAAAACACATCTCTAGTTGGATTTGAATCCTCACCCTCTTTGGTCAAACATAAGCCAACGACATATATACGAACTATTGTCATGAAAATATTTAGCCATGGAGCTGATAAAAGTACATTATGCTCTCCATATACTACTCCAGTGTACAGAATTGTTCAATCGCTCACCACACCCCCCCCCCCCCCAAAAAAAAACAAAAGACGTTAAATTATGCATGGGTTTCTGCAACCAATTATGATTTTCATAAATGTTTCGCAGGCAGGGGCTTTTACTTTAGCAGACTAGCAGTACATCAATTATGATTTTATAGACTTTACGGCGTGATTTTTCAAGAGCACTCTGTGTTAGAGCTTGTTCTTTTCGTAGGGGTTGATAAATTAATAAAGTATGTTAAAATAAATTGAGATGGATTGAAGTGGATTAAAATTAATATTTTTTTAAATGAATTGAAATAGATTGAAATAGATTAAAGTCGGTTGATATAGGTTGAAGTGAGTTGAAATTGATATATTTTTTATGTAGTGAGTTGAAGTAGATTAAAATAATGAGAATGTAATTAATGTGTAATAATTTATGAAGTTATCAAAATTTTGAGAAATTTTTGTTTATTCTTTTTTATTTTTTATTTTTATTTTTTATTTTTTTATTTTTTATTTTTATTTTTTATTTTTTATTTAGTATTTTTTATTTTTATTATTTTTTATTTTATTATTTTTTATTTTTTATTTTTTTGGAATTTTCTGTAGCTTTTGTTTGCAATAAAAAAAATAAAATAAAAAATTAAATAAATAAATACAAAAATTGAAAAATTTAAAATTTAAAATTTAAAATTTAAAAAATACAAAAAAATTAAATACAAAAAATTAAAAATAAAATTAAAAATTTAAAAAAATTTAAAAAGTTAAATTAAAAAATTAAAAAATTAAAACTAAAAATTAAATATTAAAATATTAAATACAAAAACTTAAATATTAAAAATTTAAAATTTAAAAATAAAAAACTAAAAAAATACAAAAATGCAAAGATAAAACAATTCCAAAGTACGATAATTTATAAAAAAAGTAGTATAGTGAACTTTTTTGTGCAAGAATTATTAAATCTCACATGATACTTTAAGAATTATTAAAATTATAAAGGGGTGAATTGAAGTTGGTTGAACTAGGTTGAAGTAGGTTGAAGTTGGTATTTTTTTTTCAAGTGGGTTGAAGTATGTTGAAATAGGTTGAAGTTGGTTGAGGTTAGTAAATTACAATTGACCCACGAAAAAAACAGGCCATAAATCTGATAGATATATATAGATCTGACAAAAATTAATCAAACCTGAAAATTCGATCCAAACCCCCCTGAAAGTTTTGAGTTTTGAACATGATTTTCTAGACCCGAATTCGAAATAAACCGAACCCGAAAAACACGTAAATTCTTGGGTCAAACCCGACCCAAACCCGAATCCGCCCGCTTTATCCGAATATTATATACTTGCCTTTTATTTTCTTTCATTTTTTTCCTCTTAATAATAATAATGGTTTTTCATTATAACGATGGTTTATAGAGATGTTATACAATTATCACATCCATTCACAAATTAGACAATGTTTCTCGTTTTTTTCAATAAAACAATGTAATACCCAACTTATAAATGACACAATTTTAAAAAATGGCTATGAAACAACTTTAATATTAATAAAAATAATTTAGAATTAGATAAGTATTGAGTCACACTATTATATTATTGGTAAAATGAATACGTCTAATCACATCTTGCACGTATATAATATTTTTTCGTTTGGATTCCTTATAATTGGTCTCAAATCTAATGCAATGTTGGGCAATGGACCAATTTATGTTCGTGTTATGATCAACGTTATTGGAGAGTTCTATCCATTTATGATCAATAGTCACTCGATTATGGTAAAACAAGGATCCAATACCCCCCAAAGGTGAATGATGCTAGTTTGCAATAAAAATTTAAATAATCAACATAAATTTTAGTGTCCAAATTTCATAGATTGATGGTCAAATTGATCATTTGTATACGTGTGTAGCAAATAAAATATTTAAAGGTAATGAATATAATGATATATTTAGTATAGCAAGGTATATATTGTACACTTGGAAGCATATGCTTCTAGGGCTACGCAGATGCGATTGGTTGCATAACATTTTTTAAAAAATATTATAAGAAAACAATGCCAACTATCCCACTTCTGGAACAGTTTTTCCTCCCATTTGCTTCTCTTCTCTACTTAGCTTGTCTTCTATGTTCAACTGCTTTGTTTTCATTTCTTGTTCTTAGCCCAAATTGATGAATCAAAATCATGCTCACAAACAACACTTTCAATATGTCACTTGTCCTGTTGTCCTGTTGCTTTTTCCTCCATGATTAGCTACATCTTGGAACTTGCTCCACGATTCACTCCCCTCTTCTTCTCCCAGGGTGGTGTTTAATGGGGAACAACTAAATGAACCAAATGACCCCCCCCCCACCAAAATTTAATTTGTACATCACTGCATCTTATTTCAATGACCTGTTTCTTCTTCTTCCACCCACTGCCTTTTCCATGTT
This sequence comes from Selenicereus undatus, assembly GCA_017589665.1. Taxonomy (NCBI): domain Eukaryota; kingdom Viridiplantae; phylum Streptophyta; class Magnoliopsida; order Caryophyllales; family Cactaceae; genus Selenicereus; species Selenicereus undatus. Next base: position 6,023,431 of record JACYFF010031955.1, on the reverse strand, counting down.
CTAGTTTGTGAATGAACAATACTAAATAACACAATGAACATACCCAAATTGACAGTGAACAATCTCATATAACTCAATCAACAAAGCAAAGTTTGATGGAGAGCAACCTTTAGTCTCCTAATGAACACACCAAATTCATAATGAACATTCATTTTTGTTCACGTGAACTAAGTGTACCTTGTCAAAGATCTAATTATCAACATCCATTTTCCAAAGTTAACAATTATAATCAATTAAGGTAGTGAGTAATGATGAGTGTGATGATGAACAGTTTGAACTTTCATAGTGTACAACCCAACAGAGCCTATGAAAATGGCTAATTGAGTAATGAACAAATCTTATGTTAAGCAATATGCAATCTCCACAATTTGAAAAAAAGGACTGATAGGGAGAGAAAATGTTTGATTAATTTCTCTTATGCTGAGAGCAGGGGCGAAACCAGGAAATTAGGAGAGGGGGGTCGAAATTAATTCGACTTCTTTGAGACGACGGAATGGAATTGATATTTACATCACAAGGTGATGGTGGTGGTGGTTGTGGTTGAGTAACATCGTTTTCACCTTTTTCATTCAATGGCCAGTTTTCGGATTTTGAACTTGAAGGTAACGACGAGTATTACTTACCTATCTTTTTGAAATATCTATGCATTTTTGCCTACAATTAAAATTAAACATATAAATCAAACATTTATGAAATCCCTAAACTATAACCAATGATTAATTAGCATACAAGTCACAAGATAAATGACCAAAACCACTACAATTGCATCCAACAATTGAAATCCAACAATTGCATCCAACAATTCAAATAAATAGCAAAACCGTAGAATAAAGCAAACCCAAAACCCACCCACGGTGTCTTCTTCAAGCCTCAAAACATGAGAATTAAAATCAAAGTATCAAACTAATCTACAAATTCAGATTTAACCTACAATTTAAATAAAACCTACAAATTGAGATTTGAGAACTCACAAATTTGGATAGAGATGTGAGACCATGAGAGCCTTGCTGCGCTGCGCAAACAGTAAATCCGTTGGTAGCGGGTGGTGGACGGTGAGGCAGTGCAGGTGGCAGGGGGCGGTGGGGTGAGTTGGGTCTGGGCAGTGGAGTGGCGAAAAATTGAAGGTTGAAGGAGACAGTAGGCCTCACGACCTCAAACGCGAAACGACACTGGTTTTAAAAACAAAAACAACAAAAAAAAGTTGGGGAAAAATATGGGAAGGAGGAGGTTTGAACACACGACCTCAAGCACACCAAGCCAAGGCACTGACCGTTGAGCCATTGCAAATTTCATATTTATTTTCAACAAATATAGTACATATACTTAACTTTAAATTTTTTTAATTTTCTAATATATATATAATTTTTTTTTGAGAGGGGGGTCGGGTGACCCTACTGACCCCCCCTTGGCTACGCCCCTGGCTGAGAGAGAGAGAGAGAGTTATACAATAACTCCAATGTTGAGATAATTCACATTTGATCTTACAATAAAGTAAAATTACAATGTTAAAAAACAAGTGAGTTAGATAGCCTATAACTTGAGCTTTACATGTTATAGTTTGAAATTTCACAAAATTTTTGTTTTTTGGTGGTCAAAAAGATTTTATATCACTAACCCTGTTTACATCAATATTACCGATATTATTTATTCAAATTTCATATTTTGGATCTAAATGTTAGTTTGCACACAGTATGACTATTTTTTTTAAGACAACATCTACAAAATTTACTTTAATCCCTTGATGAAAACAACATACACTGTTGATCCCCCCCAATAAAAAAAATAGGAAAAAAAGGTCTCGTCTAACGCAAAGCACCATGAGTCTAGTGATGTGCAATTTTCTTCGCTCTGTGTCTCTCGTCTAGGGATGGGCATGTGGCGGGTTTGGGGCGGGTTTAGCTACACTCGCACCCATACCTATTTTTAAAAATTATACCCATACCCATCGGATTTTGGATGGTTGTATCTATACCCATACCCATCGGGTTTTATTCGGGTATCTATAGAGTGCGCAAAGTGTCACTCATATTCAACCCATATTCGCATATATTGTATATTTGATTAGCAATTTCAAGCGACGTTACTAAAATTCATGTCGGATAAACTCATGGAAGTTAAAAATGTAAAAAAATTTAATTTTTCATTTCTACACAAATAAACACTATACACTTAGAGTTTCATGGCAAACATTTTTTTTTGGATTTTACCGTATTTGGGTCGCCTTTTACTAGCAAATCGGGTACACAATCAGGTACGAGTTTTAAAAATCCATACCCATATCCATATCCATTTTTAAACGCAATACTCATACCTGTCCTATATTCATTTTTTTACAAATTTTCGTATCCATATTCGTTATAAATAGAGCAAATTTTTCAGATTTGGGTGCAACTCCTATCCCTACACTCGTCCGTCTTGGCTTGAGTTGAGTAATCGGGGACACAGCAATTGAGAGTCTCATTGAGTCGTGTCTCCGATATAGCTTCTCCAGTAACCACCCTAGGGCCCCGTTCCTCTCTCTCTCTCTCTTCACTCGGGGCCAAATCCACTTGCTGAAGCTCCGTATGTGTTCATCAGAATTCTCAATCACTTCACCGTTGCTTATCGGAACATATAGTCTCCAAAAATGGTGCGTCCTGCTTTCTCTCTCCTGTCCTGTGTTCCTCCCACATTTCAACCCTGCCTTAGATCTGATTTCTTTCTGCTTCGATTTCATCTCTACTCTACTCCATTTGCGTCGAAATTTAGAATTGTTGTTTTCGTTGTCTGAACTATGCATGTTGAAATTCGTCGAGATCTGATTGCTTTTATTTTTTGTTTTTGTGTTTGTTTCCATGCTCAGCCTCTCCGCCTCGAGATCAAGGTAATCAATTGCTTCATTGATTGATTTGTTTTGTTTTCAACTCTTTATGGTTGAGATATCGTGCTCATTTGCGGTTACTGTTTCTACATTGTCGTTTGATTGACTGATGGTGTGATTTTGTTGTATCAGAGGAAACTCGCGCAAAGATCAGAGAGAGTAAAGTCCGTCGATTTGCATCCTACGGAACCATGGTGAATTTCTCTATTTGGTCATTTTCGGCTGTTTTGCTTGTACTTTGCGTTATTGTCTCCTTATCAAAAGAACAATGTCATCGTTGGTAATACAACGTGTTGCAGGATTTTAGCAAGTCTGTATTCAGGAACTGTGGTCATCTGGAACTACCAATCACAGGTTAGACGACTTGTTAGCCTCTATCATCTGACATTTATAGGGCCAGTTCGAAGTGCCGCCTATTGCCTTTGGTGTTAAAATTGTATCTTCTATGCTGATAAGGATTTAGGAGATCAAGAGCGAGGGCAGCATGAATGTGGGCTAACTAGTTTGTAGCTATCGCCTACCGAATGCGAGTGATTATATGAAAGCCGAAAATTTTGGCTTAAGATGAAGGCAGAACTTTACTTTAGTGATCTCTATATGAAACTAATATCTGGGTGCCGCAGATGTGATCTGGTCTGAATATGTTACACCTTATTAGTTGAAATTGGCCAGTGAATCAGTATTTGCATAAACACCAACTAATCTAAGCACATGTAAACACCAACTAAGAGATAATATGGAAGTCCTGTAACACAACTTGTTGGACGTTCTTTTTCCATATTATTTATTGAGAGGGATTCTGACCAGGGGCGAAGCCAGGAAATTAGGAGAGGGGGGTCGAAATTAATCCGACTTCTTTGAGACAACGGAATGGAATTGATATTTACATCACAAGGTGATGGTGGTGGCGGTTGTGGTTGAGTAACATCGTTTTCACCTTCTTCATTCAATGGCGAGTTTTCGAATTTCGAATTTGAAGGTAACGACGAGTATTCCTTACCTCTCTTAAATGATTAATTAGCATACAAGTCACAAGATAAATGATCAAAACCACTACAATTGTATCCAACAATTGAAATCCAACAATTGCATCCAACAATTCAAATAAATGGCAAAACCCTATAATCAAGCAAAGCAAACCCAAAACCCACCCACGGTGTCTTTTTCAAGCCTCAAACATGAAAATTAAAATCAAAGTATCAAACTAATCTACAAATTCAGATTTAACCTACAATTGAAATAAAACCTACAAATTGAGATTTGAGAACTTACAAATTTGGATAGAGATGTGAGGCCGTAAGGGCTTAGCTGCGCTGCGCAAACAGCAAATCCGTTGACAGCGGGTGGTGGACGGTGAATCGGTGACGCGGTGCAGGTGGCTGGGTGGTGGGTTGGGTCTGGGCAGTGGAGTGACAAAAAATTGAAGGTTGAATGAGACAGCTGGCCTCATGACCTCAAACGCCAAAGGGCACTGGTTTTAAAAATAAAAACAACAAAAAAAGTTGGGAAAAAATATGGGGAGGAGGAGGTTTGAACCCGTGACCTCAAGCACACCAAGCCAAGGCACTAACCGTTAAACCATTGCAGATTTTATGTTTATCTTCAACAAATATAATACATATACTTAACTTTTAATTTTTTTATTTTCTGACATATATATAATTTTTTTTTTGAGAGGTGAGTCGGGTGACCCCACTGACCCCCCCTTGGCTACGCCCCTGATTCTGACCCTTCTTTAAATGTTGGTTGATTCCCTTCTTAGAAGAGAAACTCTTTTGCAATAGCGAGGTTAGTATTTACCTCTTAATTCTAGTATTTCTTCATACAAAAAGTGCGCAATGCAATGGCCAGCAGCTAAGTGCTTAATTCATACACAAAGACACAAGCAATAGACAGATACTGCTGAAAGCAAAAGGCCTGAGGAATAATGAACCAAGCTGAGCCAATACCTCTTCAAAGGGGAAGGCATATCTACCAAACCTTAGCTGAGGCTCATCTTAGTCAGAAGGGCACAAATTTACGCTTGACCATTCTTCTCTGACTCATCATTGTGCGCTAGTGCTTATATTACATTCTTTCCGTCAGCTTCATTTTTCCTTTTTTAAATGACCCAGGCCATCTCATGTGGGTTTGGAACTTTGGATAAGCATAGCTCTCTGCAAGGGGAGTCAAAGGGGGTGGGCCTTGCAAAGTTGCAAGTAGTTGGATTTGATCCCCTAGCCTTCCAAATGGAAGGTGAGTTCTCCACTTGTCATCCAGAGGTTTTTCCTCTCTCATCAGCTTTATGCATGGATAGAATCATAGAATTCATGCTATTTGGCATGCCAGTCAACCAAACCTGTTATTAGTAACTACCTTATACCATTTTTTTATTATTTTAATTAAGCAGTAACAGTAGTAATAGTACTAAGGTCGAAAAACAAATAGGAAGAATATTATCTGATTCTCTCTTCACATTCTGAGATGATTGGTCCATTCTTTAAGTCAGCGATTCTCCTACAACTACAAGCAATAACATTTGTTCGTCATTCTTAGGGTGAATTATATCATGCACTTATCTTTCTGCACCAAGAACTGGTTACGTAAAGTACATGTGCTATGTGGATTTTCGGCAATTGGTTTGGAAGCTTTCAACTCACTAGTAGTGTGTCAATGTATTTAGATGCGATAAAACTAGTTGTTCTTAGATCTCTGGTCTATATTAAAGTGCTGTTTTGTAATAGTCATTGATATAAAATGCTGTCATGCTATTTGCAGACCATGGCTAAATCTTTCGAGGCTACTGAGTTGCCTGGTATGCCTTTTTGCTTTTTTCTTTGTTTTTTTGTCCCATTAGATATCGTCACGTGCATCTGGTTGGCGAATGCATCAGTCTATTCCTCTGGGGAAATTAACTTAACTGCTTCATACTTGAATTTGTTTGCAGTTAGGTCAGCCAAGTTTATTGCACGCAAACAATGGGTTGTTGCTGGAGCAGATGATATGTTTATACGAGTCTACAACTACAACACTATGGATAAGGTTAAAGTGTTTGAGGCGCATACAGACTATATTAGATGTGTAGCTGTGCATCCCACACTTCCTTATGTGCTTTCATCATCTGATGATATGCTTATCAAGCTTTGGGATTGGGACAAGGGTTGGGTGTGCACTCAAATTTTTGAAGGGCATTCACACTATGTGATGCAAGTGACTTTTAATCCAAAAGATACAAACACATTTGCTAGTGCATCCCTAGACCGCACCATAAAGGTATGTACTTGCATATCTGGGGTTCTTAGTGTTGTGCTTTCACAAATTTTATGCTATTGATGCATTTGTTCTTTATTTTTAGATATGGAATCTTGGTTCTCCTGATCCAAATTTCACATTGGATGCACACTTGAAAGGGGTCAATTGTGTTGATTACTTCACTGGTGGTGACAAACCATACCTGATCACTGGGTCTGATGATCATACAGCAAAGGTTTGACATTCTGCTGAGGCTTGCTGTTTTTTTGAATGCAGAATATTAATACTTGTTTTGGCTGTAAGCTCATGCTTTTGTGTACTTCATATTTGTTGTTATAGGTTTGGGACTATCAGACAAAAAGTTGTGTTCAGACATTGGAAGGTCACACACACAACGTTTCTGCTGTCTGTTTCCATCCTGAACTTCCCATAATAATAACTGGTTCTGAGGATGGAACAGTTCGCATATGGCACTCAACTACTTATAGGCGAGTTCCATGTGAAATTATCTAATGGTTCAATTCAATAATTATGTGCAATCTGCTTCAGAATTTTTTTTGATCTTTTTGCTTCAGCCTGCATCTTTTTATTCGGTTGGTGCTAATCCTGTTGAAGGGTATATGGCATCTTTCTCCCTGTTTTTTTTTGATGTGTAAGTAATCTCCATATATGGTGACTCAGTTGGTCTTTGGGTCTCTTTGAAGTTGGTGATTTAGAAAAATAGAGACCCGTGGTTCATCTTTATTGGTGAAAGAAACATAAAACTTGACCATTGTTCTACCAAGTTTGCTGGAAGCTCTACTTACATGGCCAATGACTTTAGAAGCTAAGAGCAGCTTGCTTTTCTAGATCCCATATGGGCTGTTGCTGCTCTACTCTGGACCTCTTAATATTTTTGTTCTCCTTAGTCTATCTTGTACTTTGTATAATTGTCATCATCTACTAAAAGAACGACTGAGTGCTGACATTGGAACTTGGAGTTAACATCCCTATTTGATCTGCAGGCTCGAGAATACACTTAATTATGGCCTTGAAAGAGTTTGGGCTATTGGATACATGAAGGGATCCCGTCGGTAAGTTCATTCGTCTCTTTGCTATGTTTGAATTGCCCTCAAGAAATAGAGAAATTTGGGTTGTAGTTTCTTTAGACATTTCTTGATAGCTCAATACTGCCAGTGATATAGTTTGTTGACAGATGCCTTTAGATGGACCTTCTTTGTCTCGGCAATTAAGAATCTTTCATTTTTGGAACAATGAGGACTTGTATTATTCATTGATCGTTATGGGTGTGTTTGGCAGGGTTGAAAAGAATTTTCTTAGAAAATCATTTTTCATATAAAATGATTTTCAGCTCATATTTTCAGTTGTTTGGTAAAAGGAAAAATGAAGTTTTTGAAAAATGAGTTTGCTTAGCAAAAAATGAACAAAAAAGCTAAAAAGAGGCACATTAGTGAAAAAACAAAAATAAGTAAGATATTTTTTTTGATCAGGAAAAAAGAAATTATATTAACAAAAGAATGGATGCAAAGATCGCATCGTACAATTAGCTATGTACAGCCCAAGTGCATCAAATCCACAAAATCCAAGAGATCTAGAGGAGAGTTGCAAACGTTCCCTTTGTCCCAACAATAGAGTGCCTTGATAAAATAATCTTTAAAACATTGAAGTGGCATCTCCTCATCCTCAAAGACTCTTCTATTCCTCTCACGCCAAATGCTCCAAAAAATTGCATGAGGAAATAATCTTGCAATCTTCACCTTCACTTTTCTACCAAAAGAGCCCTCCCATGCATAGAGATGTTCCAAAATAGATTTGGACATGACCCAAGAAACTCCCAGGCAACTGAAAGCTAAATCCCAAAGAGCTCTTGCAAATGGACAATGAAGCAATAAGTGTGCCACCGATTCTGCAGTAGCCTTGCATAATGGGCACCCATTCACCAATATCTTACCCCTCTTTTGCAAATTATCAAACGTCAAAATACTGTCATGGGTAGCCTCCCAAACAAAAAAGGACACTCTAAAAGGAGTCAGAGAACTCCAAATGAGCTTCCAAGGAAAAGGCCTTCCCCGTAAATGCCAAGAAGCAGAAGGCACTGAGGCAAGTCTCAAATAGTAAGACTTCACCGTGAAGCTCCCTTTGGAATTGAGATCCCATTTGACTAAATCAAGAGGGGATTGCCTGATGAGCACCCCATTCAGCTTCCTTAGCAAGCTTAAAAGGGAGGCGACATCCACTAAGGCATCTCGAGTAAAAATAGGTGACCAAATGCACGAACCCGACACATCATCGCAATACTCAGCCACAGTAGCGTCTTTATTCTCCGCTAGCGCAAAAAGAGAAGGGAAAAGGTCCCTCAACGGGGCAAAAATAAGTAAGATATTAGAAAAATGGAATTTATATTTTGTTCTTTAGGGAATTATATTGCGATATTTGTGTTATCCAAATCAAAGTTGTGACAATATGTACATTTGTCAATTTTTTTGATCTTACCTACTGCTAACAATTTGATGCTAGCAACGCTTATCGGTTTCCAACCTTTGAGTAGGAATCCAAACAAAGAAGAGGAAAAACCTAGTTTTTCTATCTTCTTAACCTTGACGATAAATTGTAGATTGCTTTGGATTTCGATGGAATCATGGTTGTTAGATTCACTGACATCGGTATCGGCATCGGCATCGGGATGATATAGTTTCGTTTATCTTTAATATGCTGCTTTAATTTTCGAACTATATGTCACTGCCTTAATCTTTGAACCATATGTTGCGGAAATAGACATAGAAGAGAGAAAGAATGTGAAACTGTATGAGCGCCAAAGAAACGTAGAATCAACTTACGCTCCATTCAAAGTGAAAATATTTTCCTTCATTCTAGGGAAAATGATTTTCCCCTGAAAACAATTTTACCCTCCTTGTTTTATCAAACACCATAAAATGAGAAAAGCATTTTCCGGGAAAATGATTTTCACCCCTACCAAACACACTATAAGTTGTTGAGTTTGTTGGTAATTTTCTGTCAGGTTTGAGTAGTGCCTCTGAAGATGATCGCTGTGCATCCTATCCTTTTTGGTTTCCTAAGATCCCCTTGTCCCCCCCCCCCCCTCTTCTCATATTAGTTGCTGAGTTTGTTGGTAGTTTGCAATCAGGTTTGAGTAGTGCCTCTGAAGATGATTGCTGTGCATCCATCCTTTCTGGTTTCTTTACTTTACCACAAGATCTCCTCATCTTTTTTTCTTCTTTCCTTTTTAATATAATTTTTTAGGAATAGTGAAAAGTAGTTGAATCTTCTTAGATTGGAGGCTTTGTTTTCACTTTCATAGTTAATTATTTGCAACTTTGCATAATCTATTGTCATTCACTGTCCAATTCAACCAATATTCTCCTATTTAATGCAGCGTAGTGATCGGCTATGATGAGGGAACCATCATGGTAAAGATTGGACGTGAGATACCAGTTGCTAGCATGGATAACAGCGGTAAAATAATATGGGCTAGGCATAATGAAATTCAGACTGTGGATATCAGACGTGTTGGTGCTGGCTATGAGGTGTGCTCTTGACTGCAGCTGCGTTACTTGCTACAGTTGACGGTTTACTAAGATCTACAGAGTTTTCAGATTCAGACATTCAGTACTAATATTATGTTCCAATTTTCTTGAACTTGTATCCTCAGGTGACAGATGGGGAAAGATTGCCATTGGCAGTTAAGGAGTTGGGTACCTGTGATCTTTACCCTCAGGTGAGTTCATTTGTGTGAGGAATAGATTGTCTTAGGATTATAGGCCATGTCAAAAAGTATTTTTGTAGCAGTCTAAACAATGTGATACGTAAAATTTTTAAATTACAGTTACATTTTAAATTTGTTCCATATTTGTAGTCTCATAAAATGCAAATAATTACTTTAGAGTTAAAAGCCTGTTGAACCATTGTTGAACTTTGCTAGTTCTTTTTGTCGTCCTCACATATTGGTGTTGGGGTTTCCAGTACTTGAAGCACAACCCAAATGGAAGGTTTGTTGTAGTTTGTGGTGATGGAGAGTACATCATTTACACAGCTGTAGCATGGAGAAACAGGTCATTTGGTTCAGCACTGGAATTTGTTTGGTCACCTGAAGGAGAATATGCTGTGAGAGAAAGCACATCCAAGATCAAGATTTGTACGAAAAATTTCCAGGTTTGTTTTTTGCATTTCTTAATTTACTTCCTACTCTTACATTCATCTCTAGTTACTTGGCTCATTATTCTTCTTCATGTTCTGTAACTTGTTTGACCTTTTTTTCCTCTTCCCATTGGTACTATAATCTGGAGGGGTTTCCAGGATTGCTGGCCGAGAGCAGCCTCCTATTGTTATAATATCTGTGTTTTTAAAGAGCTTGTAGAGTTAATGGTGTATGCTTATACTGACTTCCACTTTCAGAGTTGAAACTACTGATGCCAGTCAAATGTGATGTAACCAGATCCTTCTTGTGGGATGAAGTGAGTGAATGGCTAAAGCATCTGTGTTTACGTTCATGGAGAAAAAATCTTTATGTTGTGGTATTTAATGCTCTCGGGTATAAAGAAAAAGCAGTAGCACCTGAGTGTTTCCATTTGTATCAATACCTGCTTATCAATGAGTGTTGTAGCCTACTGATTGTGGTCCCTTCTTGCTTCACTTCTTTGTGCAGGAAAAGAAGAGCATCAGACCAACTTTCTCTGCTGAGCGTATATATGGTGGAGCTTTGTTGGCCATGTGCTCGAATGATTTCATCTGCTTTTATGATTGGGCCGATTGCAGATTTATCCGGAGAATTGATGTTACAGTCAAAGTAAGTGGTAATTAGTAAATCCATTGGATTGTTTTTACTGGAGCATTATATTGCCCTTGTATCGGCAAATTTGATATTTCAATTCTGACATTTTACCATTGCAGAATCTTTATTGGGCTGATAGTGGTGATTTGGTGGCAATAGCCAGTGACACATCATTCTACATCTTGAAGTACAATGTAAGAACTGCTTTTTCTGTGATCATACTTCTTTTTCCCTTGTTATTGTTGTTCACTTCTATAGCATTGGGAAGGCCCTGTGGAAACTAGTATTCATTGTGGCTCTTAATTGTTGCAGCGGGACAAGGTTTCTTCCTATTTGGATAGTGGGAGGCCAATTGATGAGGAGGGTGTGGAGGATGCATTTGAGCTTCTTCATGAAACAGGTGAACGTGTCCGGACAGGATTATGGGTTGGTGATTGCTTCATTTACAACAACTCCTCCTGGAGGCTTAATTATTGTGTCGGTGGTGAGGTATGGTTTTTTAATCTTAACCAAGTATATTAGTATGGGAATTTGTAGATTTTGCCTAAAACCTTGTATTGAATGCTATGGCTTCAGGTGACCACAATGTTCCACCTGGACCGTCCTATGTACCTCTTGGGCTACCTTGCTAGTCAAAGTCGGGTGTATCTTATTGACAAAGAATTCAAGTGAGCTTATTTTCTTCTAGTTTGGAATTTCAAGATGATAACTGCTGGGGTCCTCCTCATTATTTATTTATTTATTTATATTTTTCTTTCTGTGGTTACAGTGTGATGGGATACACATTACTCCTCAGCTTGATTGAGTACAAGACCCTTGTGATGCGTGGGGACTTTGAACGTGCTAATGAAATTTTACCTTCAATTCCAAAAGAGCACCATAATAGGTTGGTACAGACTACAGACTTTCAGCATCTGTAAATCTAATCACAAATTGCTTCCTGGTTTTCTTTTTGTACTATATTTGAACACATTTTGTAGAATAAGTAAACTGAAATTGTTCATTACCATTGATAAAGTTCTTCAAAGAGAAGTAACGTCTGCTCGGCCATAAATTTTGATCTTGCTAAATGGAAAGGACTACATTTTACATACTGATTTATAGATCCGATTACCATGTTTGACTTTGTGAATTTGTCGAGGCATTTTGTCTGTCATTGGGCTTTGTTTGGTTTTTAAATTGAGCACAGTCTCGGCTTGCTGGCATCACTATTACACAGGAGACTTCTTATGCGACTTCATAGTAGCAAGTGGGAGTTTTGCTTTGAATTATGTGAAAATTGACATTTGAATAATTTAGATTTTCTTGTTCTGTGGACTAGTTTTATTCCTCGTTACCACCTCTGTTGTATCTTATTTGTTGGGCGATGCTTTAGTCTTAGTCCTGTATACTTCTTCTCTTGCATCTTATTTGTTGGGCTTAAATACCTGCTAATGACTTTGTTGATGATATTAAATGCCGGCTATATACTGGTATGCTTAAAAGCATATGCTTATACAATCTTATTTTGCCTTCAATGCTTAACCTTTTCTTCTTAAACTACTCAACTGTTCTTATTTTGGCAGTGTGGCCCGTTTTCTTGAATCGCGAGGTATTATAGGGGAGGCTCTTGTGGTGGCAACTGATCCTGATTATAGGTTTGAACTTGCCATACAACTTGGCAGATTAGAGATTGCAAAGGTAAGCGGTGCTACTGCTTTAATGCTTTTGAAGCTAATGATTTCAATAGCTTAGCTGATTGTGGATTCTTCATTTGCAGGAGATAGCCATGGAGGTTCAAAGTGAGACAAAGTGGAAGCAGTTGGGAGAATTGGCCATGTCAACTGGAAAGGTGATTTTCCTGTCCCAAATATCCTTGAATGTAATGTACTTTCATGTTGACAAATTGTAGAACTTACGAGGTTTCTATAGGGAGAAGTGATGAAACTGCTTAACCTGAAATAATCCATACTCCAAAGTACTCACTCCATCTAGGGTCTAATCAGACTAGCCTCTCTGTAATTCTGCAGTTCTGGGTAAACGCTTCTATGTTGCATCCCCTCATACCTTGCCCAGACACTATGGATACAGATTTGATTTGATTTGATTTGATGATCTTGATTGTGTTGTAGTTTGATTTGGCGGAGAAATGCCTTGAGAATGCAAAGGATTTCAGTGGCATGTTGCTGCTTTATTCATCAATTGGAGATGCTGAGGGAATATCACAACTTGCGACTTTAGCTAAAGAGCAAGGGAAAAACAATGTTGCTTTTCTTTGCTTATTCATGTTGGGTAAATTGGAAGAGTGTCTCCAGCTATTGATAGACAGGTTATGCATCTCTTCATTTTGGAACTGGATCTTATTTTGTTGAATGGCACTCTGAATTTTGGATCCTTGTGGCAGTAACCGGATACCTGAGGCTGCTTTGATGGCGCGTTCTTATCTACCCAGCAAGGTGTCAGATATTGTTGCAATATGGAGAAAAGATCTCGACAAGGTCAATTTTCTTGTTCCTCATATGCTCATTGCTTCATTGCATACTTGGATGTTTGGTGGATGATGGTTGCCACTCATTCATTTGTTATTATTAAATAATGTATACAATTTTTTAATTATTTTTAAAAATATCCTGGCGAAGATGAATCTTTAAGTTGGTGCAAGTGAAAAAAGCTGGCTCTAGGCAACTTAGGCAACTGGCTTTTTATACCGTGTCCAATCAATCTGTGATTGAGTTCCATGAACTGCAGAAAAGGTGATACAAGCAGCTTAGGATGCGAATCTTAGATGTCTCATGTCTGTATAAAGAAGTGCATAATTCACTCCAATGAGTATCGTTTTGAATTCTGATTTGTGTGCTTATCATTTCATCTGTAATCTCATAGGATCATGTGACATTACGTACAGGTAAATCCAAAAGCTGCAGAATCTCTAGCAGATCCTCAAGAGTATCCTAACTTGTTCGAGGATTGGCAAATTGCGCTTGCTGTTGAGTCTAAAGTTGCTGAAACAAGGTAATATTATCCAGAGTATCTCAACCCCCCCCCCCCCCGCCAAAAGCAGCTGTGGTGGGTAGTTGGAGGTTTGGCTGTTCGGGATTATTGGTTTATTTGGTACCCCCTTTTAATGATGCTTTTATGAATTTTGCACCGCATATCCTGGTAAATTGTTGAGTTCACTGCTGTCTGGTCCTTGTAGGGGAAATTATCCTCCAGCTGAGCAATATTTACAGTTTGCTGACAAGTCAAAGATTGATCTTGTTGAAGCCTTTAAGAGCATGCAAATAGATGAAGAGCAATCCCTTGAAAACGGAGATACGGTTTATGAGGATGAGGTATTCTTCATGAATGCTGGTTTCCTATTTACTGCATGCTGATTTCTGTTCTGATATTATGTGTCTGTTATTTCACTGTGTGAAAACTGCAATCGATGTTTTTGAAAATTGAATTGTTTCTTCCTTCGCCTCTTGAACTTTAACGTGTGTTTTCTTGCAGTTTAATCTACAACTGCTTTTTTTGGTCTTGCAAAGATGTTGCAAGGCAAGATTGTATACGTATTGATTCTGTTGTTTGTAATTTGCAGGTTACTGAAGATAATGCTGAGCAGAATGGAGTTGATGAGGGCCAGGAAGAGGCCATTGTTGTAGATGCTGATTCTAATGATGGTGCTGTACTTGTCAACGGTAATGAGGCAGAAGAAGAGTGGGGTACGAAAAATGACGGAACCCCATCAGCTTAAAGGCAATTGGTTGGACCAGTGTAGCAAATCCAAATTTTGTTCCGGTGATTACTTGATTTTCCCTGAAAGTGCCATATCTGAACATCCTCTCTATTCTCCCTTGCCTTAATTATCCTCATCAACATTTTCATGTTGTTTTTGCTTTCCTTGCCTTTGCTATTGATAATTTTTGGTGTTCCAACGATTGATTGCTTCTATTCATGTTTTCTGGATAGAGTTAGGTATAGAGTTGGGAAAAGCTGACCCGACACGATTACCGACCCGAACCCAACACGAAGTTAAGTGGGTTTGAGTATAAATTTTCGACCCGTTTAATTAAATGGGTTGACACGTTCAACCCGTTTAATTAAATGGGTTAGGTTCAGGTCGAGATTCTCAACACGAAAAAGTACCTATTTAACCCGTTTAATTAAATGAGTTAAATAAGTCAACTCATTTTTTCATTTTTTATTTATCCATTTACTTTTTATTAGATAATTAAGAATATAAAATTTTTTAGAAATTATGAATTATGACGAATCTGGGGAATTTCAAAGAGTAATTATTTAATGTGATACGTAAACCTAATTTTTAACACTGTAATTACGTATTAGTTGAAAATATTAAATGCGTAAATAGTTAATTAAGCGACTGAACTTGACATGTTTATCTTAAACGGGTTAAGTGGGTCAACCCGTTTAAAAATTAAATGGGTACAGGTCAAGATTTTTCAACCCGTTTAATAAACGGGTTAGGTTCAGGTTGAAGAATTCTCAACCCGTTTAAGTTCGACACGAACACGAACCCGACCCGCCACGACCTATTACCCAGCTCTAGTTAGGTATATTTGTAATTGATGTGAATTTAAATTGTCCTAGTATCTACTTCCTTACCGATGGATGCTAAATTCCTTCTCGACAAGATTTATTTCTTTACCCTAGGCCACATGTAGTCTTTAAGCTATATTTTTATCCAGCCTTACCTGATCCGGGCTTGTGTCACCTTTGCTTTGCAAAAAGCAATCTTCAGCATGTTTGTGTGTTCCATTTCTGATGACTGCTTGAGATATTGCGCTTCCGCGTGATCACAGCATTGTGAAATAGATGTCTCGTACCCAGGTTGTCTTTTCGTATTTAGCAACATTTAACTGTTTTGAATTGTTTCGGAAAATGTAGTATATGCAAAGGTGGTCTTCCCTCTGATCCAGCAGCAGAATAGACAAACTTTTTACCCCATTTTATTGTAGTGTTTGCTCCCTTTTTTTTTGGTGTGGAGAAAGGTAGGTTTTTTTTCTTCTTGGGGGGGGGCCGCCTATTTGGAAGGGTTTTGAATTTCTGTATTGGGATACTTGAGCATCGACAACTTTTTCTATTAAGATATTTTTGTTAAGTGATTATGTTGGCTTTGTTTGTTCTCTTAGTGATACATCGCTCCGTGTTCTGCTTTGTCAATAGATTGGTGTTTCCATGTATTTGTAGGCGTATGTCTTACTCTGTCCCCTTGTTGATTCCAGTGCTTACTCAACATCCCTGAAGTCCGTTATACTGCTGGGTTTTGGCTTGTACATGTCTTCATTTGAGGTAAGAAAATTGGCTTTTGAACTAAGGACTTTGGATTTGAATTCGACTCCGATGTCTGATTTTGTTTATTAATGTCACTTAGCAATTCTAAATCACGAAGTGGAAGTGATGGATGTGTTTTCCCATGCTCTGCTCTTTCGTCTGCTTATGTTAGAGGTTGAGAATGAACCATCTTCTTTAGGGGTACAGCTCCCCCCCCCCCCCCTCTTTTTTTTTTTGGGAGGGTGGGGGAGGGGGTGTTCCATTTGTTAAGGCATTACCAAAATAGAGGAGCTACATCAAGCATCAATATTGCATCTTAGCGGCAAGCTCCTCAGATTTGCCCCTCACTGCTCCAAAATTCTTTTGTTCTGGTAAAGTAACAGCAGCGAAAACTGCATACCCAACTTCACTTTTATAACTGGTCGCTTCCTCTGTCCACTAAACAGCCACCTATGCTGCTACTTTATGGTAGAATCTTGTCTGTCCCTTCTGGCATTGACCAAACCCATTACAGCTTTACTGAACCGGCATCTAGAAAACATTTATATGACGTGCATCATCCTGACATTGCCCTCACTTCTGTGATATAATCTTTTGTTATCTGCCTGTTCATGATACTGCACTCACTAAGAACAAAAGCTTTTGGGATGCTCCATCTATTCCAAAGTCATGGATCTGTTCCTTAGGGGTTGTTTGGTTCATTTTTTTAAAATACTTTTTTTAACTCTAGGTAGGGGGATGAAATCACTAATTCCCATACTTGATGGTTGGTTCAAGATTTTTTGCTTGGAATCACATACGTGAGGTATCACTCAAACCTTCAGGTTTGAGTTTGAGCAAAACTCTCCCTTAGTGGTTTACATAAACCAATACTATCGGAGTCAAAACTTCATTGTTAAGCTGAACCAAAGCAAACAATATATGAATATAAAGTCCTGTCAGTTCGGCTGGCTGGTTAAATACGGGTGGGCAGGCGGGTTAAATATGAGTAAATATATGAGTCCGGTGTATTTCGAGTTCGGGTAAAATACGGGTGAGTGTATTTCGGTTTTACGAATTTCGGGTCAACCAAACGGGTTTGGCGCGTCTTTTTAGTGAGTTATTTATCTTTTGATCAAAATCAAAATCTCGACATATTTATTACTTGAAATTTTCTGCGTTTAATGAACAAGCATTGTGATTATAATTTCTTAAAAGAATATAAAAAATATTCAAAATTTTCAATATGATATTTGAATGTCGTGTACCGGTGAACAATGAGTCATGTTTGGGTGGGTTGGTCGATATATTAAAATATTAATAATGGGTCGGGTCATCCACGGGCTGATCCATCTAAAGCATGTGAACAGGTCGGAGCAGTTCGATCCATTTATAACCCATTCAATAATTCGATTTCTTGTATATTAATCTACCATTGCCTAATTAGATTTGCTTTATTAGTGGGCCGATCCTAACACAAATACAAGTTGGTCCATTGTCCAACATTGATATTAAGTTCGAGACCAATTAGAAGGAAACCAAATGAAAGAATATTATAGACGCACAAGAGTTTACAATTATTTATAACATGAAAATTTTAGACTATTATACAGTAATATTATGTACAATACCATGAAACGTATTCATTTCACTAAGAATAAAATGGTATGACTTGGACATTTTTAATACTTGTCTTATTCTAAATTGATTTTCTTAAGAATAGATAGTTCTTCATGCCTATTTTGTAAAATTGTTTCATTTATCAGTTGTATATGACGTTATTTTATGATCATGAATTTGGGAAAGGGTACTGGTGTCTAATTTGCGAAGGGATGCAATACTTATATAATGTCTCTTTAAGCGATTCGTTATAATGAAAAACTATTATTATTATGCGAGAAAATTGAATAAAAAATAAAAAATAAGGATATAATATTTGGGTTGAACAGGCAAGCTCAGGTTCGGGTTGGGTTTGACCCAAAAATTTGCAGGTTTTTGGAGTTCAGGTCAAGAAATCATAATCAAAATCCAAAATGTTCGGGCCGGTTTGGGTCGAGTTAGTTTTTGTCCATTCTTGTTGGTTTCATTCTTGATTCCATTCTTTCCCAACCTTTTGGACCAAATGGGCACTTAGTATTTATTTTTAGGGTTCGGGTTGAGAACAGCGTGGTCAAAACCCAAAATGTTCGGGCGGGTTTAGGTCGGGTCAGTTTTTGTCCATAGTTGGTTTCATTCCTGATTTCATTCTTTTCCAACTTTTTGGACCAAACAGGCACTTAGTACTTATTTTTATCCATGTGCTTCGACCTGATACTCTATAGATACTGGAGTTGTTGCCAACCATCTATTTTGCCCTTTGTGATACCTTCCTATGAATCTATCTTGGGCGTTGACATTTGTTCCCATCAGCCCATTAGATGCACAGGCGGTCCATCTTTTCAGCAGCCTTCAAACATGATTTCCCATTGTAGGTGAATTCATGATTTCATATCCTAAGTTCCAAACCTCCCTGATCTTTTGGCCTGCAAACCAAATCCAAGCATTCAGAGTACCAGTGGAGGCATTTTGTCTTTTTCATTCTATTATTATTTTTTTAAAAAAATTTCCTTTCACCTTCTAGAGAGGAAATTAGATCAACGTATCACTGACAGTTTCGGTCAGGTTCAGGATGCTTTTCTCAAAGTAGACACTGCCAATCGTCATAATGTTGGATTTGGAAGTGTTGTTCTTAAAGAGCTCGATATATACATTTGTGGTAGCAGCGGGTAGATTCGTGGTTGCTAAAGGACAGTCCCACTCTATACTTCTAATTGGATATGTTATAAACATATCAAACCAACATCCTGGGGTCGAAGGGCTCCATGTTTGCAGGGGAGTGTCAGATCTACATAGCATTATCTTAGTAATCAAATTGCAGAGGTTGCTTTCAGTCTTTCACTGGATCCAAGATCTGAAAGAGCAGGGCTGGGAAGGGGGTGAACTATGCACAACTCAATCCCTGATCCCTCCAAAGATAGGCAGAGCATGGTTTTATGAGGCATTTTGCTTCAGATCAGTAATTCATAAGTTGCATAATGTGACCAATTATAGTGTGATACGTGTCAACAGTAGCTGTCTGGTGGTTTTTTCCTGGCAGGTTAGTACTCACAACAGGTGGAGGGGGGTGTGGATTGCCATTTGCCATTATCACTCCAGGGTCGTTTTGTAGTTCCTGGAAGTTCGAAAGGGCCACACTGTAGACAGTTCTTTCAGTTTGATGTGCTCGTTGATATTTGTCTCTCATATCGTTCAGGACATTCTGTGGCCCTCCGTTCACCGTCCCCTGAAAAGTGTATTACCTTAAGCATCAATGTGAAATGTAGAAAGCCTTTTACCCCCCTCTTGAAATATCCATCATGGGTGTTAGATCAGCCCTCGAAGACTCAAGATTTCCATATATTTGGTCTGCACGTTGGTGCAGCTTGGTGTTGAAGATTTTTGCAGAATCCAGAGGCCTATCAAAATGTTCGCAGAGGCGCAATTTGTGTTTATTCAGAAACATCTTGTGAATGCAACTGAGATGTGTTTCGTGTAATAGAATCAAGCCGTATTTTGTTCTTTAATTCTTCGTCCTATTCTCATAGCAAGATTCAAATGTTTTGTATGGGGGTCTTTTGTTTTTGTAAAGGGTGGCGTCCAATGTGTAGGATGGCTCACCCAAGGTCTGGTTCAAACTTGGAACCTAGCTAGGTGGGCTCGTTTGTTTATGAATCTGTGTCAACTTCATTCACCACATACTGAAGCTCAATTGATGGCCTGGTCATGGTGGGTTTATTTGACCCCCGTTTTCTAATCTACGCCCATGAGCTCGTTTGTTTTTGAATTAAAAAAAATCACCTATGCCTATGATCTATTTTTTTGATGAAATTAGAGATCAGATACCCAGATCAAATCATACAATCTTTTGCTGCAAACAAATGATAAAGATTAGTATACAGACAAAAATTGAACTAGAGGGCTGTTGTTTGTTCTCACAGGTGAATGAAAAGGACGGATGCCATCCGGAAGAGGCGATGGATGGGGATGGAAATTTTTTAGGATTTTTTTTCTACTCATTCATAATTCTTTTTAAAGCATGTTTTTATTCAATTCAATTTTTCTGAAAGGTGTGGTAGAAGTTAATTTTGAAACATATATAGGGTTTTAGATTTCATATTCATATGATTATGGGGTGGTTGAATTGCCCTAGTCATAGCTTTTCAGCAACCACCATGTTCTACGATCTATGTATAAATAAGAGGCTAAGAATTATGTGACAAATAGAGAGACCGATCCAATATTTAAAAAAACTATAAATTACTGTTACTATAAAGCCATATAGTGCTATAAGCCAATGAGCTAGCCCATAACAACCCTAGGACAGAGAGAGAGAGAGAAGGGGGGGGGGGGGTAACTAGTACGATTAGCCAAAAACTTGTAATTGATACATTCAAGGTAATGGATAAACAATTTTCTAAAATAAATCACAATTTAGTTCTCACGCCTATCTTTCATTTTCATTTTTTATTTTTTTTAAACGACTTTCATTGCACAGGCTCAAGAACAAGAGAAAGCACCCACTTCTCGATGAGGTCGGGTGATCCAAAACCATCTCCACGTTGGTAAATGCATTGAAAAGTGCGAGTAAGATTGAAGGCTATCTCCCCAAAATCATCTGAAAATGTATTTGTTTCATTAGAATTAGACGCTCGAATTCTGTTTAGACCTTTCCAACTCTCATCAATCAACTTTTTCATGTGTTCTCTTGCGTCTTCAAGTGACACCCCTGCTTCCTTAGCATAACTTGAGATAGCATTTGTTGTCTCTCC
>JACYFF010031955.1:5969605-5982469 GCA_017589665.1 Selenicereus undatus | reverse complement strand
AGTCTCTCAACTTTCTCACTATCAGTCTCCTACATAAATTAAGTTGAGCAACAATTCATTAGAAAGAAAGAAAGATGATTTTCATTCTCATTACATAAACGAAAAGCTATAAAACAAAAATTGTAAAACAATTCTTTCTTAATTGGACGTCAGTTAGCTCGATTAACTGGTATAGTCTTTCGAAAATGTTAATTAAAATATGAATTCGAATACTGCCTAGATAAGTACATCTTTCTTATCACCAGAAAGATCCCATCTAGTTTAATTTAGAATTTCTTGTGCCAAATTAAACTCAAGAGAAATAATTGTTTAGCAAGAGCTTCATGCTACCTGACTATATAATAGGTCCGACAAATTAGGAGATTAAGCGCCTGTTCTTTTCATTGGTCAATCCATATTTACCCATTTCAACCTACTTCAACCCACTTCAGCCTATTTCAACCTACTTCAACCCACTTCAACCTATTTCAACCTACTTCAATCCACTTGAAAAAAAAATACCAACTTCAACCTATCTCAACCTACTTCAACCCACTTCAACTAACTTCAACCCCTTCATAATTTTAATAATTTGTAAAGTATCATATGAGATTTAGGGCCTGTTGTTTTCGTGGATAAATTGGGTGGGTAAACGGGTGAAATAGGTTGAAGTAGGTTGAGGTGGGTTGAGGTAGGTTGAAGTTGGTATTTTTTTTTGAAGTGGGTTAAAATAGGTTGAAGTTGGTTGATGTTGGTTGAAGAGTGTTGAAGTTGGTATATTTTTTATGTGGTGGGTTGAAATGAGTTGGAATGTAATTACTGTGTAATAATTTATGAAGTTATCGAAATTTTGTGAAATTCTTGTTTATTCTTTTTTACATTTTATTTTTTTAATTTTTAATTTTTAGTTTTTTATTTTTCCTTTTTCATTTTCCATTTTTTGTTTTTTGTTTTTTATTTATTTTTTTATTTTTTATTTTTTATTTTTGTTTTTTGTTTTTCATTTTGTATTTTTAATTTTTAATTTTTTAATATCTTATTTTTTAATTTTTAATTTTTAATTTTTATTTTAATTTTCAATTTTTTTAATTTCGTATTTTCTTATTTTTTTATTTCTAATTTTTTGTTCATCTATTTTTTATTTAATCTATTTTTAATTTTAATTTTTAATTTTTCTATTTTTAATTTTTTTAAATTTTTTATTTTTTATTTTTAATTTTTTAATTTTTACTTTTGATTTTTTTTCTTTTTACTTTTGATTTTTTTCATTTTTTATTTTTTATTTTTATTTTCCTTTTTATTTTTTATTTTTCCATGATTTTATGTTTTTTATATTTTTATTTTTTCATTTCTTATTTCTTATTTCTTATTTTTTATTTTTCATTTTTTATTTTCAACTTTTAATGGTTAATTTTAATTTTTCATTTTTTTATTTTTTTAACTTTTAAGTTTTATGTTTTATTTTTTATTTTTTTATTTTTGTATGTTTTTTTGTTTATGCTGTTTATATTTTTATTTTTTCATTTTTTTATTTCTAATTTCTTATTTTTATATTTTATTTTTTAGATTTTAATTTTAATTTTTTATTTTTTATTTTGTATTTCTTATTTCTTATTTTTTTTTTTTATGTTTTTATTTTTTATTTATTTTTCCTTTTTTTTGGAATTTAAAATAAACCAAAAACAAACAAAAACTAAAAAAATTAAAATGAAATATAAAAAATTAAAAATTAAAAAAAATTGAAAATTAAAATAAGAAATAAGAAATAAGAAATAAAAAAATATGAAATAAGGAATTTAAATTAAAAATTAAAAAATTAAAATTAAAATGTAAAAAAATTATAAAAAATTAGAAACAAAAAATAAAAACAGAAAATATAAAAAAAGAAAAAAATGAAAAATAAAAAATTAAAAAATAAAAAAGCAAAAATAAAAAAAATAAAAAAATGAAAAAATGAAGAAAAAAAAATTAAAAATTAAAAATTAAAAATTTAAAAATATAAAAGTTAAAAAAAAAATTAAAAATGTAAAAAGTAAAAACAAAAAAATTAAAAATTAAAAATTAAAAATTAAAAACTAAAAATTAAAAATCAAAAAAATATAAAATCAAAAATAATAAACAAAAATTTCACAAAATTTCGATAACTTCATAAATTATCACACATTAATTACATTTTCATTATTTTAACCCATTTCAACCTACCACATAAAAAATATACCAACTTCAACCAACTTCAACTAACGTCAACCCACTTCAACCTAGTTCAACCTATTTCAACCCACCTCAAAAAAAAAATACCAACTTCAACCTACTTCACCCTTTTGATCCATCCAATTTACCCACGAAAAGAACAGACCTTAAGAAAGAGGAAATTGTTTTTTTTTTAAATATTGTATATTTTTTCGACAGCAAAGTCAATATGGACCAGAGGCCTACTCTCTTACTGTTTGCGAGCAACGCGTGTTGCTCAGTCTATCTTTTGGTCCCCCCCCCCCCCCCCAAAAAAAGGTTCCACATAACAACTATTTTCATTGATGATGATCTGAGCATATACACATACAGAAGATTTCCCAAATTAAATCAATTCCTCAAATGCATATGCTAACAAGCAATGGCAGCAGCTACTCGGGGCATGACCCACACATGACGTACTGCATATGTGTGGTTTTTATACGTGTTCATTATGCAAGACTATTGGTCCCTGAACTTACAAAAATATATGTAGGGTTAAGGTTGTTTTTATCTAATGGCGAATTTAGATATTTAGAATAAGGGGTATCCATCTGCTAATATTATCACTAATATGCATTATCCTAAAAAAATCATATGATATGTATAATGGTAGTTTATTTTGTACATGCATTTTGTCTCGCATTTTTTTTTACAAACATTCCATTTTGTACTTCTACACTAGTAAAACTTGATATGCAATAATAATATATCCTATTTTTTCACTCACAAAAAATGATAGTCTACTACTCTTTTGTTCTCTGTGATTCTTCATTTTTTGAATTTGATACAATAAATTATGCTGAAATTCTAGAATGTTACAATTACCTACTATCTACTAAAGCCATTGATTACAGCACTAATAATAAAACTCCAACAAAAATCAATATTAAGCAATGAAATGAACATACCAATACATAAAATAAAGCTACAAATAAATTGGTAGAATTTTTTGGTGTATTAAATTTTATTTTATTTTTTTATCAAATTTGAACATTATAGCTTTAGTATTTATATTTAAGAAAATTAAAAATATTACTATGTGGGCTAGATATATTAAGAGGGTGTCCACAATTTCTATGACCTATTTTACGGATGTCCACATATATAAATCTGACCTCCTTCACAATAACGCTATATTTTATATATATATATATATATACCCCTAATCATCAAATAGATCCGCCTATGCCTATATCTGAATCTTTCCAGACTGTGTAGACACGGCATGTTGTAAGACAACTAAAGTTTTTGAAACTAAGGAAAACATCAATTCAATTCGCACATAAAGATGTGGGAACTTGATTAATTTACCAGCAGGGCATGATCAGTGGTCAAGGAATGGAGAACATCAGCAGTAGTGAAACTGCTAGGTTTGTAATTGGCCGAACGTCTATCTACGACCGTCTTCGAGCCTTGAGCTTCTGATGGCAAGATGGCTTTGCAAGGACTGGGCTTGTTTCTACAATCATAATGGTATTCATAACTTCCCTTTGAAAAGCATGGAATTTTTAGGGTTTGATGAACTTGGAGTAGTACAAAAGAGCTGTTCTTCAAGCTGAAAACATTGCATAATTTGCTTGCCATTCTCTCTCTCTCTCTCTTTCTCTATTTAATTTCTACCTCTGTAATTTAGTGTGTGATCTGTTGAGTGCTTACCTCCTTAACAATCCAAGAAAGGGAAGGGCGAGTTGGGGTATATGTACATGCAAGTAATTAAGCATGTGTCGAATTCCTAGGTTTTTTTTTTTGAACTAAGTGGTTGTGACGTAGTGATTGCTCACTTCGTCCCTTAACCAATTGGTCAGGAGTTCACTCCTTAACCTTTGAAAGTGGAGAGTGATTCTTAGCCAACCCTTTACCCTTAAGTGGAGCTCGCAGAGCGAGAGGATTAGTCACTGCAATCGGCAGTGGATACCTTTGGTTAAACCAAAAAAATAATTCCTGGGTTTTTATGTGGCAATTGGTTTAATTTGATTAATTTAATTTAGCATTCACCACCTTCGTGATATTCACCAACACTTGTTCTCCTTTATAGAGAGAGAGAGAGAGAAATTAATTGAGAGAATTCTACTCTTTTGCACATAGAAAATATTCATCTAGAAAATTCTACCATTTATGTATCAATGTTGGGTCATACGTTTAATGTAATTTCTAAAAAATGTTTTCCAACTAAAAAAACATGGAACGTTTCCTTTAAAAGTCAAAAATTAGTTTTTTATAAAACCGTTGAAAATACTAAATGCTAATTTAAATGCTAATTCAAATATTTAAGTGGACCTTCTTAAACTATGTAATTGTGAATTTGTCAATAATTACTTGCGTTCATTTCTGTGTCGGAAGGGATATTTTTGGTTGGGTGTAGACACTTCAGTCTTTGTTATAGTACAATAGTACTTTAAATGTATGGCCACAAATCAGAGCTCACCGGCATCACAACTCATGAGTTGATAGAGATTTTTATTTCTTTTTTGATTGTCAGCGAGAGAGTATCTGCAACATGTAACATGCAAAACTCATGAGTTGATAGAGATTTTTAATTCTTTTTTAGAAAAAAGAGCTGAGAGCGATAACTTAGGGTCTATTTATCCACGGAAAAAAACAGGGCCTTACGTACACTAGGAAATTGTTGAGAGATTGGCGTTAAAATGAATCTTACGGTCTATAAGAATTCAAAACGATGGAATACCTTCAAAGTTGTCATCCTTTGCATTGCAAGGCGCTAATTAAACGATGGGACAATTGAATCATATTACTGTTTGCAGTACAAGATAATTAGTTTGAACCGACACCATAATGTAAATAAATAAAACAATGACACTATTGAATATATCATATTGAACAAAGTAAATGCGGATCCACCGTATGAAAAGAAGTAGTGTGGGCGTACCAGTAAGGAGATGTGAGACTATTACCATCCCCAGCGGAAACAGAGGGAGAGGTCGACCAAAGAAGAGCTTGGATAACGTGATCAGAGGGAACCTGAAAGTTGTAGAACTGACGGATGACATGGCTCAGGATAGAAGACTCTGGCGGGATAGGATTAAGGTCGTAGATCGAGGAGTATTGTCGGCATAGTGTCTTTCGGTTGTAGTAGGGTAGGTTTTGTTACAGGTTCGCGTGTTGTTGCGGGTTCGCGTTTATTGTGTTTTTTGCAGGTAGTACTTGCTTATGGAGAAATCATTATTTGTCTATCGCCGATAAGGTATGGTATCCCCTCTCCGCTGCTTTACGATACAAGTAGTTCTCTCTCTCTAACTCGCCTTTTTCAAATGTTTTCACAAAATTATTTTTTGTGGATCGCTTGGAATCAGTCTCTCTATTGGCAGAGATGTCGGTTGAGGTAAGGCTGTCTGCATTTGGATCTCCCCAGACCCTGCTAAAGCAGGACCCACATTGGGAGTTGTTGTTGTTAAATGCGGACCCACCATTAGACATACTTGTGTTCATTTTTCGAGCTCATATTATTACAGTCAAGGAGTTAGGTGAATAAAATTTGATGGAAAAAAATCACAATTTCATGTTTTTGTGAAAATATTAATACAACAGCAGCACCACTGCTATTAAGTGTAGGTTCTATTTCTACGGAATTTAGATATAAGCAATTTTATTTTTTCCAGTATCGCAACCCACAAAAATTAAAGGCACGTTCCAGATTAGATCTGTCAGTTTGGGCGGGTGGTCAAAAACGGAGAAGGTGTATCCGAGTTCGGATAAAATATGATTGGGTGTATTTTGAATTCAGGTAAAATGCGGAACAATGTATTTAGGTTATATGAGTTTTTGGTCAACCCAACAAGTTTAGAGCGTATTTTTTGTGAATTATTTCTTTCTTTTCATAACGGATTTTGGGTCAACACAAGATATAATTACAACTATCTTTTAGTTATGACATCAAAATTTTATATTATAATAGAGTAACACTACAAAAACGCAGCCCATCTCCGACGGACAAAGCGACGTGCTGGACAGACGTCGGGAAATGTCAGAGGGGACCGACGGAAAAACAAGCGGGGCCCGACGGGAATCAATTTTTCCCACAGAATTTCCGACGGACGCACTTTCCGACGGAATTCCGTCGGATTCCGTCGGGCAATTTCGCAGATCTCGAGCACGGGCGTTCGCGTTCGTTTATAAATTTCGGGAGGAGGGGCGTTCGTTCGGTAGTTTGCAAAATTTAGAGAGAGAAGGTCTCAAAGAGGAAGAGAGGGAAGAGAGAGAAAGTGAAGGTTGAAGATTTTTGTAATCGGTAAGTTTTTTGTTTCGTTAGTACGTTGTTTAAAATTAAAATAGTTTAGTTATTTGATATTTTGTATGTTTTAAATTTGTCAATTGTGACCGTGTCAGCTATTTTGTCGTCGCCGGTACTGTTCACTGCCGCCGCCGCCATCCCCCCGCCGTCGTCGTTGCTGTCGTCCGTTGCCTTTTCACGCCGGTAATCCGTTTGATATTCCGCGTTTGAAGGTTAGTCGAAATTGTTTCGTTTTAAAATTTTAAAGTTATATTCATGTTTGTTATTTTAAATTAAGTATTTTAAGCGTGTTTAATATGTTTTTGTGAATAATTTAAATAAAATGGTTCCGTTATTATAAAACGTTAAATATGTTAACCATGTATGTTTTTTAAGGTATGTTTAATATTGTTGTTATTTTACTGAAAGTATGTATTTTTTGGTGAATATGCGAATATTATGCCTTTTTTGAGACGTAGTTAATTTTTTATATGATTTGGTTGGTTTAATATGAAATTTAGTTGTTTGTAACATATGGATGTAAATTTTGTTAAATTTCTATTTCATTTCTGAAGTGTATTTATTTGAATAAGTGAAATATTATATAATAAATATGTACATGTCACTACAAAGGTTAAATGCGTTAAACATGTATGAATTTTAAAGTATGTTTGTATTTCTTTGTATTTTAAAGTATGTTTGATTTTGTTGCTGTTTTTGTGAATTTATGTATTTTTTGGTGGTTATGCGAATAATATGCTTTTTCTGGAACGTTAGTTAATTTTTCAAATGATTTGATTGGTTTAGTGTAAAATTTATTTGTTCGTAACATATGGATGTAAGTTATCTCACAAAAAAGTTAAGTACGTTAAAGATGTATGAATTTTAAAGTATGTTTGCATTTTTTGTTCCTTTTTTGAATTTATGTACGTATGTTGAGTGTATATTAATATAAGTTTAGTAAGTATTTTAATAGTAATTATTTCGATTGGTTTGTTTAATTAGATGAGGTGGGTAATCGATGGTGTCATTTGTTATTGTTGTTTAATGAGATTTATGTAGAAAAATAATATTGTTATGTGAAATTAATTATTTGTAGCATTCATGTGTAGTTACATTAAGTGTTGGGTTTGAGGTGTTGTGAGAATTTTTTATGATAAGGAAAAAGTATTATATTTTTCTGATTTCATATTTAGCGTATATTATTCTGAATAATTAAACAGCATGTTTAGCATGTGGAATAATTATAATTTAATATATGTTTCGTTGTGGTAAATGATTTAATAATGTTAAGTGCGTGTTTTGTTCGAATTGTCGTGTACATTAAATTTTGGTGAATATGTGAATAATATGCCTTTTTTGGGACGTGCACGTGCTAAAAAATCTGCTTTGTTCGACGAAAAATGGCAAAGGAAAATTACACTGACGGACTGTTCGACGGATCCAGTTTCCGTCTAGAACTCCGACAGATTGGTCATATTCCGTCGGATTTTCGCGGAATATTCCGTCGGCTCACCTGATTTTTTAAACTTCTCTTTGTCGGATAGAAGTAGTAGGTTTTTTTTTGAGGAAATGCCTGTCGGAAGGAATATTCCGACGGAATTTTACGGCGGATTTTCCAACAGACACGCATCGACGTTGAAAATGTGTAATTTTGAACTTATTTGGAATGTCGGTTTCTTCAATTTTTTTTGCATTTTTCTTATAAATAAGTGACCGGACGAAATTTTCCGTCAGAAAACACTTTTTCCTGAATTTTTTTTTAAAAACATCCAATAAGGTGAAGTGGTCCACTGTCTTGAAAAACCCGATTGCTCGAGCAATGGGACACTCCACACACACACACACACAAACCTTTTTCTGTCTACCCCTTAGCCAGTGTCGCCTTCTTCTAGCCACCATCGCCGCGCTCTGCGGCCGTCCGACATCCTTCACTCCTCCCTCGAAATCAGTTCCTTTCACTGCCTCAACTGGTCGCTGCATTCGGTGTAGCACTAAGAAACTCATCATCTTTGAAATGAGTAACCGAACCTAATGTTATTGGAGAGAACATTGAATTGCCATTAAAAGATGGTGAGTTTCTTAGTGTTACATTGAATGTTTCGTTCCAGATATCCGTCGGCTTCCGTCGCCCACTCCGTCGGCCCGCTTCCCGACGGCTGTCTCTTTCTGTCGGAATGTGTCCGACGGACGGGAGATTCCGTCGAAACCAGCGGATCTAGGGGACTTTTTCCTACAGTCATTTTCCGTCGGATTTTCCATCAGAAAATCATTTCTTTGGTTTAATACGAAATTTATTTGTTGCTAACATATGAAATTTATGTTAAGTTTGTTTTTCATTTGTGAAGTTTATTCATTTGAATAAGTGGAATAAAATGTGATAAACATGTACATTTTTAATTATTAGATAATTATTATGAAATGTTGAAGTATGTTACGTACACATGTGTAATGTGTTTTGTTTTAGGGAATACTTTAAATTTCTTAAGTATATGAATATTTTCTTTGGTTTGTGATATATATATTAACGTTTTGTAAGTATGTGAATTGTAATATATGTAATTAAGTTGGTTTGGATTTATTTATTTCAATGAAGTACGAAGTAATAATTTCATTTGTGTTTAATTTTTATTATATAAGTATATGAAGTGTTCTGCTTAATTAGGTGTGTTATGATATATTAAATAGTTTTGTTTTGAATGTGTTCTGATTGAATATGTGACGTATATGATGGCCATGATGAAAATACGACAGTGCAAAGTGGTGGTGATGACGATGACAATGCGTCCAACCATGATTGATTGCATTGTTTTGTTGTATGGATATTTATGCATATGTATATAAAGCGTTTCTTTATTGCAAACTGAAAAAAAATTGTCTGTATGTACTGTAATTTTTCACTAACAATAGTATCAAAAATGGCGTTGTTTGATTTTTTTGTTCTTATTTTTTGGATGTCTGGAAACAATGGTGGACGTGATCGTGGTCGAACGGCTAGGAGTGATGCCGGTAGAGGAGTACCACAACCGACTCCACAGTATGATCCTGCAAATCAAACTTATGAGTCGAACACCTTTAGTGGAATGTTTGGAGGTTTTCTTGATCCAAGTCAACCATTCAGAAATTATTTTGGTAGTATGAATGAGCAATCCCACCTGCAACCACCTTTCTTTGGTGCGGGTATGCAAACACCAATTCAACCAAATATTCCTTACATGGGTGGTGGTTCATCTACTCCATTAGTTTATTAACAGTTCGGTACTGTTAATCCGCATTTCAACAGTAATCATTTTATGGGGCAACCTAGAATGCCAAGTCAGTCAGTGCACAACGAAGGGGTCCGCAATGAAGAGGAAGGAAGAGATAGACACAGTCCTACACCTGAAAGTAACACAGCGAGCACCAATAATAAGATATATTTACAACCTGATGGTGACACGTAAGTTTATTATGAAGTTTGCAACTTCTTCACTTCTCATATTCTTTTGATACGTGTAATCTTTATTACTAACCAATTCTTTTTGTGTTCTTAGTTTTGTTCCATATCAGGGTGTAGTTCAGAAAATGGTCGAAAGCTTTGCAGGTAAGTACCCACGTCCTTCGACCACGTGGGGGAAAGTTCCACAATCTCAAAGAGACATTTGGTTCAATGAGTTCAAGGTTCATAATTATCTGTGCAATGAATTTCAAAGTCGTGATTGGATTGTTAATTTGGAATGTTTGATTACTAATATGTATACTTCAATTTTGCCGCAACACTACTACTGGCATCCAGACAACGAAAGTCAGATACGGCGTAACTTTGAGTACAGAGGTGCCACTCGACTCAGAGACATTCTAGGATACGCCAAGAAGTACAACAAAAAACCAAAGTGGTTACCTCCTAGTGTTTGGAATGATATGCTCAAACATTGGAGTGACAATGACAACTTCAAAAAATTGAGTGAACAAAACAAGAAGAATAGATTGAGTGATGTTGAAGGTTTTGGTCCCTTGTTGCATACATGTGGCTCAATTTCGATTAGTGAAAGGAAAAGACGTTTGGTAAGAAATTTGATTATTAATAAATGTATTTGTTATATATAAAGCATGATATGGGTTGAGGTCCTCGTTCATCATCCTCGCTTATATTTAATTGCGATTTACTTTTGTTTTTCAGACCCAAATATTAGGTAGGGAGCCACGTGTGAGGAATTGTTCAAGGACACTCACTGCAAGGTGAAAGACAAAACTTTTGTGGACAAAAAATCTGCCAAAAAATATGTAAGTTTCACACATTCTATTTACAGATAATTCATATGTGACAATTGTAGGTTTGATTTAAAATAGTTTTATGTTGTATAATTTTCAGGAGGATCACCAGAACAAATGGCAGGAGTACTCCCAAGCTGCAACTCAAGGGGGTTCTCAACTGCCACCTATGACCCAATAGGAGTTTTGGATTAAAGAAAATCTCAACAAGAAGGGCCGTGTGTATGGTTTTGGCGCAGAGGGGGTCAAGTTGAAAAAATCGGCTACTATTGCAGCTGCACGTCACTCATCAACTGAGCATTTTGATCCAAGACAGCAAGCACAACTCTTCAATGAGAGCATAACCAAGCAAGCAGAGGTTATAACTCAAATAGCCAAGAAACAGGGGAAGACAGAGCGCATGCTGAAAAAGTTTTAAGATTTTTCAAAGGTCAAAGTGCAGGCTCCTCCAGCCAGATCAACTTGAATCCCGACGATGAAGAGGACTCCGAAGACGACAACGATGATGATCCCACAAATTTATCCGACTCCGAATAGTTTAGTAATTTGTGTACATTTTAAACAATTTCCTATGTCGTAGTTCATATTTAATTCAACATGTTTCTTTTGACAAATATATCTATAAAATTTTATCTTTGGTAATTATATTGTTACGCGCATATTAATTTTGCGTAATTTTTTTTGGGGGGGTTTCAAGAAAAATTTCCTACAAATTACTTTTTCTGTCGGATTCTCAATTCTTTTAAAAAAAAACAAATTTCATAAAAAAAAATTTTTTTTAAAAAAAAGGAGAATTCCGACGGGAATTTCCGTCGGAAATTCTCTCCCCCCCTTTTCGATCTTCGCTTCCTCCGATGCTGCAGGTCTGTCCGACGGGATATTTCCGTAGGAAATTCCGTCGGATTCCGTCGGGAAAAATTTTGCAACGAGTCCAATCCCGACGTACCCTTTCCCGTCGGAATGCACTTTTCCCATCGGGAAAACATACTTTCTCCGTCGTATTTCCGTCGCAGATCAGCTATGTTTT
This sequence comes from Selenicereus undatus, assembly GCA_017589665.1. Taxonomy (NCBI): domain Eukaryota; kingdom Viridiplantae; phylum Streptophyta; class Magnoliopsida; order Caryophyllales; family Cactaceae; genus Selenicereus; species Selenicereus undatus. Next base: position 5,970,752 of record JACYFF010031955.1, on the reverse strand, counting down.
TGTACTTCATTTCGCTAAAAATATAATGGTATGGCTCACACGCTTTTAATATTTGTTTTATTCTAAGTTGATCTTCTTAAGAATGGATAGTTATTTCACGCTATTTCATACTATTTTTTGAAGTTTTCTCATTTATATGTTGTGTATAACGTTATTGCATACGAACTGTTAGAGGATAAACATATTCTTGGACCTTCAACTATCAGCTTAAGCTTTTGGTTGAATTGATTCTTGAACATGATATCAGAGTCTTTCTGAGTTGAGAAGTCTCAAGTTCGAATCTCAACAGCCCCCATATTAATTTATTGCGCAAGGTAGGGGAGCCTTTGCAGCATCCACACTTCAAAGCCAAAGGGTATTCGCGTGAGGGGGCGTGTTAGAGGATAAATATATTCTTGGACCTTCAACCATCAGCTTAAGCTTTTGGTTGAGATGGCTCTTGAACAAGAACGAAGTTGGGAAATAAATGGCACTATTGTTTAATTTACAAAGGGATGCGATAATTATATAATGTTTCTCTAAACGAACTGATATAATGAATAACCATTTTTATCAAGAGATAAAACTAAAAAAAAGAAATAGAAATTAAGATATAAAATACAGGTCGAGCGGACATGTTAAGGTCTTGTCAAGGTTGACCGCTAATTTGTGACTTTTCAGGTTTAAGACATCGTGGTTAAAACTTAAAATTGTTGAACGAATTTGGGTCGAGTTTTCGACCGGCCACATCTACAGTAGGCCTTTCGTTAAAAATATAAGTAATTAATTAATATTCATCTGCTCTGTTTGTGATGGCTAGTGGGCAATGGACAAATATCTTTATTTTAAAAAATTATTAACAGCTGAAAGCAACTAAATACAAACAAATAACAACGTTGATACACACACATACACACACATATATATATATATATATAGAGAGAGAGAGAGAGAGAGAGAGAGAGTAATTATCGGCCCAATTCCGATGCAAGACGAGGGGTTGGATGTATTTCTAACAATGGGTTTTCGGATAATGAGCTTGAGACTTGGCGAGCAAATCCACAGTTCATGACTAATCCTACTGCATGATTTGATAATGAATAGGCTTCACAAATTTGGCATTTCGTGCAATGGGCTATTGGCACCTTCAAATTATTGTGTACAATTG
>JACYFF010031955.1:5958011-5969595 GCA_017589665.1 Selenicereus undatus | reverse complement strand
ATGCATATATATATATATATATATATATATACATATATATATATATAGTATTATTTGCTAAATATATATACTATAGCTCACCAAAAGTTATAATGCAGCTCACTAAGACAATGTCAAGCCTCAAAATATGAAGAAGATTGTGTAATTGTGTATTATATGTATTATTTACTCGCTCATTTTGATTCAGAATAGTTACTATTGTTCCTTGAATCATATGGATCACATAATATATTTTATAACTCCCAAAATATATAGCACATGTCACTAAATAATGTCATAAATCACTATAAGAAATAGTAAGAGTTAAGTGATTGAAACTTTTCAAGTATTTCATTCTTGTGAATATAAGGAGTATTATATTTGAGTTAATTAAAAGATACATTATAACACATTAGAAGATAAGTATAAAGTATTGATCACTAAATATATACTATAATTTACCAAAAGTCACGATGCATCTCACTAAAAAAAAGTGTACGTCAAAATATGAACAATAATGTGTATATGCTCACCAAAATTGTACATTATATGTTTGCTCATGTAACAGCTCGACCCTAAATCATGTTTATTTATTCAATTAAGTGTTGTTATTAGTTGTCCGCATCTACTTATCGCATTTTAATCATTTCAGTTAGGAAAAATTCATTTTGGCCCCACTTTGCAATTTGGGTTTTAATTATCGTAAAATCTTGGGTGAATCAATGGTATGCTTGATAAATATGGTGTAAGAGATTAAATTATTTTTCATAACATCGCAAAAATTTAATTATGAGCTACACAAAAATTTTATCGCAAGGGAATATTTTATTTTCGAGCACAATTCATTTGAACCCAATTTGAGGCCCAAGAAGTGGATATAATTGAGCTTAACTAATTACCATCATTTGTGTTAAATTTCAATTAGCAAAAAGCCACTTTATGGAGATATATAATCAGCCCAGGCTATCTAGATATGTTAAAGAACCAAAATCAAATTCTCTTCTTCTCCTTCCTCTCCTTCTCCTCCCCCACGGTTTCCCCCCTATTTCTGCTGAGTCGTTGTCTGTTGTTGTGCTGCCGTTCCTGGTGGCTGCCGCCACCAGCCATGGCCACCTCCAACCACCAGCCCCCACCCCCAATACCACCAGCCACCATCCCCAACTCCTACCACCACCAAACACAACCTCCATCACCTTATATTCAACCTTAAGTGAGGTAAAATCCTATCCTAATCATGTTTACTTTTGGGTTTTTATGTTGAATTTTATTATGGATCATATTATCTTGATATAAGCAAGTGTTTGTTTGATGTTTTATTGAGTTGGTTGAGTAAGGAAACATGTAAGAATTGGAATTATGCTTGATCATACAAGCTTGATGTTGAAAATGATGAACTTTGTGTTCTTTGATTTAATGTTGTGATCTTTGGCATGAAAAATGAATTTAAAGTTGTTGGTGGTCTTATTAAATCTATTTATGGTGATTTGGATGAAAAATTGAATGTGGCATAACCTAGGGTTTCGTGATTATGTATGATTTAATTTGGTTTTTGAATCAAGTGTGTTATTTGGATTGAATTAGGTGAAATTTGGAGGTTGGATGTGTTATTGACTTAAAAGAATGATGTTATGTGAGTTTTGCCAAAATTAGTATGAAAAATCCAATAAATGATTAAAAGAGGTTGTATGGTTTATCAGTGCAAGTAAGCGAGTTTATGGGAGCATTTTGAGTGTTATGTGGGGGGGCATATTGGGCTAGACCCAAAACCAAGGGCACTTCGGAAATAAATTGGTATTTATTGGTACATCGAAAAATTATAATTTTTGGTGGATAGGTAGGTCAATGTGTTATCTTTCAAATACCTCTTGAATCACTTCATTCCGAGTTTTGTGGAAAATGTGATGACCGATTTACTAAGACTGCGCATGATAAACTGAGTTGTGAACGGTTTGTTTAAGCTCAATTTTAGATGTCGTGTTGCAGTAGTTGTGTTTTGCACTGTGAATGAAAGTTTTGCCCGACTTCTAAGGATTTTCATATTAGGATTTTATTTCTCAATATGAGGTCGGGGGTGAAAGATATGAATTTTCTAAAGTGGACCTTGAAGCGGTAATAAAATATCGCGAGACTATGAACTAGAATTTTGGGGGTTTAACCAAAAGTTCCTAAATAATTATGGATATTGCAAAGAAAATACAGAGTTCAGTGGGTTTAACAACTTTAATTGTGGTTAAAAACTCAGTTGGGTTGAATACTGAGTTAAAGGGGCATGTGAATGAAATTGGAGAAGCGGGGAGAGTAATGACTCAAAAACAGTGCTCGTTGGACCAAGTCGGTGTGATCAATGTAACTCCGAATCCAATTACATCCCTCTTGGCCTTAAACCATTTTATTCGTCTCAGAAATATCAAAAACTCATATTCCATTTATAACCATTAAAGTCTTTTCATTACAACCTCAATTATTTTTTTTGGTCTATTTTGCTCCAATTTATTTTACCTCGAATTAAAGTATCTTAATTTATTTAGTTTTCAAATCATCTTAATGTAATCTATCTTATATTGAAATGTTGAGTTATGAATGTCATTTAATTAATCAATTTCTATTAAAGTTACGAATTATGAAAGTGAGCGTTATTTACTAACTACATATACCTACCATTACAATTCTTAAGCAAAATCGGGGCCTAGTTTATCATTCCTTATTGTGCATAAATATTATCAAATGAGCATTTTAAACACCCCAAGTATGTCCATTGCCTGTATCTTTAGAAATCAGAGTGCATTCATCAAAGTTATAATGTCTTGGTAAGTATATCAATGAATCAGTTTACTCATTGATTTATTACTTATGAATGACCCCATCTATTATCATTTATAGGACACTCGCAGTCCAGTTACCAGCACGGCCTTAGGCCAAGTCTCCCGATTGGTTTAGAAGATGTACACCTATCTATAGATCATAATAGTAAAAACGGGTTCACTACTAGATTATAACCCGCAATACAGTTTTACGTTCATCTCATTCGTTGTTTTAAAGTAAAATGAATTGCAAAGCGGAGGCCCAACCAAATTTTCAGTGATCATTTAACAATACAGGAATATATGTATTGAGCTTCGGCTCACGTTTCTAAATGTTTATCATATTTTGTTTTAGCAAATGCTCAGTGAATTACACTTATGCTAGCTAACCAGCTAAAGAAAGTAAGTGATCAGGGGAATATGGATGGATCGGTAATGATGTTAGTTAAAGAATATTTTGGGAGTTGTACTTTGAGATATTCAATTGATGAAGTTGTAAACTTTATGGGGAGTTGCTCTATTGTGGTGTATAAACCTTATGGTGATTAGCAGCTGTTTGGATATGGTTTGATAATGTCTGAATGTGTATGATTGTGGTCTACGCTTGCCTATGTTATATTTAGTGCATATGCTTAAAACCTTATCCTTCTTGACGGTGGTAATTTCCCAATCATCGGGTTTATTAGTTTTAATTAAGGGTTTAATTAAAGAGTATACAAACAGTGAGAGATGAGCATTGGAGGTGTTATATCTCAATTTTTTTTTATCATGAATAATTAATACTAACAACTAAATCACATTGATTACCAAATATATTTCATAACTCACTCAATAACTTTACAACTCACTAAATAAATATCATAACTCACTAAAAAAAGAAAAATTTAGATAACTACAATACAACTTAGTGAGCTTCAGTTGCACAATATCATATTTTTTTTGTATAATAGCAAGTTTAAATAAGCTATGTAGTGTTTTTACTGATCGAAACTCAGGTATATAGAATGCGTTGATTTGGATATGTCTACTCACTGCAAGTATTTATTAGCTCACTAAAAAATAAGTCTCAACTCCTTTAAATATTTTAGTGAGTTATACAGTATTTTTAGTCAGTAAAACTGGGTGTGCATTACTATATTTTAGTGAGTTATATACTATTTTTAGTAAGCAAAAACCCAATTGTACAACAGCTTTTGTACAATCCGTTATATGATATAACAACTGTACTACCTATCTTATCTTTATGTTTTCATCCCACGTAAGCTTTAGATAGATCATCAAGCAAATAGAACGAGAAATCCTTAGATCGCTACCTCTTCTTCCGTGGGAAGTTCCCAATTCACATTTGCTTGTTTCTAATCTTCTTTGTAACAAGCCACCACGGAAAGGTCGAGAGTGATCACATGTTGATTGTTCCCGGTCTTTTCTTCGTTCCTCTCTGCTTCTATGTTACTAACAATTCTTATTGGTGTGTTGTGTTTCTTTGTTATATTTGTCTATAGATTAGATAGAGAATGAAAGAAAACAATACTATTGCATTATGTTACAACAGATAATACAAGCTGGTAATTATTGCTATATATAAACAACCAACTTTGCTTGCTTTTACAGAGATATTTACAAAATATCTACAACTATTTACACACTTCTAATATATCTCTACACCACCCTACCCTCAAGTTGGATTTGGTGGAAACACAAGACCAGACTTGACAGTGAGTTGATGATGATGTGCTGCTGGGAGTGGCTTGGTCATGATGTCTGATACTTGTAATCTGGAGCTAAAATGAGATGTTTCCATGAAACCATCTGCTATCTTATCTTGAATATAATGATAATCAATGTCAAGATGCTTTGTTCTATTATGAAACACTGGATTGACAGCAATATACTGAGCTGTTTTGTTGTTACAGTGGAGTGTTACAGGAAGTGAAATAGGGACCTGTAAATCTCTCAAAATACCAGCCATCCACACTAATTCAGCTATAGTTCCAGACATGGCACGATATTCTAATTCAGTAAAAGATTTTGATCCTGTCTTCTGTTTCTTTATTTTTCAAGAAACAAAAGAAATTCCTAGAAAAATGTAATACCCAATTATGGACTTTCTGCTATAAACACACCTTTCCCAATCTGCATCAGTGTAATCTTGTAGATTGAGGCTTGATTGAACATGATAGAAAAGGCCAGTGTTCATTGTGCCCTTCAAGTATAAGCAAATGAATTGCAGCTTGCATGTGAGGTTCTCTAGGACAACTTAAAAATTGACTAAGGTGTTGAATTGCATAGGACATGTTAGGCTTGGTGATATATAGGTACAACAGTTTCCCAACGAGTTTCCGGGATGACTCTGGTTTTGCCAGCTCCTCCTAAGTCAGTACAGAGTTTCAGGTTTGTTGGGATAGAAAATGGTGCAAGTTTGCATGTAGTTAATCCCATGTCCATGAGAATATCTACAGCATACTTCCTTTGTTGCAAAATAGCACCTGTAGATGATCTTGAGACTTCAATGCCAAGGAAATACCTTAATTCTTCCAAATATTTGATAGTAAATGCTTTATCTAGGTCTTGTTTGAGCTTCACTATGCCTTGAGTGTCATTGCTAGTAATTATCACATCATCTACATATACTAACAAGGCAATAAAGGAGCTATCTTTACCTCTGGTAAACAGCGAATAATTCCTCTTGGACTGTTGGAATCCCTGCTGGATTAAAAACTTGGTGAACTTCTTGTTCCATTGCCTTGAGGCTTCTTTAAGCCCATATAATGACCTTTTCAACTTGCACACTTTGCCTACTGCCTTTGAATAGCCTTCTGGGAGCATAATATACACTTATTCATCTAAGAATCCATGAAGAAATGTATTATTTATATCCAATTGATACAATGGTCATCCCTTTTGTGTGGCTAAAGCAATTAGAATTCTTACTGTAGGCAGTTTTGATAAAAATCTCTCTCTCTCTCTCTCTCTCTCTCTCTCTCTCTCTCTCTCTCTAACAAAAGTTGTGCTCTGTGTTCGAAAAGCAGAACAGAAAGTCGCTATGCTCGAAAAGCAGAACGGTCACTGAGCGCAGAAGCAGACCGGCAGTGAGACAGGCGAGATCAGGCATCGGCGGCAAGTCCCCCCTGTTTTGTACCTCTGTACCGACGATGAGTTCTCCCTTGCTTGACGGCGGCCATCCTACTCCCAAAGTCCTCCCCTGCTCTACACCTCGGTACCGGCAGCGAGTCCTCGTCTGTACCAGCGGTAAGCCCTAGTGTGAGTTTTGTGTAAGTTTTCTCGGTTCAATTGCAAGTTTGTTTAAGTGCCCTGTTCTGCCCTAGTGTGAGTTTACTGCAAATTTTCTCTATTCTGCCCTGTTCTACCGGTAGCTGGTGGCTCAGTGTGAGTGTTTGGGATCAGACTTGTGATTCAGGGGGGTGGGAGTTTGCTTGTTGGCGCTGGCGACTGGCGTGTGTGCGATTCAGATTCTGTGTTTTAGGTTCAATTGTGATCGCTGGTGACTGGCTTGTTTGTCGGCGCTGGTGACTGGCCTGTGTGTGGTTGGTGCCGGGCCTAGCTTGTGTGTCTGTCTTGCCAGCTAGGGTTGGTGACTAAATCAGAGGGGAGTTCTTTCCAGGGGGTGAATTTCTAGGGGGGTGGTAGATTTTGAGCTTAATTGTGAAGTGTGTTTGGGTGCCTTCTGGCTCTGCCTCGAAGGGTGTGATTCCAGGGGGTGTTCTACACCAATGGTTTTTGGAGTTTGCTCGGCCCTGTTCTGCTATTTCGAGGTCTGCTCTGTGGGGTCTATTTTGAGTGTCAAGGAGGAGGGAAGTAACATGTCCTCTCTTTATCTCCATATCTGTAATTTTGCCTCTGGTTTTGAGTAGGCTTTGGGAGCTCGTTGCTTCTGAGAGTAGTTTTGCCTCTGGCTTGTTTTTCCCGTTCAATTGAGTGTTTTTGGGGTTGTTTGTTGCTGGGGTTTCATGTGGATTTTGGGTGGTCTGGCAACCGGGTTGCTATGATTTATTCGCTTGGCAACTTGGGGTCATTTCTTGGTGCTTTTGCTCTACTTTCTTGGTGCTTTTGCTTGTCGATTTTCGACCCTGGTTGGTTAGTGTTTGGTTCACCGGGATTGTGGGTTGTTTGTTTACTCTGGTTCTTGGGGAGCAGTCTTGTGTTTGTTTACTCTTGGTGCATTTCAGTGCATCTGTTGGCTTTCTGGGCGAATTGGCTTGTTGACTCTTTTGCTTGTTTGTTTACTCTGGTTGCTTCTTTGTTTTCCCGTACCACTTGCCTCTGTGTTGCTTTTTTGGCTTGCTTATTGTGGGCCTTTAGGGTGGTAGCCTCCTTTAGGGCTGATCTAGCATTTGTAGTGGGGGTTGGTTATAGTTTGCAGTGGTCGGTAGCTGGTTTTAGTTTGTTAAAGTGTGTTAAAGCTTTTTTGTTTAAGTTTGTAGTGTTAATAGCTGGTCTGTAGTTGGTTTAAGTCTACTATAGCTTTTTGTTATAGTTTTAGCTGTCGTTGGCTGGTTGTAGTTTGTTTTAGTTTGTTAAAGTTTTGTTATAGTTTGTAGTTGTCGTTAACGGGCTGTAGTTTTTAGTCCTTAGTTGTAGTTAGTTGTTTGTGGCTTTTTCGGGTGTCTTTTAGTTTGTAGGTCTTTAGGGTGTTCGTTGGCCTCGTAGGCGTCTGCGTCTGTGGCGGGCCGTGTAACTGTTTTGCCTGATCGCTACACTCTCCGCCCCTACTGCAGTCGTCTCTCCCCCTTCCCTGTTGATGAGTTTAGCAAAGAACTTTTGCCATCTCTCGTTAATTTCAGCATCCTCAGTCAACACCAGTTTGGTTTCATGCCAGGCAGGGCGACCATTGAGGTGATCTACCTCCTCAGAGGGCTCATGGGCTTGTTCAGGGACAGAAAGGTGGATCTCTATATGGTGTTCATTGACCTGGAGAAAGCATATGATAGAGTTCCAAGGGTGGTATTGTGGAAGTGTTTGGAAGAGAAAAGGGTGTCGCCCGTGTACATTCGTGTAATCAAGGATATGTACGAGGGAAGGCGGAGGAGTGTTAGGACTCCGGGAGGGGTCTCCAATGACTTTGTTGTTACTTTGGGCCTGTATCAGGGCTCCGCCTTAAACCCGTTTCTTTTCACATTAGTTTTGGACGAACTCACTAGAGGAATCCAGGACGATGTGCCTTGGTGCATATTATTTGCAGATGACATCGTTCTTATCGATGTGACCAGGCAGGGGATGAATGACAGGTTGGAGAGTTTAAGGCATACGCTGGAGGCTAGGGGCTGTCGGTTGAGTAGATCGAAAACGGAATACCTCCACTGTTGTTTCAGCGGAAGGATAAAAGATGGAGGAGAAATCGTACTGGATGGGAGGACAATATCGAAGGTCGCTAAATTTAAGTATCTGGGCTCGATCATCCAGCAGAATGGGGACATTGACGAGGATATTAGCCAGCGGATTAGAGTGGGCTGGCAAAAGTGGAAATCAGCGTCAGGGGTACTGTGTGATAAGAGAGTGCCCATGGGATTGAAAGGCAAAGTTTATCGGATGGTAGTTAAACCGGCTGTTCTCTATGGATTGGAATGTTGGCCTCTAAAAAAGACGCAGGTCCAAAGGTTGATGGTAGCTGAGATGAGAATGGTCATGTGGATGTGTGGTTTTACGAGATTGGACAGAATTAGGAATGGAGTAATCAGGGGCTTAGCTGAAGTGGCCCCCATAGAGGAGAAGATAAGGGAATCGAGGCTCATATGGTTCGGTCACGTGAAGAGGAAAAGTGTGGTCGCCCCAATGCGAAGGTGTGAGAGGATTAACCCCCCTGGTGGTAAGAGAGGGAGGGGTAGACCGAAGAAGAGCCTAGAAGAAGTGATTCTAGATGACCTGAGAGTTGTCGGTTTAGCGAAAGATATGACTCAAGATAGGAGGCTGTGGCGGGACAGGATTAAGGTCTCTAGTTGTAGGGGACCGGCTCCGTAGGGGGCAGTAGCTTAGGCGGTGTGGGGCGGGTAGGGTTTTGGTGTGCTTGTCAGCAGGTCGTGCTTTTCTGGGATGTGACGACACCAAGCGTCCCTGGTTTGTTGAGGTATGTTTCCGCTCCCTCTTTATTTGCTATCCGGAACCTTTTCTCTTCCTCTTTCTCTTACTCGGTAAATGGTTTTGCAATCGTTTTCTCTATAAATATTTTTTCACAAAACTGTTTTATGGGTCTTATGGAATCAACCTCGCCATCCCATTCCTCGCGAAAGCGGGACCCACACTGGGAGTTTGTTGTTGTTGTTGTTGTTGTTGTTGTACTGTAGGCAGTTTTGCTACTGGAGAAAATGTGTACTTGAAATCCTTGTCTTTGATTTTATCAAATCCTCTAAGCATAAATTTGACTTTATACCCTTCGATAGTCATATCTGGTTTGAATTTGATTTTGAAGAGCCACTAGGAGCTAATTGCTCTTTTTCCTCTTGGAAGGTCAATGATTTCCCATGTATTATTGGCTTCCAGGGCTGCTATCTTCTTATTCATGGCTTCAACCCATCTTGGGTTATCCTTAGCCAATTTGTAACTTGTAGGTTCATGTGTAGATAACACATTGAAAAGGGAGACTCTGTGTTCATGCTGTAAGTCCTAAAAATCTTTAGGTCTAAATAGAGGATGGTGAACGTCTTTGGTTTGAGAAGGTATAGTGACAGTGTTACAAGAAAAATCTTGTAACCAACTTGGTGGTTGTGATACTCTGCTACTTCTTCTTATAGGTGTAGGCACATGTGTCTCAGGTAACACCTGAGATGCTATTTGACTTTCGTGAGTTGCAGGCAAATGAGATGAAGCTTATGTTGTTTCAAGTTGGGGTACGAGATAGGGTAATTGTTGTTTAAGGTTGTTCTTCAGTGTGTTGAGAAGATTGTGATAGATCATCATTTACTCTGTCGTTGTAGACTGCGTGACTAATATCACCAACCATATCATCCTCAGGTGTTATTTGAACTGTAAATCTTGTTTCAGGGGAGGATGTTTGACTATTTGAATATTTGTATGGCAGTATATGCTCAATGAACTTAACATCTTTGTTCACAAATGTTTTGTGAGTTTTCAAGTCATACATTTTGTATGATTTTTGGCCTTGTGGGTATCCAATGAACATGCATCTTCTTGCCGTAGTACCAAACTTAATAGTTTGATTCAAATCTAGTGCATAGCAGAGGCATTCAATGATTCTTAAGTCAGCTAGATCATGAGCTTGATGAAATAGCATTTCATATGGTGTTTTTCAATGTAAAACAGCAGAGGGTAATCTGTTTATGACATAAGTTGCAGCTAGAATGCAAACACCACAGAATTTATAGGGTAGATTAGCATCAATCCTCATGGCCCTTGTTGTCTCAACAAGATGCCTATGTTTTATTTTAACCCTCCCATTTTGCTGAGGTGTCTTGGGAACACTTTTTTGATGCTCAATTTCATTTTTCTTGAACAAGGCTGAGCAAAAATCTTGGAAGAACTTTGCCCCATTATCACTTTTAATATGCTTCATCTTCCTGTGGAAATGATTTTGCACATATGTAATCAATTGCATGTAATAGAATCAAGCCATATTTTGTTCTTTAATTCTTCGTCCTATTCTCATAGCAAGATTCAAATGTTTCGTATGGGGGTCTTTTGTTTTGTCAAGGGTGTCAGCCAATGTGCAGGATGGCTTACCCAAGGTTTGGTTCAAACTTGGAACCTAGCTAGGTGGGCTGGTTCGTTTATCGTTCTGTGTCAACTTCGCTCACCCATATTGAAGCTCAATTGGTTGCCTGGTCATGGTGGGTTTATTTGACCCCCGTTTTCTAATCTACAACCATGACCTCTTTTTTTAAATTAAAAAAAAATCACCCATGCCTGAGCTATTTTTTTATTTTATGAAATTAGATATCAGATACCGAGATCAAATCATATAATCTTGCTGCAAACAAATGAGATTGAAAAGCCAAGTATATAGACAAAAATTGAAAAACCATCAGGAAGAGACGTAAGATGTGGATGGAATTTTTTTAAGAGTTTTTTTTCTACTCATTCATAATTCTTTTCAGAGCATGTTTTCATTCAATTAAATTTTTCTAAAAGGAGTGGTAGAAGTTAATTTTGAAACATATATAGGGTTTAGACTTCATATTCATATGATTATGGGGTGGTTGAATTGCCCTAGTCATAGTTTTGTAGCAACCACCATGTTCTATGATCTATGCATAAATAAGATGCTAAGAATTATGTTACAAATAGAGAGACCGGTCCAATATTTTAAAAAATTATAAATCACTGTTACTATAAAGCCATATAGTTCTATGAACCAACGAGCTAGCCCATAACAACCCCAGGACAGAGAGACAGAGAGAGGGGGGGATAACTGGTACGATCAGCCAAGAACTTGTAATTGATACATTCAAGGTAATGGATAAACACTTTTCTAAAATAAATCACAATCTAGTTCTCAGACCTATCTTTCATTGTTATTTTTATTTTTTGGGGAAACAACTTTTATTGCACAGGCTCAAGAATAAGAGAAAGCACCCGCTTCTTGATGAGGTCGGGTGATCCAAAACCATCTCCACGTTGGTAAATGCATTGAATAGTGCGAGTAAGGTTGATGGCTATCTCCACAAAATCATCTGAAAATGCACTTGTTTCATTCGAATTAGACGCTCGAATTCTGTTTAGACCTTTCCAACTCGCATCAATCAACTTTTTCATGTGTTCTCTTGCATCTTCAAGTGACACCCCTGTTTCCTTAGCATAACTTGAGATAGCATTTGTTGTCTCTCCTCTTTCAA
>JACYFF010031955.1:5936888-5952358 GCA_017589665.1 Selenicereus undatus | reverse complement strand
CTGCTTGGCCAAGGGCCTTGAACGGAACTGATACGCACAAAAGTGGTGTGAAGACTTGAAGAACCACTTGCGACACGGTTCGCTGCTCGGCCAAGGGCCTTGAACGGAACTGATACGCACAAAAGTGGTGTGAGGACTTGAAGAACCACTTGCGATACAGTTCGCTGCTTGGTCATGGGCCTCGAACGGAACTGATACGCACAAGAGTGGTATGAAGACTTGAAGAACCACTTGCGACACAGTTCGCTGCTTGGCCATGGGCCTCGAACGGAACTGATACGCATGAAAGTGGTATGAAGATTTGAAGAGCAGCAAGCGCGGCAATCGACGAACATTTTGATTGATTTTTCTCCACGCTTCCCCCTTCTTTAGCATTGTTTAAATGCCGCTTTACTTATTGGTTTCTTTCCTGAAAAAGAATTAACTTTATGTTTTTCTTCTATTTTCAGGTGGTTCATAACGGTGTAAGCCGCGATGAGAAACTTGGCGGCAGAAAGGTGATGTCTTTGATCTCTTCTCTTTCATGCCCCCCTTTTTTTGGTGTGATGTGTTGACTGCACTTGGTAATTTGTTGAAGCTGCATTCGTACTTATGGGTACTTGCAATTTTCAATAAGATCAAGCTGTTACGTAGTTCAACCAAGCATCTTTTTTTTTTTTCATTTGTTTTGCCGTTCACAGTTTATACTCTTGCGGGCCAGGAGTATTACAAGTGAATTTAACTTGAAAGAATAAGCAGTTTAGGCTCTTACTTAGGAGCTTTCCTTTTTTTTTTTTTTTGAATGCGTGAACTGTTTAGCCTCCTGTTCGGGAGTCTTCTTTTTGAATGTGCGAACAGTTTCGCCTCCTGTTCGGGAGTCTTCTTTTTTGAATGTGCGAACATCTTTTTTTGAATGTGCGAACAGTTTAGCCTCCTGTTCGGGAGTCTTCTTTTTTGAATGTGCGAACATCTTTTTTTGAATGTGCGAACAGTTTAGCCTCTTGTTCGGGAGTCTTCTTTTTTAAATGTGCGAACAGTTTAGCCTCCTGTTCGGGAGTCTTCGTTTTTGAATGTGCGAACATCTTTTTTGAATGTGCGAACAGTTTCGCCTCTTGTTCGGGAGTCTTATTTTCTAAACGTGCGAACAGTTTCGCCTCGTGTTCGGGTGTCTTCTTTTTTGAACGTGCGAACAGTTTCGCCTCGTGTTCGGGAGTCTTCTTTTTTTGAATGTGTGAACAGTTTAGCCTCTTGTTCGAGAGTCTTCTTTTTTGAATGTGCGAATAGTTTAGCCTCTTGTTCGGGAGTCTTCTTTTTGAATGTGTGAACAGTTTAGCCTCTTGTTCGGGAGTCTTCTTTTTGAATGTGTGAACAGTTTAGCCTCTTGTTCGGGAGTCTTCTTTTTTGAATGTGCGAACAGTTTAGCCTCTTGTTCGGGAGCTCATCGAGAAATTTTCAAGGGAAGTCGCCGACATCGTTGCTTGCGTCGCAGATGGAAGAAGCTTGCTCCTTAGTTCTTCCTTTTGAACTGGCCTGAGCCCCATGGCCAGTGAGAACTAGGACGCGCCTCTTTACTTTCAACGAGTCGTCCACCTTCACATCCAAAGTGGAAACACGCTTCATGCGTGAAGGAATTGAACTTTGGATTTCATTTGTTTTGCCAAAGCGGTTGAACACTGAATCCTTCTTTTGTGAATGCGGTGAGCTTGACGACATTTTGCCTATCTTGATTCTGGCGAAGACCGAGGGTTTAGGTTGCTCATCCTTTTTCAACCTATGGAAGACAGAGGGCTTTGGGATTTTACCCTTTCCAATCCTTCTAAACACAGAAGGGCGTTGGCGCGACGTTGATGGCTGCAACCTATCGAACACTGACGTATTGGGGTTAGTCTTGGCATTTTCACCCTCATTATCATCAACCTCTTCAGCTGTGATATATTGCGTGAGGGCTTGCTTGTCCTTACGTCGCCCCGAAATCCGCACAGGTTGAGGCGATCCGTAGCTAAGGCCAACTTTGGGTGTTGCAGAGTTGCCCCCTTAACTTTGTACGACCCTTTGCGTGCTGTCAAATCCGTAGGGCTTAGCTTGGATCTTATGACCCAAAGATGTTGGCTGGCCATAGTCATGACTGGACCTCTTTATTAACTTGTGCACATTAAGATTACACCCATCATTGATGCGCATCTTTGACAGCTCACCGTCTTCTTGGAGCGAGCCTTTAGAAGTGGCAACAAAACCCGGGAGAGAAACCTTGGTCAATTTGTTTGGGTTCACCCTATGAACTGGAAGCACACCCTTTTCTTTAAGAACGCGATAGCTTGCTTCATTGAACTTGCGTCCAACCTTAGTTACACTTTTAGGATTTGTACATTTGAAGACTGGCGCCACTGAATTTACCGTGACATTTGCTTGCTTGACGGACGAGACTGGAATTGTCATCTCATGCTTTTCTTTCCGTTGTTGTGGTTGGATGCTGCCATCACCACTTTCTTCATGAGGGACATTATGCTCTTCATTTATCTCGTCATCGTCAATTTCAAAACATGAGGTTGTGTAGACAGCCACACTATCAAAGAAGCTTTTTATGAAGCATTCTCCTGAGCCCTCTAGCACTTCAACATGATCCATTTCAGAATTTGACTCACCAGCCTCTTGCACTGTGACGTGACCAACTTCTACTGTTTCATCCAAATCTAAAATGATTCTCCCTTCCTCAGCCAGTCGCATGATGCGTTCATTGAGTGTAACGCACTTTTCAAGAGGATGACTAACGATTCGATGGTATCGACAGTATTTAGGGTCAGCGGTCCTCCCAACTTCTTCTATGCGCTTTGGCTCGGGTAATTCGATGACACCCTTTTCGAGTAAGTCATCTAGCATGCCTGACAAATCTGAGTCAGGAAATGGATACTTCTTTTCCTGAAGTTCTTTTAGTGTGGGACGCTTATTTGACACAATCTTGAACGACGAGCTCTTCTTGCCCCCTAGTTTTGGCTTTTCCAGAATGCGAATTGGCTGACTTGTAAGGTGGACATCGCTTCTTTGGTCATGCCCTTAGAAAAGTTAACATTCTTGTCGAACTCAACTTTGTCCCTTTTTGATTCAGTAGAATAGAAGGAGTTGGTGCGACGAGTAGCTATTGTCACCTCCATATCATGCGCCTTGGTCGCTAATTCTTGGAAAGTCATAGGTTTGCTCATTTGTAGGACATACAACAAGTCCCAGTGCATGCCTTGGGTGCACATTTCGACGGCGGACGCTTCAGAGAGTCGATCCTTGCACTCGAGGCTAAGTGCGCGCCAGCGGTTGATGTAGTCAAGAACTGGCTCGTCCGTCCACTGTTTTGTGTTTGTCAGCTCAGTCATGCTGACAATGCGCTGAGTGCTGTAGAACCTGTTGAGGAACTCTTGCTCCATTTGTTCCCAGCTATTAATGGATTCAGGTTCTAAGTCGGTATACCAGTCAAAGGCAATACCTTTCAATGTTCTGACGAACTGTTTCACCATAAGGTCGCCGTCAGTCCCAGCATTGTTGCACGTCTCAATGAAGTGCGCGACATGCTGTTTTGGATTGCCTTTCCCATCGAATTGTTGAAACTTGGGGGGTTGGTAGCCGTGGGGCATGCGAAGAGCATCCACCCTCTTAGTGTAAGGTTTGGTGTATAGGTGAGTTCTGCGCGAACCTTCACCTAGCTGCACCTTAACAGCATTTGCTATCAAGTCTTGGATTTGCTCAATGGTCATTGATCCAGATGACTTGACATGTTTAGGGGTTTCGTCTTTCTTTGACTGCTTCTCGCTGTCAGAGGCTTCAATGTGGATGGACAATTTTTCTGAGTCCTCACTTTCTGAGTCCTTTGTGAAAGATTGAGCTGACCGTTTTTCTAACTTCCTGATCAGCTTGGCAATCTTTTCTTCTTGAAGCTTAATTCGCGCTTCCTTTTCTTCGTTGTCCCTGGTGAGTTTTTCTAGGATGGCTTTCATGTTAGCCATCTCCTCTTCCAAAGTGGTTGCGCCTGTCATCATGGCTGGCATGACAACAGTTTTGGTGGACTCAACTTCAGTCTCCGACATGCGCGCCCCTTTCGGTGAGGGCGAAGAAGAGTTACTGCTGTAGTAGTCTTCAACCTCGCAGACTGGATATTGAAGCTGGACGTTTTGAATTTCACCCATCCAAAAGGACGCCTTTTGCTGCATCTTCAAGTCTTGGAGTTTGGGTGAGGGCAGCGTAGTTTGCCCAGGAGCAGTTGGCGCAGCAGCTTTCGCCATACTTCTGGTGTTCATTGTGCGCACGCACTTGCTAGAAGTGACGCTCACTCCACATGATGTGCGCGAAAGAGGTCTTGTGCTCTTCTTCTTTGAAGTTTGCGCGGCAACGTTCTTTGTAGCCATGTCTTCCTTGAAGATGATGTTCTTGTGACTTGAAAGTCTTGATTTTTAAGAGAAAGAGATGAGAGGTAGAGACGTCCCACCGGGCGTGCCAAATTTGTAATCACAAATTACAAAGATTGAATTTTTATAGATTCAATTGGGTTACAATCTCTATAGATACAAACTCCTCTGATTCTTCCTCTCAAGGATGGATTTTTCAACCCTTGAAACAAAGGGGGTGGGGACCTATTTATAGGGAAACCCCTCCTCCCAAGTCAAGACAGACCTTGACTTGGGTTATGGGCTTTGACCTAGGCTTTGGGCCTTTCAATCAGGCCTTATCCTAGGCTACCTGACTTTCATTTGTTTGACTTTGACTTTGTAGTCTTCCGGGCTTGAACCGAGCATTGACTTGGAAGTCGCCTCGAGCTCTAACCGGACGTTGACTTGAAAGTCGTCTTTGATGTTTGACTTGTGAGTCGATGTTGACTTTGACCTTTGACTTTGACTTTGACTTTTGACCGCGCCATCACTTGAACGTCATTCGGCCTTTTAGGTCGTGGCTTGACTTGGTAATCGTCCTAAGTCTCGGTTTAGGCTTTGACTCGAATTTTAACTGGACCCGGACTTGGTAGTCAGCTGGCCTTCATTTTGGGCTTGATCTGCAAATCTTTGGGCTTGATTAAATTAATTAAAAGGGTTGGCCCAATTAATTAATTAAATTTAATTTTGGTATGGCACGAACAAATTTTGAGTGCTTACAAATTGCCTCCTCGAGATAAGGTCACATACGAGACTTGTCGCTTGTGAGGTGACCGATGTCTCGAATTTTTTTATACGTGCCATTTCAAGTGCCCACTTCGCAGACCTAGCACGGCGTATGTGATTTGTTCCCTTTTTTTTTTTTTGTAGGCCCGGACTTTTCAGTTTTCCCATCTTTTTTTTTTTTTTTTTGGTGGGGCTCGGTCTGCCTTTCCTCAGCCCATAGCCCAGCCTCATTTCTCTTCTTTCCTTCTTCTTTGATGTTTGGGCTGGGCGACTTTGATTTCCTTCTCTTGCCCAAAGCCTGTTTTATTGCATGGTTCTGATTCATTTAAACGGCACACATGTTGCACGTGATCTGCAGCCCTGTTCTTCTTCTTCCTCCTCCTTCGACACCCAGCCACAAACGCCTAAACTTTGAAACCCTGCTGGTGCTGTTTACACGCCGCTACTGCTCACGGTACTAGCTGCCATTGATTCATGGTGGAGGCACCCCCAAGCTCGACCTTTTGTTCCACCATTTAACAGCCCTTCTGACCACCCTAGTCAGCTCTTTTCTCACTCCTCTCCCCTTTCTTTCTCATCTGCCCAACAACAGGGCTCAGAAGCCAAGCCCCTCGTTTGTTGCTCCTGCTACTGGTCAGGGTGGATATCCCCAAAAGTTCGACTTTGCACTGCCATTCTCAACCCAAGTGAAGGTATTAACTTTCTCAGTCTTATTGCACCTCCTTTTGTCCTTTGCTTGACTAAAATGATATGCTTTCTTCTTCTCCTTTTTTTTTGGTTGATAATCATTTAAAGATGCTGGAGTTGAGCCTTTTTTCGCACAAGCATCATACTTTTCTGGGCTGTAAGTGTGAATGGGTAAATGATGATGTTTGTTGTTCTGCCCTTGCTTCGTTTTTTTTTTTGGTTGAGAAGCAACATCTCAACTTGGATCAGATTTTGAGAGGAGTGAAGAAAAAGAAGGAGAGACGAAGGATTTTGAATGGAATGACTGATGGTTGAAGAAGAATAACTTTGGTTTGTTGATAACTTGGTCTCATATTGATGCTAGACTTGACGATGACGATGAACTTGATGTTGACGAACAGAGCATCATTGTTGACGATAACTCAAGTTTCGTAGGCTTTCTTCATCCTCATGAATCCAAGTTTATGTGGCAAAAATGGACATTCCGTGGGCATCATTTCTTCTTCATTTCATGTGTGTGAGGAAGAGAGAGAGTGAAAAGATCACATCCTGCAGAACAAACCTTAGCTAACAATGGAGAGGGACAGTGACGGAAGGACGAAACTTTGGGCCTCTGTTTTTATTCCTCTCTGTTCAACATCTGTGCGTGAAAATGGAAGAGTTGATGCCAAATTTCCGCAAGGTGTTGCTATACTCTTTTGCTCCCACATTGATGCCTCCCTTGCTATTGAGTGCTTTCTGTTTACAGTTTTCTTTTCTTTTCTTTTCTTTTTTTGAGCTTACTTTGATTTGGGAGAATTAGGGGAATTTGAGTTTTGAAGGGGGCTGATTCATTTTTTTGTCAAATTTTCTGTTGTCTGAATAATCGGCCCCTCCTTTTTTTTTTGCATGAATAAACATTGTCGGTGCTCTCTTTTTTTTTTTGAATCTCTTGGTTTGTGCCCACAAAAATGCCCATAATTTTTGAGAGAAGCTTGCTTGACTTCCTTTAGCTGAATGTAGTGGCTCGACTTTTTTGTAAGAGACCCCCTCTTTTTTTTTCCGTTGCGCTTGTATTGTTGCTTGTGCAGGTTGAGGAGTTATTTGAAGAACCACTTGCGACACGGTTCGCTGCTTGGCCAAGGGCCTTGAACGGAACTGATACGCACAAAAGTGGTATGAAGATTTCAAAAACCACTTGCGACACGGTTCGCTGCTTGGCCATGGGCCTCGAACGGAACTGATACGCACGAAAGTGGTGTGAAGACTTGAAGAACCACTTGCTACACGGTTCGCTGCTTGGCCAAGGGCCTTGAACGGAACTGATACGCACAAAAGTGGTGTGAAGACTTGAAGAACCACTTGCGACACGGTTCGCTGCTCGGCCAAGGGCCTTGAACGGAACTGATACGCACAAAAGTGGTGTGAGGACTTGAAGAACCACTTGCGATACAGTTCGCTGCTTGGTCATGGGCCTCGAACGGAACTGATACGCACAAGAGTGGTATGAAGACTTGAAGAACCACCTGCATGACTAACAAATATTTCTATAACATTCGAAAAATAAATAAAACTTTTCATAACTGTTATCAAACTATTCGTACATACAATGACATAAATTATAAAAGTTTTCAAAATATGCAAAATAATAGTTATATGTATGAGTGATAATGAGTGAGTGAAAGTGAGAAAGAGTTGTATTTGTTTTAAAGTATGGGAAAGAGTGGGAAGGGGGGAAGAAGTTGGTGGAAGTGGGAAGGAGTGAGTTGGGTTCATTCGTTCGGTAAAATTAACTATTTAACTAGTGGATAATTACTTGGATGACAAATGCTTGTATTAATTTAACTATTACCATATAATTGTTTATATAGATGAGGTTGTGACAAAAAATATATTTGATAAATTTTAAATGTTAGGTCGTTGAATTTAATGTAATTTCTAAAAGTTGTTTTTCAATTAAAAAAACATGGAACGTTTCCTTTGAAAGTCAAAAATTAGCTTTTTATAAAATCATTTAAAATGCTAAATACCAATCAAAATGCTAATTCAAATATTAATTTTTAAATAATATTTAGCCGATTATTTGTTGGACCTTATCAAGACAAGATGCTCTTGTAAGCATGCCTGTCAAACATAGTCTTGATCTCTAGAAAGGTGATGAGCTTTCTGTGTCCCATATCGAGCAAGTAAAGACAGTTCTTTTCATGTAGATGAAGTGAGTGTGAAATGGGAATGAACGGAATGGAGTGATAAGAATGAGAAGAAATAGAATAGATACAAAGAAATGTAATAAAATGAGAGAAAGATGAAATTATTAATATAAAAATGTGAGAAGGATATGAAAAAAATAGAAAATAGTGAGAATAAATAAAAAGCAGTGAAAATAAGCCAGACTATCAGGAGTGAAAAAAATGAAATAAAGTGCAAAAGAATAGAAAGAAATAAAATAAAAATAGGAACTAAAATAAAACTAAAAGGCACAGTGTCCCACCGTTCGAAATTGCTGCAATGACGAGGTTTCAATAGTAGCAGTAATAAAATATGCCGTCACGGGCCTCACATTGTTGGCGTTTTAAAGTGATTTAACCTTCCGCGTCCCACTTGACGTCGTCCGGTCAACTACTCAAATTGAAACCATTTTTATAGACCTACACCTACCAAGTACCCACCAACACTTCTGTTGACCGAGACCCCACAAGATGAGGTCAGTAGTCTGGGAGAAATGAGGTTGTTCATATTTAAAACGCAGTGATATATTATCGAGTTTTTTAAATATGATTTTTTTTATAAGTAATTATGTACAAAGTTGAAATATTCAGCTCAGTATAGTGCTTGTCGGTATTTAAGAAAAAGTAAAAAGAAATTAATAAATTATTGAATAAAAATCTCTTAACAGCCTTGGAAAAAGCATGAAGCTCATTCACGTCAACACAGCTTGAAAATGAATTCTTTATTTTTATTAGGCAATAATTGAGATAGGGGATGTTAATGGGATTGAGATATCTCTTCTTCTTGTTTCCCACTTGCGTTATCACTCTTTACAATGCAGGGCAATTTCACCAACTATGGTGGACAAATCCTGAAAGTTAAGTGAAATTCTACATTAAGTAGAATAAAAAGAAATTCATATTTTTAACAATCTAAAAACTTCCACTATAATACTTTTGTTGAAAATAAAGAATGAATTTATTAATTGACAGTCATACAACATTCACAATATATGGATATCAAACTTAAACAAATATATAATTACAATAACAAAATAAACATTTCGATCGAGAATACTAATTTAATACGCCTCTTACACTCGTCTTCGATTTAATCGTTGCTTCTTGATGCAGCATTTAATAAAAAGATTTTTCAATCTTGTATAGTCTTTCATCGTTAAAAAAATTATCTACTCTCATACTATATATTTGAAGAGTTGATATCAATTATATACCGATCTTATTATTAATGGTGTATTCAAAGTTTTAGACATTGGTATTCTAGTATAATAATAATTCCGTAATTATCTGCATAAATAAAAACCGAAAATTATAGGAAAATACTTGAAAATTGGAGTTAATTCTTCCATGGAGGTCGTCCTTGTTTGCGTTCACTAGTTTGGGTCCGTGCTTTGCACGGAGTATACTCAAATAGACATTCTGTAGATATGTTATCAAAATAATAAACAAATAGTTATGGTAGACATGATTAATATTATAATTTAGATGAGATAATAGAAAAATTCAATAAAAAAGTTAAATATACAGCAACTTTGTACATAACTAATTGGATTAATAATTAAAAAGTATATGATTGTGACAAAAGTCTACATAAGTATGATAGAGACAGTAGATAGTGAATTTGTCACAAACCACACTAACACCTTGTTCTTTTCGTTGGAAAATCAACCCAACCCACACTCACCCACTATTTCGCCCCTCTTCCCACTCATTCGCACACTTTAAAAAATGTATCACTCCTTCCTACACTCACTCACTCCTTCCCACACCCACATAAAACAATCATTTCTCATATTTTGAAAATTTTTACAATTTACGTAATTGTGTGTATGAATAATCTGAAAGCAATTATGAGCAGTTTTAATTTTTCAGATGTCATGAAACAGTTTTATTTTTTTTTTGTTTTTCATTATTTTTTTATTTTTTATTTTTTATTTCTATTTTTTATTTTTTATTTATTATTTTATTATTTTTTGGTATTTATTTTTATTTTTGTTTTCTTTTTTTATTATTTTATTTATTTTTTTATTATTACTTTTTATCATTAAAATTTTAAATTTTTAAATATTTTGCATTAATTTTATTTTTTTTATTTATTTTAAAATTTTCAAATTTTTTGTATTTATTTTTTTATTTTTTATTTTGCTGTATTTATTTTTGTTTCATTTTTTATTCCAGAAAAAAACCAACGAAAAATTCCCAAAAACAATAAAAAAATAAATACAAAAAAATAAAAAATAAAAAATAAAAAATAAATACAATAAAACATAAAAATTTTAAAAATTTTAAAAATTTAATAAAAATTAAAATTAAAAAAATTAAAAAATTAAAAAAATTACAAATTAAAATATACAAATTTAAAATTTAAAAAATTAAAAAAATTAAAAATTGAAAATTAAAAATTAAAAAATTTAGAAATTAAAAATTAAAAATATAAAATGAAATAATAAAACTAAGAAAATAAAAAATAAAAAATAAACAAAATAAAAAATAATAAACAAAAATAAAAAAATTTCATCATCATTAATTACTATCACAATAAAATTATTACATTAGAAAACAAAAAATTATTAATAGCTAATATTTCAAATTCATTCAACTACATACAGTTGTCACCCACATTTAGTCACTCACCCACTTCTTCCCACACTTAAAAAAAAAATATCACACACACTCACTCCTTCCCCCCTTTTCCCACACACACTCATCTCACACCCCTCATTTCCCACTGAAAAGAACAGGGCCTAAATTGGGTGATAATAAGTCAATGTATGATGTCAATGATGAAAAATCTACCTTCTCCTCTTGTTGTTGAGCAAAAATTTATGAAGTGGCTAATTGTCTAGTAAATTTAGGTATAAACTATTTTGAAGTCAATTTAGTTTCAGTTTTACATGTAACAGCAATAAAATTTGTCTTTCAACGAAAATAATTTGAACATTATATTTATGCTAATACATAACTTTTTTGGCTATTTAAAATGGCCAATTAGGGGACGCTAATATAATTAAGTGTTCATACTTTGTACATTTGGCTTTCATGTCAACTGAATAGTTTCATGAGTTTTGATATAAACTTCCCATGCCCTTATGTTGTCTTGCAAGAGATGGGTTGAATTCAGATTTGTGGGTTGAGATATTTCTTAGTTTGAAATATTATGGTAATTTGGGGTGTTTGATTCTAAACGGTAAAATATTAATTATAATTTTAAGTGTTTTATGAAGAGAATTTGATTATTGAATTTGTATGGTTTAAAAGAAAACGAAAATGATTTCAATTTTTATTGTGCGTTAAATAGATTATATTTTGGTCAATTTATTTGAAATGTTAAAAAATTAATTATACATTTAAGATTTAAATAAATTAAATTTAATTGTAAGATATGTATGCTTTGAAACAAAAAGAAAAATAGTTCATTTATTTCCTTCTGTTAAATAGATCATATTAAATGTGAAATAAATTCAGTTTCACGGGCCTAATATGATGATTGTGTTTTATTTTAAATTTTTTTAATATTTCACATTCAACCATTGTAATATGTTATATCATGCTTACAATATGTAATTTTTCAACACAACCCTTACATCTATATGATCATAATTAATATTGACTATGTTATCAAATTCAAAGATAAAGATAACAGCGACGATAATTACAATGACGACAACAACAATAGTAAGAATGGAAAGAATCATGGAAATCATATTTGTATCTATATTATCTCTAATAATACATGCTCAAATGTATATTTGTATCGAAAAAGACAAAATAATAACAATAATCATGGAAATAAAAAATGTTTATTATTTCTATATAAATTTGTATATTATATTATGTGACAATAATAAGGTGTCACCTAAGGTTTTACGGCTTGTTCAGTAATTATAATTCGGTTTCCTTACGTTAAAACTTCTAACACATGAACTTATTCTATAATAATGAAATAATAAACACTTTCATATCCATTATACTCCCTTAATCTCTCTTTGATAATTAGATGATCATAATTAATATTGACCATGTTATCAAATTCAAGGAGAAAGATAAAATCGCCGACAACGACAATGACGACAATAACAACAATAATAATAATGGAAATAATCATGAAAATCATTTTTATTTTTCTATTATCTCTAATAATACATGCTCAAATTTATATTTCTATTGAAAAATACAAAAATAATAATAATAATAATAATAATAATGGAAATAAAAAATATTTATTGTGTTCTTTATAATTGTGTATATTATATTATGTGTTAATAATAAGGTGTCATATAAGGTTTTATGACTTGTTCAATAATTATAATTTCGTTTCATTAAGTTAAAACTTCTAAATTATTAATGTATTTTATAATAATGAACTAATAAAATTTTTTATATCTCTTATAATCTCTTAATCTCTCTTTGATAATTTGATGATCATTATTAATATTGACTATGTCATCAAATTCAAACGGAAAGATAACAACAACGACGACGATACTGACGACAACAACAACAATAGTAATAATAGAAATAATCATGAAAATCGTATTTATTATTCTATTATCTCTAATAACACATGCTCAAATTTATATTTGTATTGAAAAATACAAAATATTAATAATAATAATAATGACGAAAATTAAAAACGTTTTGGTCCGTAAGAGCTACAATGGGCAATACAATATAATGGGGGATGAGGGAATCGAACCTGAGACCTAATGTGCCTAGTAAATAGTACAATATAATGAGGGAGGGAGGAATCGAACATGAGACCTAATGTGGTCAGTAAAAATAAATCCAAGGGCTAAGATTTTTTAAGATTTTGATCCAACAGTTGTGAAGCAACATATATCCTAAATTTACTCTCATGTTAGCATTTGTCATTTCCTCAACACTCAGCCCCTTACACATTATAGCATTTATAATATAAAGATTCCGTGTTGGGACTGGGGAGGGACATTTTTGTGAGGGTGCTCGTGCTTTTTTTTTTTTTCCAATTATTACTTATTAGTTGCGATTTTTTTTTTTTTTTTGGTTGGCTGTAGACACGTTAGTCTTTGCTAGAACTTTAAATGTAATTAAATGTATGGCCATAAATCATAGCTCACGGACATCACAAAAAATTAAACGGGAAACATCAGGCAGGTTTTTGATTGGCTGAGAGTATGGGTGGCAACGGATTGGGTTGGACCGGATTAGGCTAACCCATTAATTCAATGGATTGGACTGGGTTAAGTACATTTGTTATTGGGCAGGGTTGGGTTATGAGCCGCATGAATCCGCTTGACTTGTAAGTCTTTTGGGAATGACTTGTAAGTCTTTGGATCTGATTAAACTAATTAACAAATTAACCTAATTAATTAATTTAATTTATTTTAATATGACACAAATAAATTTTTAATGTCTACACCCGGCCCCCCATTAATACCCGAGAGAGAGCCGTGTATATTTGTGCAACATGAATCTTACGGTCTGTAAGAATTCAAAACGATGGAATACCTTCAAAATTATCATCATTTGCATTGTAGGAATGCAGGGTGCTAATTAAACGATGGAACACTTATATCACGTCGTCAATATTTACTGTTTGCACTGCAAGATAATCAATTTGAACATACAGAATAAAACAATTATTATGGCTGGATCTATACTTAACTAAACTATTGAATATAACATATTGGACAAAATAAATGCGGATACAAAATTAGACATATTTAGGTCCCTGTTCTTTTCGTTTGTCAATTCTAAAATATTAATCTCAATTCATTTCAAATCAACTTACTTCAACCTACTTTAACCACTTCAACCCACTTCCACTACTTTAACTAAGTTCAATTTATCGCATAAAAAAATTCACCCCACTTCAATATGCACAAACATATTTCAACCTACCTCAACCTACTTCATCCTTTTACTCAATATATTATCCGTAAAAAGAACGGACCCTTAGTTTAATTTTCATTTTTAGAGTTCATATTATTCCAGTCAAAAGTTCGAGATTTAGATGAATGACAATGACCCACTCTCTAGAAATTTGTTATTCAATATGCTAACTTGAATAGACATATAGGCATGTTGTGGAGCAGTACCAACAAACAATTCAATCATCATTTCCTCCTCATAATATAGTCAATGACTTAGGTGAATAAAAATTTGATGGAAAAAGTAGTAATTTCATGTTTTTCCTTAAAATATAAGTACAACAATAACAACATCGCCATTTAGTGTGGGTTTTATTTGCACCAAATTTAGGGGAATTTAGGCATAAGCAATCTTATGTTTGTCAGTATTACTACTCACAAAATTAAAAGCATGTTTCAGATTAGATCTGTCACTTCGATTGGGTACGAGTAGGATTTAGAGCGCCTTTTTTGTGAGTGATTTCTTTTTTGTCATAACGGATTTCGTGTCAACGCAAGATAGTACAACTATCTTTTAGTTATAGCATCAAAATCTTATATTATAATAGAGTAACATCATTTAAAATATGATAAGATATATTTATTTTGCTAAAAATATATTGGCATGGGTTGCACGCTTTTAATATTTGTTTTATTTTAAATTAATTTTCTTAAGACTAGATAGTTATTTCATACTATTTTTTTAAAAGTTTTCTCATTTATATGTTGTGTATAGCGCTACTGTATAAGAATGAAGTTGGAAAATAAACGACAAATGAAGGGATGCGATAATTATATAATGTCTCTTTGAACGAAATGATATAGTGAATAACCATTGCTATTAAGAAATATAAATTTTAAAAATCAAAAATTAATATATAATATACATGTCGAGTGGACATATTAGGGTCTTGTTGAAGTTGACCCGCTAATTTGCGATTTTTCAAGTTCAAAACATCGTGATTAAAACTCAAAATTTTTCGACAAATTTGGATCGAGTTTTCGACTGACAACATGTAATTAATATTCGTCTGCTCTATTTGTAGTGGCCAGTGGGCAATGGACAAATATCTTTAGTTAAAAGAATTATTAATGCAAAATGATAAGTGTCTTGTTGCAAGACACTTCATAAGTGTCTTATTTTGACTAAAAAATCATATTATTATATTTTTCAATTGAAAAAATAGTAGAATCGAATCGTAGAAGTATTAAAACTTATAAATTGTATAAAATCCTCTTTTTATCCATAATTTGTCACATTGCTAACATACGCATGTCATGTGTATTCTTAGATACGGTTAATGCGATTAAAGTATTATTTGATATTTTATCGGCGTAGGCAAAAGATATTTAAAGTTAGTAATTCATAATTAAATATAATCATTGAAAAAATTGTGGTTTTAAATTATAAAATATAATAATTTATAATAAGATAAGATATTTAAGAGTGTCTTACCACAAGACATATATCACTACCCATTATTAATAGCTCAAAGCAACTAAATACTAACAAATGACAAAGTTGACATATATATATATATATATATATATATATATATATATATATATATATA
>JACYFF010031955.1:5883249-5936878 GCA_017589665.1 Selenicereus undatus | reverse complement strand
ATATATATATATATATATATATATATATATATATATATATATATATAAAGACTGACCGGCCCAATTCCGATGCAAGACGAGGGGTTGGATAGTTGGATGTACTTCTAACAATGGGCTTTGGGATAATGGGCTTTGAGAGTTGGCGAGCAAATCCACAGTTCATGACTTGTCTATCATTTCTCTATGTTCCCATCCTAAAAGTAAGGTTTAGATAGATCATCAAGCAAATAGAACGAGAAATCCTCAAATCGCCGCCTCTCTTTCCCCAGGAGTTTTCCAATTCACATTTGCTTGTTCCAGATCTTCTTTGCAATAAGCCACCACAAAAGGTCGAGAGTGATCATCTGTTGATTGTTCCCGTGCTTTTCTTCGTTCTTCTCAGCTTCTATTAGTTCTGTGTTACTACCAATTCTTATTGTTGTGTTGTGTTTCATTGTTAGATTTCTCTCTCTGATTGAATAATTGTGTGGGAGGTTTTTGTGTCCTATGTTGACTTTGTGTTGGTTTTTTGTTGTTCTGTTTGTTGTTTTGGAATGAATCTTGTGAAAGTTGCAACAAGGCTCTCCAATGACTTTTAATGGTTCAAGTATAGTCTTTCATGTTAGAGCAATTTGTCATCCACCAAATCTACATAGATCAATAGGTCCACATCTCGAAGAAATAAGTATCGTAGATATGTGGATCTCTTCCATGATTCTCCATGTTGTGGTATCAAAATACAACGTTTTGAACTCGAAGATGGATGTTCAGCATAGACCAAGTTAGATTTAATAGAATTAGACTTTTTTAACAGTAAATGTTGTTTTTTTTAATTGACGTCCTATTGTAGATTTTGGATAGCACATTAAAATTTAACGAAATTATCCCTTGCTTTCTCACAAAAACAAGAAGATAGATTATCATCACAAGTTGGTCTAAATAGTTTGATATTTGTTTCATCTGATTTAGTTTTCAGGTTCGATGTTGTAAATGAATAAAATTTGTGATAAGAGAAATCAAACACTGAGATAAATACTCAAAGAGCCAAAAAAAAGATGTTTATGAACCAAATAGCTATCCCTAATTCAGTAGTAAAAAGTAATCACACTCCATAAAATATATTTTAAAATAGAGATATGCTTGTATTACATATGAGAGAGACATGCATAAAAACACTGTACCATGTAATATGAGAAAAAGCAATTCCTAATAATTTCATAACAAAAAACAAATTAATATTTTACTCTATTTTAGAGTACAAACCTGGGCTTTCAACCATCAACTTAAATTTTTGATTGAGATGATTCTTGAACATAGTATCAAAACCTTTCTAAATCGAGAGGTCTCGAATTTGAATATCAACAACCCCCATATTTATTGCGCAAGGTATAGAGGGGTATTTGCAACATCCATGCTTTAAGCCTAAAGGGCATTCACGTGAAGGGGGTGTTAGAGTACAAACCTATTATTGGGCTTTCAACCATTAGTTTAAACTTTTGTTTGAGATGGTTTCTGAACACCCTATGAATTATATCGAATAATGGATTTGCAAATTAAAGACTATGGTATGCCTCAGTTGCTTTCTTTTAATTTGTAAAGTTGTCTCTTAAAATATCGTACTATCATAATGTTTGTGGAAAGTAGATTATGTTATGAAAACTGACATTAATTCTTTGTTGTTTTTTTTTTTTTTTGGTGCTCAATTAAGGGGCCAAACCATGAAAAGACAATTTTCCTGAGAAAGGAACATGGGAAATCCAAGATCAATCCCAGATAAAATTCCTAGTTTAATTGCTTGCCATTCTCTGTATCGATCATGATTCAGGACCAGTCTACACGTGCGCTCCATCTGGACCATTTCGTTTCAGACCACGATCATTCGCTGTATCCTTCCACATCTTATCTGAGCCTTGCACTTGGAGCTTTAACAGGGCACGCCACACCCTAACCCTAGCGAGGAGCATCACTACTCAGAATCCTCTGTCTTTGTCTCTCTCGCCGCGCGTCGACACCATCGACGTCTCTCTCCGCCGTCTGCGCCTCCGGAAGGTCCCGCTCCGGCTGCCACCATCGCCGCCTTCTTCGAGTAAAGTCATCTTTTTAATATTGTCAATTAATTTCTATCATTTTTGGAGCAATTTTAATTCCTCATTTTTTGAGCTGTTATGACGAAACTATTACTAATGAGTAGTATTGTTCGCTCGGATTTGCTTGTTATTTGCTGTCCGGATTTTCAAGATGCCCATTTGGTTGTTTTCATGAGAAAATGCGCATGAAACTTGCTATTGTTTCATTTTAATTTATCCTTTTTGGATTGTTGTCTCTCTTGTGGGGTTTATCTTTATCTGGGGTTTTTGATGCTCATGAAAGTTTAGACTTTTTAGTTTTTGAGATACTTTTCATCTTAGTTTGTCAGCGTTTCTTTATGATCGGAAGTGACTAAGTGACAATTGTGGAGATTTGTTTTTCTAGGTTTTTGAATATATTGTAAGCTAACTTAATGGCGATTCTTTATCTGGCGACTTCGCTTTTGCTTATGGCTTATGCAAGTTGCTTGAGCAATTCAATATATTATAGTACGAGTTAGAATGGTGCTTCCTCATTTTGGAGTGAAAGAGTTGGCTACAAAAAGAAAAGAGAAGATAAGGCAATGACAATTGTTGGCTTATTTATTATTTAAGTAAACTTGATTATGCACTTTGTTGGCTATTGAGTGGAGAGTCATGACTCAAGAACATTGTTTTCATTCTCATGTTCAAGCTATCAACTGCCTGTATAATACTATTTGCTGAATAAACTGTTGCATAATACAACACAACAACCACCACCTCCCAGTGTGGGTCTCGCTTTCGTGAGGTTTGGGGAGATCTAGATATAGGCAACATTACTTTTACTGACATGACTGCTCGTAGAGAGGTCGTTTCCAATAGACCCACAAAAATTTTGAATCCTATGCCAAACAAATTCTTGCATAATTCTACTTACATAATTAATCGCATGCTGTACTTGCATCAAATGAAATCTTTTAACCTACTAAGAAAGAAGAATCCAGTTTATGGAAGATATTTGTTTTTTCTCCAAATAGTGGAGTTTCTATTATCCTGACACTTTGTCACCATTGTTTATGTTATGCATGCTTTTTAGTTGCTTTGACTTGAGCGAAGATGATTTATCGTCTTATTTCATATCGGATTTAGAAACGGTGATTGTTAGCACAATAGATTGTATGCTGACAATGCTGTTCCCGATCATAGACTTGGAGTTGGTGGATTGCATTACCCTATACTTGCTCAGATACTTTAGTTTACCACTCGTAATCATTCAAACCGGTGCCCAATGAGCTATCTATTGGTTGAGTGGGTGCACTCCAAAGCTTGCATATTAATTATGGTTCTTACAATGGAACGAGTAGCTTAGTTTTAAAAAAACGCGCTCCACAGTAAGGCGAGAGGCGAGGACCTTAGTGCCTTGGAGGGGGCGAGGCGAGGTGAATTCATAAAGCGTGCTTAAGCCTGCGCCTCAGAGTCACCTCGCTCGAGGTGAAGGCGCTGCGCCTCACAACCGTTTTTGGGTAGGGATGACTGTGGGCCCTAGACCTGATCCAGACCCATCAGATCCGAACCAAATTAGAGGGTATGGGTCCAATCAAATGAGACCCAATAGGTGGGTCCAAGGGATGTGAGTCGGGTCTGGGTCTGGGTATGAAAGCCCAAACTCAAACCCGATCCAAGGCCCATTTAAGACTCATTATTTTTTTTAAAAAAAATAGCAAATGCAATTGGCTAAAGTAGTACTAAATTAGTAAACCCTAAAGTTACTTTGCTTAGTGCCGATTGTAGAAGAAAAACTATTATGTTGTGTTTGTGGACTTTGTCTTCGTGGTTTGTACGGAAATATTATTTTTGGTGTATAACACATAAGTAAGAAGATTTAGTTACGGTATATGTCGCTAGAATATTTTTTTATTAAATATTATGTCTTCTAAATTCAATTATTTATATTTAGAATGTGGTAATTCATGTTGAAATGTGAAAAAAATAATCTTTAATGTAAAAAACAGTGGGACCTGTCAGACCCATGGATTTGGGTTTGGGTTCCATCTGTACAAATCCCACCGGTCTGGGGTGGGTATGGGTCCAGGTCCTAAAATTAATTGGGTCTGGGTCCAGATGGACCCGACCCATTGCCATCCATATTTGTGGGTAAGAGAGAAAGATTTATCAAATTAGCCGTGAAAATGTCAAGATGTACCCGTATTAGAACTTGCCCAAATCATTGATACTGAACTTGAGAGAAGCCCTCAGTGAATTGCAGTCAATTTGGTCGAATTAAGCTTTAATTTGCAAACCCTAACTGGTAAACCATGGATTTGGAAATTAGGGGAGTGATTGATCGAGTTGGGTGTAAGAGGTTTAGGGCTTTTACTCAGCAGGTGAGGGTGACTTGTCAACAGTTCTTTGGTCACCGGAAAGCAGTTGCCAACCACCGGTATATGGCATCGAAGTTCCTAAAACAACGTTTATTGGCTCTCTCTCTCTCTCTCCTGGCGTCCTGTTTTTCTTCAATTATTCTATTTTGTGTCATTCGTCCTCGATCTCGATTCTTCTTCATCCAGGTCTCAAGGTCTTCTTTTCCACCAACTGCTGATGGGGCTGATTGAGGGTTTAGGGCCTTTAGGTTTAGTTGTTTTTTTTTTAATTTTATTTTTGAAGGGGAGGGCATGCTACTGCTAGAAACAGACAAGGAATGTAGCTATATATGGGAAATACTAGGGTTTACATAAATATATAATAATACAAAAGGGAAAGCAGTGCAGATTTGGTGTAAGAATCTTCTAATTTATGGGATATTTGTGTTGTATAATGTTGTTCTTAACTTCTATAGTAATGTTCTTCCCTTCTATAGCATCATCTAATTTATTTGTCAAAAAATATGGTGTCGGATTTATTTTCTAGCAAGTTTAAGTAACAGTGTGCCTCGAGTCCATAAAGCCTGGCCTCAGCCTCGGAGAGCCTTGGCACTTCAGTGCGCCTCACCCTTTTTTAAACTAAGACGTGTAGATATGGTCCATGTAGCCATAGAGAGGCTTCACAGGAGGTATACCAGGGCCATTAAGAACATAATTTGCTGCCAACTTTTGCTGATGTCAACATGGAGATCCATATTTGATAAGAGGGAAGTAACCAATTACGAAGAGGAGCATGTGAGTAGGTTCATAGCTTGTCAAAGATGGAGCTGAAGCTTGTAAGTGCTCTGCCTGCTTTTACTTTGGAGATCCAATTGTTTGTTGAACAAGCTGCAACAGGTATATTTCCCGGGATGGGACTTTGGAGTATCGATTGATGTGGTTGGCTGTAATAGTCATATCTGAGAAAGTTTCTGCTTAAAAGGATTTGTTCCTTGCATAAGATATGCAGTTTCCTTGCTTTTCCTTCTCGAGATCTTTTCGCAGTGAGATGTTTATTACGCGCAATGGATACACATTTATTTCTTCATGAATTTTTGCAATGGTTGTGCCTCAGTGTTGTAGTTATTGCATTCATAGGGTGCGTCGATTCTTTAGAATTTTGCTGCTCCCATCTCCGTTATTTAGGGTATACAGTCTATTTAGTTAGATGGAACTTGTGGGAAAATAAAGCAATTGCTGGAAAGATAAGTCATCTTTTGTCTTTGTTTTAGCATAATAAGCGAGAAAGGAAAGGGTCGATTAGAAAATGAAAGAAGACTCCCCTACTAATCCTTGCGCCGCCCCCCCCCCCCGGCGTGGAATTGGGAAGAAAAAGGAAGATGATCTGCAAGTTCAAGCTTCATTTATCTTACTTCTCTCTTTGACCGAACATGGGAAAGAAAGAGGGTAGTTTGTTTAACTTTCCAACTGTCAATTTGATCGTGCGGTAAGAAAACAATGATGTTTCATCTTTTTCTTTTTTCCCGGAACAATTTCTTTTGCATTCCTATTTCCCTGAATGAGTGAACCTTTAGTGTCTTGACTTTCTGGTATTTGCTTATGTCCTTATTTCCCCTGGAGATCATGATTCTGCATCTTATCAAACTGTCTGTTCATAGAGCAGCTGATGCGCAGGTTTTTTGATGTCTGAATTGTTCCATCCGGTGCAGAGTATTTGTCAGTAGTCATTATTTCATAATCTTATATAGGTGTTGTAAGCCTTCCACGTTTGGCGTTACTTTGATTTATATTGCTATGAATTTCAGGACATTGTTCATTCCTGAAGTATGGATTATTTTCGTGTTTTGGTATTGTAAGCTGGGTCTTGATTGGAGGATGCCTCTCCAACATTACCTATTAGTCTATTGCCATTATATAATTTTGACGGTATGACTATATCTCATTGCTAATAGCTGGGGATATTGACTACAATGATGTGTCAATGTTATGTTTTATGTGAAGTTTTTAAATTATACAATATAATAATACAGAGTTATTGAAGTTAAATCTTTTATTTTGAAACTATGAGGGTGTTCAACGTACAATCAAAGTTTGTGATGTCTTTCTTTTATTCTTGTAAGTTTCTTCAGTGAAATCTTCTACAGTACTCTGCTTGGAAATTCAATTGCATTCCATTGTTGGCTGTTTAAGATGTAAACAGGACTAGAGAATTGGATGGAGGGATTGACTTCAAGTGTGTTTTTGTTTTACATTCCCGTTGACTGAGATGCTATTCGAGAATGATTGCATGTGATGAACTTTATCCCATAAAATTCTAAATTGAGCACTTACATTGTATGCAGTAAACATGTTCCTGAATTACACTTTTCCTTCTATTTGGGATTGTAAAAGTTGTTTTTTGCATCACCCTTGACTCTCCTAGATCTACTGATGTCTAGCATTCCCACTGTTTACTTCTTTCTCCCTGTCCTTTACTGGTTTAGGTAGCTTTGAAAAGGGTATAGCATGCAATGTTTCCATGTGAGTTGAAGGATGAGTCGCGACGTCTCTAGTAGGTAAGAAATGTGCATCGTGAACGGTTTGCTGTCGGAGCATTTCTTACGTACTGTAGATCTTACCTATACTCTTCTGTCTGTATTTAAATGATTGAAAGATATTCTAATAAAGTAATAGACTGGGCTTTTTTGCCCTTGGATATCTTGAGAAGCTTGACAATTATTTGTCTTGTATAAAGTGGCTTCCAGCTTTACAGGTATATATTACTGCTGTGGGCACTGAGGGTATTTTTATACAATGCATAGATTTTGCGATGGATATTTATGAGTGTAAATTGGAACGCATTATACATGTTATCCTCCCTCTTCTGTGGCTTATGAATTTGTTTGCCAAGTTTATAGGCTGTTAATGGTGGTGGGACATGCGACTTATAGCATCTGTGCTTTCCTTTTCTGCCTTCAACGGTTTTCAGTTAAAGCTTCTCTGGCTAATGCCTTTTCTTTTTTAATGTTCTTTCAGCAGCCTGTCTTCCACTCCTTGAGCTAGGTGATATCCACCTGGGGCTTTCCTTTCTGTCCTTCGCCAATGGGGGATGAAAATCAGCCTTCAAAGAAAAGAGCTGCTGGCAGAGAATTATCTCGGGACAACCCTGGTCTTGATGATGAGGAAGATGTTTCAGAACAGGAGATGGGAACTTTCCAGAAGGCTAGCGATGAGGTGCTGGCAGCTAGAAGAATAGTAAAAGTTCGTCGTCAACAGACCTCCACAGAGCCCTCTGCGCCCTCATCAAATCCTTTTGCTGGGATCCGTTTGGTCCCATCTACTGCTCCTGCTGCTACTGAATCTAAGATTGCTGAAGAAAAGATGGATGGTGAAGATGCAGGTAAAAAAGATGAAACAAAAGCAGAATCTGAGACTGAAAAGAAAGAAGCAGAGGAAAAACCTGGAGAAATTTCCAGCAAGGAGCAAACTGACCCTGTTGAACAAGCTTCTGAGATCAATCAAGCTGATGAGGCTGATGAAAGATATGTTGGTAATAGCAGTGAAGAGGCAGTTGAGCCTAAGACAGCTGATGAGGAAAAAGATGATGATTGCGCCAAGAAGACAGTTGAAGCCGAGCGTGCTGTTGGAAAACAAGCTGAAGGGGAAAAAACAGAGGGGGATGATCAGAAAGAGAATGAGAAACCTGATGCTGGGGGTAGTGCCGGTGCTCCCTTGAGTTCATTTGGGCAACTTTCAAACAACCAAAATGCTTTCACGGGACTTTCTGGCACTGGATTTTCCAGCTCATCATTCTCATTTGGGTCAATTCAAAAAGATGGCTCTTCTTTGCAGTCTTCTCTACCAACTTTCAGTTTTGGTGCTTCTAACAATGGAAATACATCTCTTTTTGGGGCAACTGGGGCATCTATTGGTACCAAGAGTGAGGGAAGTGCACTCCGTCCTTTGCAGGAGGTGCCAACAGAGACAGGGGAAGAAAATGAGGAAACGGTTTTCTCAGCTGATTCTGCCCTCTTCGAGTTTGTTGATGGTGGTTGGAAAGAACGAGGGAAAGGAGAGGTGAAGTTGAATGTGCTCAAGAGTGAAGCCCAAAAGGCAAGGCTCGTGATGCGTGCCAAAGGGAACTTGAGGCTGATCTTGAATGCAAGTCTATATCCGGACATGAAGGTTACGAAGATGGACAAGAAAGGTGTGAGTTTTCCTTGTGTCAACACCGCCACTGAGGGGAAACATGGCTTGTCAACATTTGCCCTCAAGTTCAAAGAGAGTTTGATTGTGGAAGAATTTTCTACAGCAGTTTCAGCACACAAGGGTAAGCCCTCTACAGCCTTGAAGACCCCAGAAAATTCTCCGAAGGCATCGGAAGATTGATACATGCCCTTCATATTTCTGCTGGTTTTTCATCAGAATCTCAGCACATCGGGTCCTGGGTTCCTTAAATGAGGCGAAGAGCATGATTGTGTGACCGCCATTTTGTTCAGCATGTGAACATATGATAGTATTGTCGATGAGGATTACCTGTGATAGAAGAGTCGGTGTAGAGCTGTTCAGTGAACTGAGCACCAAGGAATGTTGAACTCGAATGTATGTCAGATGGTTTTTGGTTGTAAGTGTTGGATTTAATACATTTTGGGGTGGACTGTTCGCCTGAAGAGTCAACTTATTGGTTATGGTTGTAGCAATATCTTGTTTCCGTCACATTACATGGTACATGGCTTCATGCTGTTTGTGCTCTGGGTCGGAACTTGCCAGTTTCATTGGGTCTGCTAGCCTGAGCTGCTTCAAAGGGCTAGTTTTGGGTTGGATCAAACGATACGTAATTGTGAACAAGGGCATATTCGAGTAGAGCCGAGTCTGAGCTTGCCTTGTGAATAGAGTTGTATTAGAGTAGACTCAAGTCTGAGCTTACCAAGTTCCAAGCTCGGCTCATGAGCATGCATTTGGGCATGGGCTTGGCTTGTGGCTCAATGAGCTCTGTAAAATCAAGCTTTTGCTTGACTCGTTTAAGGCTTGAGCCTAGGCTCGCTTTGTTCTAGTCTCGTTTAAGACACAATCCTAATCTTAACTTTTCCAAGGCTTTAATGTGTTGAATCTAAGCTTAACTTGTCTTTTATGATTTTGAGATGGATGCTAACCATTTACAGTTCAAATGTTTAATGAGGCTCTAGAATAAATACTAAAAATCGTAATTATCTCATCATTGACATTGATGGGTTGCCAATATAATTAGTCAATGGGTAATAATGTTATAACTGTAAGCGTGCATAACTTGTCCGTTTACTCTAATTTTAGCTTTCCATGAACATATCAGCAAATGGAAAAGTCTAAATAGTGAAGAGATGAGGGATGAGAATGGAGAGAAAACTCATTTAATGAGGTAAAAGCTCTACATTGTTGCGACACTATGACCGTAAATGATAGTGGGAATCGAAGTAATTACCTTTTACATATAAGGTTCTTCAGAAGGCCTGCAGAAGCTCGCTAGGCTCATTAGTTTGGCTTATTGGTTCAAACCAATTAAGCTAACTCGGCTTGTTTAGGCTTGATGAGCTGACAAATCCAAATTCATATGGTTGGGTTGGATAATTAGATAGATGGGCTCAAATTCATCACATGATAGGCTTGACAAGCCAAAAAGTGAGCCGGCTTGGAAGCAAACTCAGGTCACCTACACCTATTCACGAAGTAGAATAGCTATTTTTATTTTATCTTTTACTAGTTTAGAATTCAATACTTCAAATATTTGAGGTTTTCATTAAAGGGTGGAGGAGCAGTAAAGAGGAACGGTGGCAACCTATGTAATGTTTTGGGAATTAAAACTTTTCAAGATTGTTTTTTCTATATCTAAATTTTTTAGCTAATGTATACTTAAATGCACTCATTATAAATTCTTTGATTTTTGGTGTAGGAGAAAAAAAGAATTATACTGATCCAAGATATGGACTCAATAGTCCAAACAATGGACCGACATTAAAAATAGGAAATATTTTTTTATTTTCTTAACAGTTGATTTGTGAGTGAAAAGAAGCTAGTTGCTTAAAAGAAATGGGAAATTGCCAAAAAGATATTGCAAGCCCCCATGACTGAGTGGAACATAATAGTCCGACTTAGACATAGCTTAGGGTTGGAACTGTTTCCCTAAAAAGGCCTTAGAGCGTCCCCAGCCGTGTAGAACGAATGAGACTTGTAGGCCCCGCGTGTCACACAAGTGCTCGGGAACCTCTGCCAGCCAGAGGGAAATAGGGGGCGAGGGGGCCTCCACGCCTGCCTGTCCTCCCCCCATTCCACCTTTTTTCTACTTTTTTAATTTTTTAATTAACTTTTCTCTTTTTTCTTGATAAAAAAATATTATTTTTATATTTGAAAAAAACATTATGTTATAGGTAGATTCATATAAAATATTTTATTATATAATTTAAATTAAAATTTTATTAGTTAAAAAAGTAATAAAATATAAATTTTAAAAATATAAAAATTTTAATGATGTGACCTGCATGAATTTTAATTTTTGAAACTTAGGTTGAAATTACTCTTATAAAACTGATAAATCCCATCGTGCCCCACTCCTCTTCCATTTCCCCTTTTGGAAACAAAGGAGAAGAACAATAAGAAACTTCTGAAAACTTCCAATTACACCTCTCTCTTCTCTGTTTCTCTGCTTTATTTTGCTGACGAAACTCCAAAATATCGGGCGCTCCCCCTTTCTCTGTCTTGCTGTTCTAGTTGAAATCTAGGCTGTCTGGGCCGAGAATTTGGCTTGTTAGGGTTCTGATCAACGTCCGAATTCACCACATTGGTGCGTGGAATTGTAATCGACTGGAGCTCGATTTGTTTTTTTTTTAGTTGATTGAAGAGGAATTAGGGTTTTTGATTGTTCGGTGAAGATGGCAGGCGACGGCGACGGCGAAGGAGAGACGGAGTACGAGAGTGATCCAGAAGAGGCGATGATGTCGCTGAAGTTGCGGAGGAGGGAAGCCAGCGATGATGAGGATGGTGAACAAGTGGTGGAGGAGAGAAAAGGAGAGAAGAGGGAGGTGTCGCATCATCCTAGGGCTGCGATCGCGGATTCCGACGGTCAGGGTGGCGTCGCTGAGTATGACGACGACTATGAGGAGGAGGAAGAAGAGGAGGAGGATTACTATGATGAGCAGGAGGAGGAAGTGGCTGAGGTTGAGTATGAGGAGGAGAGAGAAATTGGTGGTGGAGAGGCGGAGGACGTAGCGGGGGACTTGGAAGG
This sequence comes from Selenicereus undatus, assembly GCA_017589665.1. NCBI lineage: Eukaryota > Viridiplantae > Streptophyta > Magnoliopsida > Caryophyllales > Cactaceae > Selenicereus > Selenicereus undatus. The sequence continues at coordinate 5,925,257 of JACYFF010031955.1, read as the reverse complement.
GACGAAATCAGTTGAACAGATGATTGAGAGTGGCGAGGCAATTGGTCAGGATAAAGGTGAGGAGGAGAAGAAGGAAAACGAGCCCTTTGCTGTGCCCACTTCGGGAGCCTTTTACATGCACGATGATCGCTTTCGGGGCAATGCTGGTGATAGACACAGGTACTCCTGCTAAAGGTCTAACATTTACTTTTTGTTGTTTCAAATTAAGATGCTTTGCATGCAACTTTTAGTGCTCCATTGAGGGTAATAGTTATTAAAGGATAATGCTTGTGTTAAATGAAAAATATGCTATCCTATTAGAAAGGTACTTTGGATTTGGGCTCTGAAGTTGTGATGGCTGTCTATGTACTGGAGCACTGGACTGTAGGCTGTATTGCATGGAAGGTAGTTGTCACTTTCTTTGAACAAGGTTACTGCTGTTGTTGTTAATTGGGTGCTGTTCTGGTTGTTTTAGTGCGAGAGAACAAAAGAGAACAATGAGGGAAACAGAAGCTTAATGGAGAACCGGAGGTGCTGTTAAGTTTGTCGATGTTTTAGTTGCCTAGAATCCAGAAAGTGAACAACAATTGAATTTTGCTTTGGGAAAGGGGTACTTAGGAAAGCAGAATAGGGAAAAACAGAATAAGTAAATGCTCCAACCAAAGAGTAAGGAAGTGGGTCACATACTTATCCCGTCCTTTGGCTAAAAGTACAACAAAGATGTTGCATTTGTACCCCTGAAAACTGGTGGGCTGCCTAAATTGGTGGACCCCTGAAGAATTCTACCATTTCACAGTGGAATCTATGTTCTGCTCTTTTGTGCCACTTCTACTCTACCATGTTGCATGCAAGTGGCTAGAAGTGCTAGTTCTATTGTTCTCTGTATGTATATTCTTTTTTACCTTTTTGGCTTGACGTCCATGGATTTATATTTCTGTTTCTCCTACCTTCTCACTTTAGTCTGTTGCTCTTTCCAGGCGAACATTTGGTAATAGGAAATTATGGGGATCAAGAGATGATAGGAAATGGGGTCATGACAAATTTGAGGAGATGAACATTCAGGATAGGCATCATGAAGAGGTGATGTTTCTTATTTGGATACTTCAGTGTTTTCTTTTGTTTAATTGTTATTCCATTGGTGTTTATGTGGAGTTTTGTCTGCTATTCTTTGACATGGCAAGCTTTGTATTATAATAGAAGTCACGGCCTGGCAGAGAAAAACCTTTCAGTTGTGATTTGTGGTGCTCATTTGTTTGTCCATGTTATCAGGTGAGAAGGTCGTCAAAGGGATACTACAGGGGTCGTGGCAAAGCTAGAAGTGCAGAACGTGGTTATGCTCGCGGAAACAGGAGTAGAGGGTATAGTGGTAGCAACAACCAGAATGCAGCACCTAAGGATGTGAAAGGAAGAGGGCCTAGGCGATATCAACCCTCAATGAAGGACAAGAGTGAGGTTCTCCCACCACAAAACAAACAGTTAGGGATCCTTGTATCTTTTTCATCTATCATTATTTGCATTTCTTCTCCCTCTTTCAAGGTTACAATGTACAGGTTTGGTTTGTATTCTCCTCAGGTCAGCAAAGTTGCTTGACAAAACCTCACATGCTGGGTCTGTGAAAAGTTCTTCAACAACCAGCCCAGAATATGAATCAGTAACTGCTAAAAAAGTTGCTTCCAACTTGAGCTCTGCATCACCTCCTTTTTATCCATCTAGTTCCTGCAATAAGGATGTTACTGTGGCCCAGAAAAAGGAAACACAAGCTGGGAATCATAAGAGGAACGTCCGCCAGTCAGTCATGGACAATAGTTTTCTGACGCCACACTCGAATTCTATGCGGCGAGGGAAGAATGTTTGTGACTCTGTTGGCATAAACAAACTGAATATTGATGACTCCGTTTCTCCTGCTGGTGCAAGGCCCTTAAATGTGCCTTTGCCATCTTCTGCATGTTCACTAGCGAGTGCTAATCCGATGCCTCCATCTAGAGGAGAGGGTAGGGGCATAGCGCTGTCCGGGTCTGCCATGTTTCAGCCACCTCAAACAAACAACCAAGTCAAGAAAGCTTCTACACCAGCAACTCAAGCTCTGCAGATAAACACTGTTCAAAACCAAGCTCAACGTTCTCTGCAGTCTTCAGTTCACCAAGTGGTTCAGTGCTCTCTTGGTGTCTCTCAAGGATCTTCTCCACCGAAAACAGGTTTCTTAATATATCATTCGACTCTGGAAATTGTGTCTTCTTTGGCTTGATCTAAATGGTGATTTTCCTTCGATAGGAAAAGTAACTGTCCAGAGAGCTGGGAGGGGCTCGCCTGTGTATGGTGGCGCCCAAGTCATGGGATCAGGTGGAAACGTGGTTGCTGGTCATGTTGATCAGAACCTTCCAGCTTTCTTGTCAGGTAATGTTTAGTTTTCTTTGGCAGCTTTCTATTGTGTAAATCACATGATGTCAGCGGTAGATAAAGCTAAAAAGCTGGCACAATATAACACAACATGAGCCGGACATGAAAACACAGTGGGTTTTGCTTGAGATTTTAGCGTATTTGAATAAACGTCATAGGGTTGGAAATTTTGACACAAAAATGAACCTCTCAAACTGTTTGGTTAGAATGTCTAAGATATTTTGTGTTATGAGATTTAAGTATTGTACTCCCTTTTGTCATTACTGCCAGTTTGCACTGCATAGAGGTTTTGTGGATTTTATTTAGTAGATCTGCAATTATCATTTTTTCATTTTTTTTTTAAATTTCAGGGAGAGGTTCTTTTTTCTATGTTTAGGTCGATTTTGGAGAGTGATGCTTTTTAACTAGCTGACACTAGGGTATGCTCCGGTACTGTAAAGTCTAAGCTATGCTACCTCCACATTACCATCCTGCATTAGTTTATGATTCGCTTTCGAGGATTTCTGTGTGTTTATTCTGAGTAGGAACCCTCATGTCTAAAGTAGTGAAGTTGTTGACTTGAAGTCTTGCATTAGTCTGGGTACAAGAGAAGTGGGAAATGAAAGAAAAGTCATAGACTGACAAAAGAAATGTATGCATGGGATCAAGCATCTGATGAACAATCAATTGTAGAGAAAGCTACAGTTGAATGTCTACTTGATTTAGTTTGTTCCTTCATTTGGATGATTCTTGCGCAATCCAATGTAAATTGTGCTTTTCGCTGTTCTTTTCTACCTGCGCCTGTGTGGAATTGCTGTAATTACCAACTGTGCATTTCGTACCAAATCCATGGAGAGTGCTTTCTTGCAACGGGATTCAGAGCTTAAGTGGAGCGTATCCAAGCCAGAGTTTTGACCAGATCCTGTTCAGTTGAGGCAGCAAGGAGCCGCAGACCTTGTCTTCTGAAGCATCCAAAACCATATTATCCCTATCATGTTTGTAACAGGATAACTTGAAAAATATTACCATGCTAGAATTTTCTTTTCTTTTCATCTTCTTTACATTAGGTTTGGTGCATAATCCTTTCTCCAGCTGTTTTTGAGCTTGGATGGTTCTCATTTTACTTGCAACATTGTTGGCTTCTTTGTAGTTATGCAATTTGGGGGCCAGCATCCTGGTGGCATTGGAGTTCCTGCAGTTGGAATGGCATTTCCTGGATATGTTGCCCAGCCAAATGGTTTACCGAATTCTGAGATGACATGGTATATCTTATTGATTGTTGATACATGTTCTTCCTGAAAATATTCAATGAGAAAACCAATAACTAATTATTTATTTTGCGATGATCTTGAATTTCAAGTGCTGCTTGTGCTGATGCTGTGTCTGTTTACATGCTTTGTCATTATTGGACTGGAATGAGGAATATACTTTGTTCTAGCTTGAAACACTGTTGCCTAGATATTATCTCAACAAGATAGTGTCTTGTTAAGGATTCCATCATGTTTTTCATGTTTTTCCATTTGGTTGAAGAGGTGCTAGGAATTAGGATTTTCATGTTCTGTTGTTTTTTGGGTTTATTGATTGTGCTGGAAGAAAGTCTACATCCCACATAGATAACTTCTTAGCAATCTGGTTTTAGGAGTATGGATATATTATGAACATATATACTCCTCCCCCCTCCAAAAAAAAACAAAGAACATCCTGACTTAGATGGAATTTACTTTTGTTTGCTTTGCTTAAATTCTATCAGTAAGGGGAACTGTATTGGTAGCGAGACAACAGCTAGTTGTGGGATTTGCATTATGTTGCTCGAGAAGAAATTTCCAAATCATTTTTGTTGCCAGTGGTAGTAGGATCAATGTTTGGCATTGTTTGTTATGATGGGGTTCTGGGGTTTGTTCGGTTTGTTGGCTTATCACTGGATGAATGTACGTGTGTGCGTGCGTGGTTGGGTGTGGGTGGGTGGGTCTTTGTGTGCGCAGGCATGTGCATGGGTGTGCGTGTGTGCGTGCGCGTTCGTGTGTGCTTTTCTTGGCTGAGGTGACCTAGCATTGGGTAGCATAATGATTCTTAGCTCACCTTTCTGTGGGAGTCTTTAGTCTGAATCCAGACATCAGCATTCTCCCTTTGTGTGGGGCCATGATGAGGGAGCAGTGGGCTGGCTTCTGTCCTCAGCCAGCCAATTCCTGACCGTACCACATAAAATGAAACGAAAAAGAAAAATTCTGGTGGTCTTTTGACAGAAGAAGAAAAGGACGAAAAAAGAACAGAAATGAAATTTTGTATCATAGTTACGGGGAATACTCCATACTGCCACAATCTGCTTTTCCAGGAACAAGCAGTCCAAACCTAGATTAAACTGAAATTTGTGTAATTAGCAATCGGCATTCTGTACTAACCAATCCGGAAAGCTTTCCTGTAAACCATATTTTGGATGCATCTGGTCCTTTTTTGTTTTGGGGGGGGGGGGGGCCGCAGGGGTTAAACGCATGAAAATCTTATGTACAGTATCTTCGTTACCAATTAGTAAGTTACATACAGGTCTCGCGTCCTCAGTGGTGGTTAATAGTCGTTTGATTTTAGTTGCGTTGGATCCTGTTTTAAGGTTTTCAGCTAGTCTTACAGATTGTCTCTTTTTGGATGTGTTCAGGCTACCGGTACTAGCAAGTGCTGCAGGTGCTCTGGGTGCCACGTATTGTCCACCATATCTTGCTGTTGATGGTTCTTATCATCCTCGGCCAACAGGGCAAACATCTACCCTGCCGGCACCTAGGTCTGGTGCTAAACGACGTGTTTTGTTTGCAAAATTATCTGTTTTGGAACAATGTTAAGAATTGTCACTGACAAAAATTTTCCATTTTTGACCCTTGTTATTTGCCTATTTATTAGAGCATCAAACAAAAGCTTAATTTGTCTAGTTTTGACACCTTTCTGACTGCGGCAACACATGATCCGCCTAATTTGTTGATGGCAAGCAAGAAATATATTTATCTTTGTATTGAATACTTCACACAATCCTCAATTTCTTAGTTTCCCTCTGTCATCTGAAATTGAATTTCGGTCATTCAAAGCCCTGTTTTTTTCATAGCTGAAATAGGGGAGTGTGGGTATATGTTGAAAGTTTACCATGGAATGTGACTTGACTTTCCTCTATGTTTTGCAGCAAAGATGATATTGCTAGCAAATCTAATAATGAATCAAAGCCTCAGCAAAGATCTGGTAAGGATGTAATCTTATGTAGCATAATTGCTATATGGAGCGACTGTGTGATCTTTTTTGCTGATTGAATTCTGCTTCTCCACAGAGGTACTAAATGATGAGTTCAGCCAGAGGCAGAGTAAGCCTCGCAGGTGGGCTGAACCTTTTTTCCTCTTGAAGGAATTTCCCTTTTCCCTCTGTAATATAACTCTCTGCTTTATGAGTTTTTCATGTCTTCGTACTTAGCACTTGATTTGTTGTGCAGATACTCGGAAATGAATTTTAGCCAATGAAGTACATATTGAAGTTTGATCCTATTTGAATAAGATTGTCGAAGTAGTATTCCTTGTATTGACCATCTGATGATGCTTGGTCTTCTGGGAACTTCAATTTCTTCATGCCTGAGGGGTTCCCTTTCTGATGCCCCTGTGTTCTCCTGCCTGTGCAGCGGACCACATTGGGCCCTCCATGTCACTAACATATCTTAGGTAAGAGCTTCCTTGACGATTGAAGCATAAATTGGTCTATGTTCTGTTTTCTCCCTTTGTGACCTCTATAAAGCCTTGATGTGCCAATTGACATGTGATACTAACCCTCTAATATGTTCTGCAGTTGATATACGCTATGCATTTGCTCATGCTGTTGTCAGTTTGGAAAGATTGTTCTTAATCCCTGGGGTTATAGTCTGCTGTTCAGTATATGGTGTGAATTTCAGATCATCCTCTTTGATTGATTGAGCTTTTTGGCATTGATGATTTCAATAAATGTTTCAGTGTTCCGTGTTTCAATGGCTTTAGGTTCAGGTGGCTTGGTTTTCTTGCAGGTGCTTGTTGCAATGTGGAGATTGTTCTCTGAGAGAAGTTCAAGTTGCTAGACCTAGGCAACATGAAGTACTATGTTTTGAGGTGGCACCTTCGGCTGTCCCTCCTTTGGGTTTTCTTTTCGTGCCGGGTTTGATGTTTTTTGGTTCATCGTAAGGTGCTTTTTTTGTTTTCATCCAAGTTTCAGGGTTTTTGCCAGTTTACGGCACTCTCTAGTGTAATGTTTGGGGCAAACCTGTTTGTTATAAATAGTTGCTGAAGATGATGATGACGATGAATGAAAAATAAACTATCTTGAGTAATTTCCGTGTGTGTTAGTCCAATATGCAAAGTAGCTTTTTTCGCCAATCTGCTAGTTTTGACGATAATGAAGCAATCAGCTTACAAGTGAACAGTTGCGTTGTGCTCAACTGGTCTGGTCATGATAACCCTTTTTTCTTTTGCTTTTAGTCCCAAGCATTTCAGTTTATGAGCCATTTTCTATCATCTATTGGTGAAATCAGTTGGGGATTGCTGTTGGAAATACTATGCTCAGCCACTTCCCAAAATGGGGTGCATCAGACCTTCATAAATCTATTAAATCGAAGTGTATAGCTTTATTGTAGTTTGGAACTAGAAGGGCTAGACGGTCAAGTTGGGGAATGGCGCAGCTCCAAGTATTTGGGGTTGGCACTTGACAGGATTTAACCTACCATAATTTAACTCAAACAGCTATACAAATTAAAATTACTATTTGGCATACATAATAGAACGTCTGAATGTCTTTAAGCATATTATATCTAGCTATGTAAAAAATGAGATAATTGTCAAGTTGCAAATATGAGATATTAAGTTAAACTAACCAAGAAGACCCCAATAATTGTTTTTATTTTTATTTTTAAAAGGTGTGGTATGAACCTATTGTATTTCATGAGAAGAAATGTTTTGATTAATTTCACGCTAAAAAAAAAGCTCATGCAATTTTGAAATTTACTGTCACATTATGCTCGACCTAACTTCACCACCTGATCAACATTGGTTTTGCTCTGTTGAGACAACTTCATTCCCCTAAAACCATATCCCACGCAGTCACTGTATTTCTGATTATGCTGTTAACTTGCCTTACCCTTTTCAGATTAATCACCCATTTCAACAAATGCTCCAATCTAGTTGGCACAAAAGTAAGTTTTAGCCGGCTGATTTCTGACTTCCTGCGCAAAAGTGCTTCCAAACAGAATGTGACTTTGCGTTTCATCAGAAAGGCATCACACTAGACACTCCAGCAAAATCGATCCGGCTCTTTAACTTCATTGAGTGTACAAGTGGTGCGTATGTGATACACCAAATTGCACACAAATTCTCGTAAGTTAAAGCATAAGAAATTTCAGCAACATAATCACTGATACGGGAACGACATGAAGGGTAGATTCAATCAGCCTCTTTGAAAGTGGTGGTTAGTGAAGTACTGGCTAGATACAAGGAAGTAGATTATTTAGGATAGATATACTGAGAGAATGCGTGGATTTTCCACAAAGAGCAATATCAGTATCTCTTGTGTGTCAGCAGTGCTCCACGAGGAACTCAGATAGATTACAGGTAATATTCCCAGATCCTTTGAGTTATGGGAAACGTATTGTAGGAAAATACTGAAAATAGCAAGTCCAAGAGTCCAAAAGCCGAAGAGCCCAGGTAACAAAGGCCGTATTCTGTTCCTTTTCGTAGCTTTCGCCTTTCGGGGAACCAATATGAAGCAGAATAATTACGACAACATTTAACACATGGGCTTCAGCACAGATCATCAGAAGTTTTGTAAAACAGAATCATAGTCATGAGATATGGTCGCCTAAGGCAAGGTCAAATTTTGGGGCGCAAATGCACTGAAAGAATTAAAGCAAGGGAATAAGTGTTTCTTTTGCACATACAGACTTAGAAGATGCAAAGTCATATGAGATGACTGGTTGTACTTCAATGAGACAAACTAAAGAATACAATTCTTCCCTTGAAACAATACTCAGATATAACAATTTGTTGGGATCAGATTACGAACTTGCAAGAGGTAATCTTATTTCTTCCCTGGATGTTGTATAAGATCAAGCTCTTACTGGATCATCATCATCTTCAATATCCCAACTCAAGTCTTCATCTTCATCAACAGCAACACTCAATCGCTTCCGCAACTCAGCCCTATTAGGGCTTCCAATTTGAATTGCTTTCTTTTCATCGTCGCTACCAATATACCCAATCTCATCCCAACCCATGTCATCCTCATCTGCTGATGGTTGTGTTGATACAACTGAAATATCGCTATCTTTCCCTGATTCACTGGGCTCAGTTTTCCGTTCAGAAGCTATCTTCTCCTCAAATTTCTTCATCATCTCACCATCATTTCCTTCAGTCCCTTCAGATTGAATTTCATTCTTCAACACTTCCATGATAGCTGGCTGAGCAGCTTTATTCTCCTCCTTGCCCTCCAACTTGTCACTCATCCCCACCCTCTGCTGAGCAGATGAAGCCTCAGCTACCATCTTATCCCCATCCTCCATGTTTATCTTTGAATCTTTATCACCCGAATCCTCCTTTTTCACTCCATTATCTTTCTTTTGATCTTCGCTGCTGTCATTAGAAGTTGATCCATCAAACTTTTTCACCTCTTCTTCCTCCTCATCATCAACATCCCAACTCAACTCTTCCTCATCCGCAGTTGAAATAGCCCTTTTAACCAGCTTAGCCCTCACATTCTCAGCTTGTTTAAGCCTATGAACCTGGTAATAGTAACGAGACCAGAACACATGATGATCCACAGTATTAGGCACTGCCCTTCTATAAATACCATCAATACTCTCATTTTCTTTTATCAAAGCCTCAATTTCTTCACTTTGTTCGTCTAAATCAAACCCAGATTTCCAATCATTATAGTCACTAACATCATCAGGCTCCTCAATGTAAGTATTCACATCACATTGTAAAGCTCGCAACTGGGCATCATATCTACTATACCTCCCAGAATTAACACTTTGCACATTGAAATTACCACCAGCATTGTTAAAATCAGAAGCATCAGAGGAATCACTATCAGCAGGAGCAAGTAAAGATCCCTTACCTTGAGAGATAATCTCAGCCGTTGATTTCCAAACGGTAGACCCAATTGAATCAACAGCTTGACCCACTGATTCAAGTGAAGTTTGAGCCTTAGAAGCACCAATTTCAATTGAATTAGGCAAATCTTTAACTGTCCTGCTAGCAGCTTCACGAAAAATTTCAGTCTCTTTCCTCAAACCAGACCCAAATTCCTCCAAATCACGACGGTAAGTCTCGATCCAATCCGATTTGACCTGCAACGTCTTCATCAATCCTCCAAAGCTCCACCCAGTTTCAGGGTTTGTTTGATTTGAACTGAGTTGATCTGGGTCCGACCGTCGATCATCTGGGGTTGTGTGTTCGTGAGTTTCATTAGGATTTGCTGATCTTGGTGGCGATGATGGCGCGTCTGCATCGTCTGAGAATACAGATTTGAAGAAGTTCATATCTTTCTCTCAATCTGAAGTCAGAGAATGAAGAAAAATCAAGGATTTGAGAAACCAAATCCAAATGGGTATGAGAGTGAATGGGGAGAGCATACAGACAATGGGGAGAGCAACAATATCCGTCTATGAGGCTATGTTCTTGGTTGAATGGTTGGGTTTTTCTTTTTCTCCTTTTTCCCTCTTTTTGGAGGAGGTATGTTTAAAAAAACATTATGAGATTTAATTTGTTTTATCTAAGTGGTATGACCTGCCTCCTAAACTGTGAATAGAATTTACTCAAGAAAATATAAATAGAATTTTCTTTTTCAAAAAAAAAATTCTTTCTACAAGTTAATAAGTTGAAGTTTATGTTAATAATTTTATCTCAACATTTTAAAAAAATAAATATAGGATGGTTTGGAGATGGACAAATAGCTTTATATAAGGGTTTTCCCGATAAATCACAGTTAGCTTTAAAAAAAATACTTATATTTTGTTTTTGTATTTTAAAGTTTGACAAGTGTCTATTTTTAAAATTCATTTTGATTATATGTTCTAAAATGAAATTCTACATTATCATCACAAATGGAACGACTTCATATAATTTGCATACTTAATTATTGGGTCCATATCTTAGAATGATTAAAACTAGAATTAAATAATTTCAACTTCATTTTCTCCATCTCTTTCTATCATTGTCATTTCTTCTTGATTTCTTCCTATAGTTACCCTCTCATAAATTTGTGTATGTGGCCTTTTCTAACTTTTGGTCACTGAGAGGAACATAAATAGCCTAAAAGCATTGAGGAATGAATCATAAGCTAAAATTATAATATAAGCTTAACAATACATTAACATGACGAATACCATTCTACAAAGGCAATATTTCAAAATAATCCAATCGGCAGAAACCAAATCAAGGGATGTTCTAACATCATAGCAACAAGTTCCCAATTTTTGATATTGGATTCCAAGCTTGTGAGGATTGTTCTAACATCATTGTAACAATTTCCCAATTTTTGAGATTGGATTCCAAGCTTACAAGAGTATACGAGTTCGCCTTGTCATAGCCTTTGACTTATATCTAATATTAGGGGGCAGTCCGGTGTACTAGCATCCTGCGCTCACGCAGGGTCCGGGGAAGGGCCGCACCCCAATGGATGAATTGTAGGCAGTCTAACCTGACTTTGTCAGTGACTGATTCCACTGCTCGAACCCGTGACTTTTTGGTTACACGTAGGCAGTCTTATTGTTACGGAGACAGACTTACATCTAATATTAGACCAACCTTAAATCAATGATGTTTTCTTTTAGTGTTGAGATTAAAATCATCGATACATTATTTTCCAATTTTCATTCCTCTCTTCCTTTTTCATATTATAATTGTATTTGCAAACCTTCTTGACTCTTTGAATGCCCTGGCCGCCTCTTCACCCCCTCCCCTCCCCCTAAAGGAATGATCTATCTTACCTTTCCGGGGGATAAAATTCTACATACAAAAATGCAATTAATTTTCAATTATTTTTAGATTTTAGGAAATTTGAAAGATCAAATATGCTAAACGGTCCTACATTTCTAAAAGAAATCTGTTATCATGTGATATAAACCAAATACAAAAAATTCAAACTTAGGAATACATTGTCTCCCATAAAAGGCACATATACATACACCATTGCTTAAAATTTGTACAAGTTCCCTCCAAAATTTGGTAGCACATATATACATAATACCAAGCAATCAAGCATACCACCTTGTAAACTAAGCAAAAGGAGAATTGAGCTCAAATCTCCATCACACACACACATTGAACATGGCCACTCCCACTATGCATATCAATCCTACTCCATTTATAATTCTCCAAATCCAACACATAACCATTTTGATCTTCCCCAAACTTTGAGGACCCAATCACCATCATCTTGTCCCAATATACAGCCCCCCAATGAGAGCAACACACGTCGTTTGGAACCTTTGCAGCCACATGCCACTTGTCACCCTCTTGCACTGCCAAATCATCACTCCGGTGACCAGTGAATGCGAACATCCTCCCTCCAGGGCCTGCCATGCAAGAACTCGGGCTGGCGCTTGGTTCGAGGAAGTCCTTGACCACCGGGCCCCATTGCCGCGTGGCATGATCAAAGGCCTCGGCGGTCCTCTCGAACTGCCCTTGCGTGGCGGTGGGGTATCCACTGATGACATGGAACCTGCCACGTTGGAAGACGACCTTGCACTCGTCTCGCTCCCTTGCCATGTCAGGAAGTGGGACCCACCTGTCCGCTGCCACGTCATACATGATTGCTGATCTCAAGGCGTTTTTGTCCTCATCGTGCCCTCCAGCAACGAGGACCGTCCGATCTGGATCGGACGACGCACAACCAAAAAAGGACCTCCGTGGGCCCGGCATATCCGAACCTTGCCGCCATTTTCCCGATAAAAAGTTGTATACAAACACTTCTTTTGATACCCGCCATGTAGACGGGTTCCACCCGCCGATCACCAAAAGATCTGACCCGCATCCGACCAACCCGCAAAACATGGGAAGGCCCTCGGGTATCGCAGGAATCGCGGGCAGGCTAGTCCAGCTGCCAGTAAGTGGGTCGAATACGGTGAGCCAGTAAACGGGTAAGGACGGCTTTATCCCGTCACCCGGACTCTGATTCGGATCATGGTGTCGGGCCTGGGCCAACACAAGTAAGGGTCGGGTCACCCCGGCGGCCTTTCTGAGGCGGCGGAACTCCGAGAGTCGAATATCAGCGCTCCATGCCCGGCAAACCGCCGAGATCGTCGGGAGATCTTGAAAAGGGACCCGAATCAAGCAGGCCCGACCCAGATCATCTGTTAAACCCGGAATTAGAGAATCCATCTACGGAACGCATATAAAGTATAGAGTTGAAATGATCTAAAAAGATGACAAAGCTTTAATTTGGTGGGTTTGTATAACTAAAAGGAAGAGATAGATACAGGATAGAGAATGAGCTAACGAAGATGGGGCGAGGTTTAGGGTTTATACAGGGTAACAATTATTCGATTGTTTTTCTTTTCAAAAAGACAAATTTGAATGGGGAAGATGACTATGTAATAACCAGATAAGTTTGAGAATACAGGGCAAGGTTTCTAGAAAACAATGATGGGTTTTTATTGTAATGTTTGTTATTTTTGTTTTTCTGTGTGAGAAAAGATAGAAAACGACGTGTATTTATTTAGTATTAATTGCTGGATGGTTTCTGCTGAAATGGGATTTTCGACATGCCACCATGAGAGACAAAAAGAGTGAACTGAAGAGGCCTGTAGATTTCGATCAACTGTTTTGCCGTCAATGGTTTTTCAGCACTTAAAGAAGCGCCCTTTGTTAGATCGTCACCTCATGTTTCAACTCTGAAGGCCATTTGCTCTTCAAACAAAAACGAACTTTAATGTTGAAATCGTCCATTTGAAATAACCTATTTTAATTGGTTAATAAACTTTTCCTGCTTTGAACTAAAGAAAAAAATTCACGTCTTCTCACTAAACCTCCCTCTTTTTGTTATAGAGTCCACTGGTCGAAAGACTTCTATTAAATAATCTCTCATACATTAAAAAAGGACACTGCGATGCAAAAGAATCTCGCGTTCATACAGAATTCGAAGAAGAGCCCTATCCAAGGAGTGAATTGTAGGCAGTCTAACCTGACTTTATTAATGATTGATTTCAATGCTCGAATCCATAACCTTTTGATTATATGAAGACAATCTTAGCATTGCTCCAAGATTCCCTTTTAAAAATCTCTCATACATTAACAAAAGAAATAAAAAAAACGTCGATAGGAAAATTGTAGTGCCCTTGCAGGAAAGCAAATCAAGAGATTTTTTCTGAGCCATTATTCCCATTCTAGAATAGAAGTACTTACGCATGTCAACCCACAAATGGCCGACTTGGAAGTGGAAAAGGTGGGTAAATACACTAATCAGATTGTCTTTACAAAAGTACAGCAAAAGGGGTTTACACTTTACACTTCACAGATAAACTTGTTACCCAAGTGGCATAAAGACACTTGTGTGATCGATTAAAATCTACACCATCCTTTTACTGTTGGCCAAAAAACGATACCTTTACTGTATGGGCAACTTCCTTGGCCATGACAACATATATACAATCAGAATAATTCTTAGGATTGCAATATAGTTATTTTTTCATATCACATTATCAGATTGTCTTATAAAACGTTGCTCAGAGCCGAATGTAAGATTGGATTGGCAGTTTGCTAGGGTTATAAAGAGTGAAATCCAGCATTGTCTTCCCACCAAAAGCACAACACTGGTGCTACTCCTCAAACCTTGGTAGCATCGCCTCCATTTGATAGTATATGATAAACTAGACAGACATTAATTGTAGCTATTATATAATGAACAAGCACTACAGATGAAAAACATGTTACAGAGACGCGACTCCCAACTTGCTGACGTTGGTACCAAAAGGTTGAATCTCAATGTAATGCAGCTAGATCGACCAGTTCCTTGTATTCATCAGAAACGAAAGACTTCACCTTCACTGCAGGCTGATCAGCCTCTTTCGATGGAGAGGAGTACTTAACCCCTATAACAGTTACCAGACCTGAAGCAGATTCGATGATTACAAACTAGAGTTCCTTCAAGATAAGATCGGAGACAGATCATAGATGATGCTGGAAATTTAAGATCTACAAAACTGGCGCTTAGATCTGTTCTAGCCAAAGGATGTCAGTTAATGCAGCCAGCCAGCCAGAACAAGGATACAAACTGAAATATCCTTGTCACACCCCCCCCCCAACAAAAAAGGAACACGATTTTTCCAGTTCTCTTCTTTTTGGTGGGGGGGGGGGGAGGTGGGGTTACGATGGCCCAGTGAGGGATCTCATCACTCACGAAGGTTTGGAGGTTCAAACAGCTTCTTGCTTGATTAAAAAGTTGCACAAAAATCAAAATGATGCTAGATTTTATGGCCCCAAAGGCTAAAAAATGAAAATTTGGCGGCTGCAAAACTTCGAGTTTCTTCAGGACTATCATATGAATCTGAAGGTTGGAGGTAAAGGTTTTTGTGAGGAAAGATAGCTCAATTGGCTAGGTTGTACTAACCTCTGGCTCGGGGGGGGGGGGGGGCCCACAACAAAATGGGAGAACTTACTATCATGAACTCGTCCATACAAAAACCGTTCCCCTCTCCAGTACTCCAATGGTCTCATCCTTATCCTGGTACTTCGCCTAAGCCCAGCTTCCCACTTGGTACCAGCCGCTGCAACGACAATAAACCAGAATATCATGAGCAACCCCTGCCACTGAGGACGTCAGCAAAATCAAAAGGCATCAAGGTTTTTCCAAGGCATAGGCAATCACCATATAAGCTATTTCTGCGGCTCAGGTGTTCTCGTTTGCTTAAACGTGGAGCCCCTTCTGCTTTCCTCTTTTTATTCCCAGGTTTCTCCGAAACAGATGCATCTGATTGTGGATTCACTTTCACCCCTTTCTTCACCGTTCCCCTGGAAGCATCCCCTCGAGATGTTACCTTAGATTTCCTCCCCTTCTCCAATTTCTTTTTGGAAGGCTCTGAAGCTTCCTGTGGGACAAAAATAACGGAGCTTGGTCATCACTAGCAGAACATAAGCTGTAGCTAAGGAAAGCGACATTGGTCTCTGGGTACTTCAGTAATTATGTAGTTAAGACATGAACCACAAAGGACCATGCCACAAACTACAAACTGCTCCCTGCTGTATGATCATCTGCATCCAGCTTCCCACAAAATGCTTGTAAACAAAATTGCCTACAATTTTTATTAGCTTTGCCATTGATGTCTGATGAGAAGAAAAGAAAGTACTAGAAAGGCATCTCGTGATTCAGTCAAACCACCCTAGAGACACTAAAGCCCATTTTCATCACTCTTTACAAGAAAAGCCCATTCCACCAGGCCGTATGCTTTATCCATGTCCAATTACAAGCACAACTGGTCTCTTTCCCCAGTTTTCCTATTCAATATAATGGGACCCTCAGAAGCAACCTTAGCATTATTGGTGATCAAACTTTTGGGTACATGAACCTTTATTTTCTACAATTAACAAAATTAAGAGGGCTTTGCAACTTACTAGCTAAAATTTTAGAGATAGCTTCATAGAAGACATTACGCAAGCTAACAAGCTGAGAATATGCCTTTTTTTTTCTTTTTCTTTTGGCTTTTTTCATATGGCGGATCAGAGCTAGACCTGTCTTGCCTACCTCTTTCAGATCAGCATTCCCGACCAAAAAGGCCTTAACAAAGTTTGAAATATTATGCCCAAAAACACTTGCTCTGCTCTATTCTATCTCACTATCATCCCACAAAAATTGCTTCTAAACCAAATTAGACTGATATTTATTGTGGAAGGGGACAAATCACACGACTCTAATAAGCTTTAGAAGAACAAGACATTTTCATACTGCAAACCACAGTTCTTTTTCTAAATTCATTTCTCATGTAGTTACAATGATTCCATTAACCTTGCATTTACATAGTTCTCAGGTAGCCCCCCATCACCAAAAAGTGCATGCAGAGGCTTTTTAAAAATCACCCAACTACTCAGCACTAGTTAGCCATTGCTAGGCATCCAAATTTCATTCAGGTACCCTGATTTGAAGAGTTACGCTGATTGCAATTTTGATGTCATTAGCTGACAAATGATGACCTGACTATTACTAGCTGTCCAATCTTCACTTGTGTCCCCTCATGTCAGATTATCCCTCATGCTATGTTAAATCTAAATTAGGTCAAAAACAGCTTGGGGTATTATATGAGAAGCTTCCAAGGCAGAGAGGGAAAAAAATAGAAATAGAAAAGCAACAGCAAATTTGTCTCCACCAGCTCTGATTGCATGTCATCGACAAAAGACAAGAAACATTTTCAAATTGCTCATAACACAGTCTAAACCCCTAACATATGCAATGAAAAACAAATACATGAACTCAAGGTACATGTTGTACATATAAGCAGTAAAATACCATCAAACTCCTAATCCCAATCATGTGTAAGTTTTACTTCCATATAAGTGGCACAGGAAAAGTGGTAAATAACATTTAGAAGGTTTATTAAAAATCAAGGATTTTATGGGGCAGATTGGCATCATATAACAGATGAGCAGTGATCTGTAGACTATAGTCATCTTGCAATGACAGAGCTCTAAGCTTGCTAGTAAGCCACTAGCAAACCAAATGAGCAGCATCCAACATTCCAATCTACAAAAAAAGGAATAGCGAATCAAAATCATAGATGCGATACTAAATGTGATGCACGTTTTTCATATGATGGTGTGAAGCAACCTTATCTATTGATGTCCCATTTTCTTTTTCTTTTTTTATTGGATAGAATTCGTGTGCCAATTTCAACCTTTAAATAAAGAATAGGATTTTATATATATATATATATATATATATATATATATATATATATAAGCTTTGACTAGTATATGATAGTTGCATGGATCAGAGTTTGAACCACCCATCAACAAGAATTACCCTGCATTAATTTTGCCTCCAACCATACGCAACAGCCTATGCCAACTGATATCCTATGCTATTCATAAAATTGCAACAGCTGAAAGACTGATCATTCATGAAAACTGCGGAAGGCATTTAACAAGATCAGCACATAATCCTGATGTTAGCAACTACCTTGTTAGGCTCTTCGATGACAATGTCCTCCGTACTCAAAGCCTTGTCTATAGTGCAATCCTCAACTGCCACAATCAAAATAAAAGAACAGAGAGGAGAAACAATACAATTATTAGGAAACTTAGAATAAGGTATGCCCATCACACCATATTGATGATAGAGCAACATGCCATTTCATCATATTTATAGTCTCTAACAATAATGAGGCAGCCTAACCACATAAAACAGTGAATTGGAACAGCGAGGCAACTGATCAATAAGCAAGAAAGTCAGGGATAATATTAAAATCCGTAGTTCTAAACCTTCATCAGCTAACAATAGTATCACATCCAAATTTTAGTGAGTTAAGTTGATTAGGCTGTATTAGCAGAATGCATGAACATTGCATACGCCAGAGAACAAAAACTTGTTATTGTACGAAAGTAGAAGTACGCAAGGCAAAGAATGGTTTGATAACAACCTTGAGAATTTTGATAAAACCCCAAGATGCAAGGAAGCGATAAATATCGAAGACATGTGCGCTGACATTACTTAATTGAAGCATAACTAGTCATGTCACAGAAAATACAAAAAGGTTCTTCCAATTACCTCCACTGGCACTTAAATTCTCAGTAGTAGAGCCTTCAATGTTGAGTTCCAGTTGTACAGAATCCCTTGCTGCATCCACCTGCGTGGTCTTTAAAAAAGAAAAAAAGGGTCCAAAATCAGGATATCTAATCACAGGATCACAAAAGTGTCTCCAGCCATATCATGAAGGTACACAGACTAACCTCATCGTCCTGTTCTTTATTTTGACTGGTGGGATCTATTCGCATTGCTGCAGAAACAAGTGGGTCCTCACCAACATCTGCCACAGTTTGTTCTCCGTACGCCAGAGACCTCCCGGAGTCACACAAGTTCGTCCCTATACCAACTTCACCAGATTGAGTATCCCTGCCCATCCATTCTTTTGGCTCACTAGTAGAGGATATATCGTTTGCTGCCAAGGAAGGTGAAAATACACCAGGAACAGCAGTAGTTTCTTCTCCATGTGCTGCAGAAGCAGAAGCCCCATGTTCCTGCACATCCTCCCTTGCAGCATCCTGAGCAGATTGACCAGCCCTATCTAGTTGTTCTTTAGGCTCACCACTCTGAGTGGTACTATTTCCTTCTAAAACAGGAGACGGATCAGCAACCCCAGTAATTTTTTCTCCATGCACTAATGTCTGCGATTCAGTTAGATTGTTCCTTGTATCAAATTGATCAGATTGTTTACCATGTGCTGTTTCTGGAGAAGGGATTCTGACTGGTGGCGAGTCAATTTCTAGGGCTGAGAATGGATCCTTTGTCGGGGAAAGTTTTGAGATGTGCCTATTTAGCAAGGATATTGAAGCCAGTGGACTACCAGGCTGCACTGGAGACAACTGAGGATGAACAGAGCTTCCAATCAGTTGACTGCTCAGAGAAAGGCGTTTGCTGCCAGTAGCCTTTCTTATCCCATTTAAACGTGTTATTGCATCTGTCATCTGCGGCAAGGTGCCGCATGAAGTCTCTGATTCCCGTCGCTGAACATCACGCAAGTCCGGAAGGGCAGGTTTACCAATATCTCTCAGTTTAATTTGTAGTTTGTCTTGCAGAACATCAAGTACTCCTGCCTCATCTAGTCCTCCATAATCACACGATAAAAGCTCATCAAGCTCATTTAGCTCACTAGTCATTGCCGGTGTGGAATCTGTAAAAACATATTTAAACCATATATCATCTTGGTCAGAACTCAGATGCAACTGAAAGAGTTCAGACTCAAAGAGTTTCAGATCAACAAAGAACAGCCATCTTCTCACCAGATACTCTCACATGTTGTGAATTATTCACAATGTCAGTTTCTGGTAAGGAATCCTGACAAATAGGGCTCCGTATGTGTTTCTCAGATTTCTCTTGAGATGATAGAAATGTCTCACCATTATCACCCACCATTGTTGAAGAGTAAGAGTGATGTTTATAAGTGGCTGACTTCCTGGACAAGATAAATAGAGTTACAATTACACATCTGCATCAGTCCATCTCCTAATAAAATATAGGGGCCACAAGCATCTGGGAAAGAAATAGAAGTTCCAACCCGAAAAGGCTAGGCCGTCGGCGCCTAGGTGACAAACACGAAACATTTTGGTCCAAGTTCACAAGTGGTTCGCCTTTTAGTCTTTGCAACTCCTTTTTGGCATCTAAAATTCATTCAATGGTAGTAAGCACTTTGAACAGTAAACTCAATATCATAATCACATAATACAAATATACAATAGCATACTTTCCATCCTTTCAAAGGCTGCAAAGAATTCCGTCGGATCTTTCAGTTTACCAATGTCTAGATTAGGCTCCGGGACCACATCAGACTGGCTGCAATACAAGTAATAATGACAACAATATAAATCATATAACATCTTACAATAATTGCATGAACAAACAAAAATTATTATGCTGTGAGAGATCAAAACCTTGCATAAAAAGGATTGAATGTTGGTTTCATCACCTTGGCATGGGTTTTGCAGAAAATTTGGCCCGCTTGAGTCCTAGAGCAGGTCTCTTCTCCTGCAGATTTTTATCCTTCATAAAGGAAACTTTTTCAATCTTATCATCAGAAGCTTTAAGTGATGTTTTATCCGGCTGCATACTGTCATCTAGGATGGTCTTTGCCTCCTTCAGAAGCTTTTCAGGGCTCCTTAACACCTGGAAGTGCACCAAAGCCATCCTATCAGCTAAGCACAGAACTAGCGCACATGACAAAATTTCAATAGGCATACGAGATTTTTGACTGAATTAGCCAAATGTTCAAGAACACAATGCAGGATCAGGAAGTGAACACTTCAGCCTGGTGACAAAGCCGACAAACCATGGGCATCATATCTCACTACCTTGAAGATCCAGCATGATTCCTTATGTTGTCTGAATAACCTATCGTGCTCTCTTTAAAGCTCAAACACATTTCAGATCTAGTGATCTAAGCGTATTCATATGAACTTCAAGTCCTTTATTCTCATGATCTCATCCGCCAATTCCAACTTCCAAGATTCATATAAGCAACTATATTTGTCACTTTGCCTTCTTTGCTTTTGATTCCGCCCACGGCATCCTTTCTGATGTTAAAATGATAATAGGCATAGAATCCAGCTCATTACCGTGTAGAAACCTCATAGGCCAATACTCATGTTGACATTATTCCACCGTGAACACACCCCTTTCATAAATTGTGAATTTCTGAGGACATTCCAGTATTTCTTTCCCTGAATCTTCCCTCTAAAACAGCCCCAAAAAGCTTGAGAAATCATAATCAGTAGAGTGACACCATCCTATCATGCATTGCATCAAAACACGTTCAACAGAATAAACTCTTCAATCTAGACTTCTTAGTTTATACTAAAAATGATAATTCTCTAGCCAAAATATAACTAAGCTGACTCCAGCATGAGAGAATAATTTAATCATCTAGCATGTCCAATATATTCTTCCCCCTCATAACTCCAAAAAGGTTTGACATGAGTAAATTGGAGTTTTTTTTTTCTCTTCCCACTACCCTCTCAATTTCTAAGAAAGTGGATGCCATTCCCACTCCTTCAAACTTCCTCACAAGTCAATCCATCCCTCGTCTGCTGCTAACAATTTCATATAAAACGAATAAATTTCTCTTCGAGCTAAATTCTTTGCAGACATATACGTAATAAATTGTTTCTTCTTCCAAGCGCACGATAAAACAATAAAAGCAAAGCAACAACTGGGTCATCAGCTTCCATTTCCCATGTGCTCCATGGAGGGGGGGGGGGGAGCATATACCCCCTCCCCCTCCCCTAAAATAGCTAGAACCAAGGACAAATGCCGTAAGCATTTGTCAAAATTCCTCGAAACAGACAACACCGTAGCAAAATGGGAACTAAACTGAGCTTAAAAAAGGCAGAAGAAAGGATAAGCAGGCTTACCATGGCTTTGAGGTGAGAATGGAGGTCGAAATTAGGGTTTGGAGCATCAAGGGTGGAAGAAGGTGGAGGAGGCTTGAAGGAGAGAGGGAAAAGAGAGAAAGATGAGCAGCCAGCGAGTGGGTCGACTGGATCGGAACCCTCGCTCTCGAGTCTGACCATGTCCGCCAGTACTTTGGAGACAGAGAGGGCAGATACAGCGGACTGTGAAGTGTAGAGGGAGGAGGGGAAGGGCTTTCGAAATTTTGAGGGGGCGGGAGGGGGGGGGGGGGAACGGGGTGAATTGTGTACAAGATGCGAAAGATCAGGGTTCTGTTTGGCAAAAAACTTTTTCGTCAAAAAAGGTTTTTTTAATTAAAATTAACTTTTTTACTTAGGTTTTTTTAATCAAAATTAACTTTTTGATCAAGTAAAAAAGTTAATTTGGGTGTTTAATGAAAGAGCTTTTTAAAAAAGTTTTTTAGGTCTAAAAAACTAATTTGAAAAAACTAATTCCATAAGCTTTTTGAAAAACTAGTTTTTTGTCTCACGACTTTATCAGAAACAGCTAATTTTACCAAACAGTTTTTCAACAAACAGCTAATTCAAACAGCTAACTCAAACAGGGCCCACATATTTTGGTGTTTATAGGCTCGATTGTTATATATGATAATTTTTAGAACTTTTGAGACTATGCTTTTATTTTTATGGTTCCCTCAAAAAAAATAAGTTTACGTTATTTAAATTGTGTCATATCATTGTATTTATAGTTGAGGTTCATAATATAATATGAGTAGTATGAATAATATATGAAAAGTCGAGACCCAATGTATACTGTTTAAAAGGAAAAGAAATGTTTAAAAATTAAGATTGATTAAGAGCTTGTTCTTTTCATATGTAAGTTGGGGTGGGTAAAATGGTGAAGTGAGTTTAAATAGATTAAAGTGGGTTGAATATGGTATTTTAAAATTTACCCACGGAAAATAACAAGGTCTAAATGTTTGAACTTCTAATCAATGCTTGGTTTTTTTTTTTAAATCATTATAGAATTATAATAATAAACAGTTGTTTCATAAGATTTTTATAATGAATATCGCATATAAATAAATGCAACTTATAAAATTATTGTGGTAATCAGCATGATAAACAGTAAGTACGAGAAAGGAGAGGGAAAACATATATCGAGCTTTAGGTTATCGGTAGTCCATACGATAACATTATATATGTTGATTTAATGTGCTTTTATCAAGTAAGACACTTAACGCGATAAGAGAACATTTAAAATATCAAGTTAGATGATGACAAATTAATTTTTAAAAATTGAGCTTTTTTGCCAATGCGAAACTAATGGGTCGTATTGTGTTATAATGTAATGTTCGTATGGTTTCCAAGTCAATATTTAAAAATCTAGGTACTCTTGTATGATTTTATTGTTTTTTAGGACGGTTTTGGGTATACTTAAAAACAGCGGTACCCCCCTTGCGAGAAAGACACTACAATTCTGCGCCATTCCAGTTTTGATCCGAGGAAGCGTCCGGATCGGGTCGAAGCCGAGCCCGATAACCCACACAGAACGGAAAGTGCAGGCGTATGCACTGTGACAACGATACGTGAACACCCACCAAAACCCAGGATTCACTTTCAAGTTTCAACGGCCAGCCGGACCATCCAAGAAGCAATATCTTCTCCCCCCCCCCCCCCTTCCGGCGATTTTGCAGGAAGGTACAATTTTCTGCTTTGTTAACGATGCACTTTCTATGTTGATTCCGCTGAATTAAAAAGTCAGAATGAAAGCTGCTATGCTGATGCATGTCTCATTTTTGAACAACAGTGGAGAGTGAGTGAAGATGGAGGGGTGATTATGCAGAAATTAGGGTTTGTGAGACTTGTTATAGGTATAAATGTTGTCTAATTATGTTTATTCTCATAAACCCTTCAGTTTGTTGATGTATTTCGCTGTGGAATACTGGGATTGAGCTTTTTCCCTAGTAATGTACCAGATTCAATTATCTTCTTCTCATATTTGCAAAAACCCTTTTGACAAAATGGTGTTTTATGTTTGTGTTTGCTATGAAATAAACAGGGTTCATGCAACCACATGCTTCTAGCTTTAAGCCTTTAACTGGAGGGGCTTAGAGGATGCAAGAAACGCCGTTGACTTTTGTATGATCAAGTTATATAATTGGAAACGATCTCCCTGCTTGCAGGGGTAAGGCTGCCTATCGTTGGATATCTGATGTCTTACAGGTGGCCTTGGTGGGATCCAAACTTGGTGGTGTGTCGTATACATTATAGTATTCAACTTTTTCTATTTTGGGGGAAGGGGGGTAGTTGTGGCTTGAACTAAATGGGACAGTTTATTAGATCTTGTTTTATTTCTGGATATTGGATTTTTTGAGATGATCACCCTAAGTGGATATAGTTTCCTTCCAACCTGAAATACTAGCTTCATTGTTTTCTCACTGATGTGTTGGATTGTGCTCGCAGGACACAAGAAAGCACCTACTCTGTATGTTATTGTTTCCAGACCAGCAGATTGCCGCATCGTCAGCCACTTTCTATTTAGAAGAGTTTTCAGTTTTGAACCGTAAGCGAGGCATTTGGTAATGTCGTCTTCAAAGGCACCAAAGCGAGCCCTCCCTTCCTGGATGAGTGCGAGGGACGATGAAAACGGAAATAAACCCAATAATCAGAGCACATATGATGATGTTGAAGCAAATGACACACATAAAAAGGCTAGAGGACAGGGAAAAACATTGAAAGATTGTGATGAGGAACCAGGAAGCAGGAAGAAATCTTCTTCAGCTGCTTCAAGCATTTCGGATTTCTCCGAACTTTTGGTATGCTATACTATCATGTTGAAATTGTATTTTCAAATATTCTCATGTCGTAATTCAAGTTGAGAGAAAATCAGTTTTCAGTGTTGATTTGGACAGGATGGAGTAGTCTTTGTGCTGTCGGGCTTCGTCAATCCTGAGCGAGGTATTCTGCGGTCACAGGCCCTGGAAATGGGGGCAGAATATCAGCCAGACTGGAACTCCAATTGTACTCTTTTAGTCTGTGCATTCCCCAACACCCCGAAATTCCGACAAGTTGAAGCAGATGGTGGAACAATTGTTTCGAAGGTTCGCATCTTTTTATTTGCTGATTTGCCATCACTTTTATCTTTGGACTCTGTTTTGATTGTTCTCTTTTAATGCCAACATTCATGTAGAGTTTGTTGGGGAAAGGGAGTGGAATACAATAGACTAAGCGACAAACATGCACTAAAGTTTCTAAATATTGGCCATACTACATCATTCTTCTCTGACTGAAGAGGATATTGACCCTGAAGACCCAGGGGAGTCAATGCTCAAAGCTGGCTTAGGCATCTGTGACAGTGATTCATACTTTAGTATGTGCTCGACTTCTCCAATTCATTGAAATGGTGCTTGTCTATTGTAACTACGAAATTATTTTACTAGCACGGCCATTGAGTTAAAAAAGTTAGATGACTAAACAGTAATTCGACTAAGGATGAAACAATTTCAATTCATTAATTATGGTTGGTGAATTTGATTATGGTCACTGTGAACTTCGCTATGATCGTTCTAGTGATAACAAGACATGGATTACTGCTGATCATGCGAATTTAGCCTACATTCAGCTTTCGACAATTGAATTTAGAATGTTTCGACAGCTGTGTGCATTCTGGTAACTATTAATTCAATGTAAAGCAACAATAGCAGCACTGCTTATGGGACTCAATTGATGTAGATTAACCTGCACACTTATGTCACCCAAATCTTGTACGTTCTCAATTTGATGATAGAGATACCACAAGGATCCTCTGGGAGGGGGGGGGTGTTAATCACTTGGCAAGGAAACAATGAGAGGTTGATATCATTTGCTGCTGTGCTGTTTCTCACTGGAGCTTTTAGGTTTTCATTTATCCTATTTGATCTTATTTGTTGCAAGTGAAGACAGAGATTAATGTTACATTTTCTGGTTTATTTGTTTTAGGACTGGATAAGAGAATGCTATGCCCAAAAGAAGCTTGTTGATATTGAAACTTATCTTATGCATGTCGGTAAACCATGGAGGAAAAGTGATGTTTCTCGTGCGAGGAATCAAGGTATTTCTGCAAGCATTCTGTCTGCCAACCCACAACCCCCCCGGGCGGCTGGGGAGGTTTGATGGCTTGGACGAAGGGAGTGTGAATAGTGTTGCTGCTTGTTTAATATCAGTAGTTGAGTGCTCCAGATGTTGTCAGCATGAATTGCATTCTTGCTTTGCTTACTCGTATTAGTCTACTTCTTGTTTTATGGCGGACAATGGATTTTATTTCCGTTTCTGCTGAAGTTGGAACATTTATTTTGGAGATTGGTGGTGTGAGCTTGCAAATGCAGAAGGGTTATCTTCAAAAGTTAACATATGAAGTTAATTAGGTGTGCAATGTAAAACGTGTCTGAATCTGACATCTTGAATCTGCATAATGTAGATATGTTGTTAGACATATTTGTGCTAGAACCATTTTCTCATAAATCCACACCAGTGGCAGGGACCTGAGGACTTTCTGACGTGCAAATTGACTTTAGACCGTTTGCCTCCGATTATAGTTTTTCTTTGGGCAGGAGTCGTCTGCTAGTTTCCATTAGGTAGGGCTGGGTTGTGAGGCAGTGAGCCATGCACATCTCCTCCCCCCAAAAAAAGAAGACAAAAAGAAAAAAATTTCCTTGATTTTGCGCTGAGCTGGCAAGCAATGATCGGTCTTGGAACTGGTACGGTCTGGCATGTCAAGATCTGAAGTTTTCTGGTCTTGAGGACAAGGTGAGGTGCAAGTCCTGTAGTCGGTGCTGCTCTCTGCTTATTGTAAGACAATCATGCATGTATATAACTCAGATATTTAGAGTCATACATGCTAAAGCCTGCTGTATGGTTAGAAATGGGGCTACTTCTGCCTTTATGGCTGTCAGAACTTTTATATGGCTCCTGTATTGTGCATAATATGTGATTCAAATTTAGTGCAAAGGAGTTCTAATAAGTAAATAGGCTTGTCACCAGCTTATGTGCTCCATGTTTGAGTCGTGTGATCTCAATGCTTGAGAAATGGTTGTGAACTATTTTCCTGTACTTTTTACTTGTTTTCTCTTATTGCTTCTCCGTTGCCTTTTCTGCCCATAGTCTCCTATTTAATTGTGTTTGTGCAACCATTCTGCTGCTTTTAATTCATGTCTGAGCGTGATGCTTTATTATCCAAAATGAAGGTGTGTACATCATATACAGGCAGTTCTAACGCCTTACATAGACAATTTTTTTAATGGCCTTGTTTTGAATTCTTTTCCCGCCAATTTTGACCCTCCTCCCTCCTTTTAGCTGAACATGTAAACTCATTGGGTGGTTGCAGATCATGAAACTCCTTCACCAGGTAAATCTCGCAAGCAAGATAAACAGTTACAAGTGGAGTGTAATTCATCGTCTACATTGAAGGTATAACATTTTGAATTGAACTTGGCGTTTCTTCTAGTGAGCTGATTTCTTGAGGGTGCTATGAGTCTATCTATTTATAATGGTAGCGTTCTTGGACTGTGCCAAAAATGGAGGACCTACACTGTCTCTTACGTTGGTAACCCGATTTTGTTTTAAAAAATTTTATTTATACCACAGGAGTCAAGAGTTGATTCTTCCAAACGTCTTAAGGAGAAATTCTCTCCTTCAAAGGTGAAGAAATGGGCAATTGATGATTTTAACAATACCCTTGCATGGCTTGAAAGTCAGGAAGAAAAGGTATATTTCGGCAGTGAATCTTACTGTTCTTTAATTCAATTAGAAAAGAAGCCAATTCTATTTTGGCAAACAATTTTGTTGTTTAGTGCTTTATGGTCATTGTGTGAGCTCCTTGCACGTTAGCTTTCCATTCCCTGGGCATTTCCTGTGTTGCTTATGTTCTGTCGCAAAGCATGTCTTTGTTCAAGGGATTCGTTGATACAAAATTTTCAAAGGCTGCGGTATTTGCCCTGCATGCTGTATTTTGGAATGTCCAGGGGAAGATAAACTAGTGCTTCATGCAAGTGTGCTGATGCCTCTTCAGCACATTAAGGTTAATGTGATAAAGAGCCTTTTATTTTTGGGAATTGGGACGAGGGGAACTTATGCTCTTTTTCTTTACATGTTGACTTTGTCTATAGCCTCTTTTTTTTTTTGGATTTATATTTTCTCTTTCGAAAGTTCTTCATTTGCATCCATACCTTTTCATCCTAATAGTTTTTCTTGTCTTTGTCAAAAGATGGGGGGAAAAAATTGGTTTAGGATTACTTATCTTAGTTTTTGTTTCATTGGCGTGTCTGCTGATGCATATTTGCAGACTGCAAATATGCGTCTTGATTTGGTGCAAGCCTGTCGCTCCATGAATAACCTGGCTGATGAATATAAATTACTTGCACTGTCGTTGTTCATCTGTCAGCTTATGCATGCGATCATACTGGACTAACCAAGTGATGATGAATGCAGATGATTGTGGGCTTTTTGTTATAGTTTTCCAAATGGTATGCTTCGAGAGTAAAGCATCTTTCTGAACAGATAATGACTTGTATTGCTTATGCTGTTATAGCCTGAGCCAAGCGAGATAAAGAATGTCACAGCTGAAGGGGTCTTGACCTGTTTGCAAGATGCAATAGACTTGCTTGACAAAAAGCAGGTATGTCTATGCATGGACTTAGTGTTCAAGACGAGGCTTTCCTCGCTATAATTTAACTTCCCCCATATGTGGCATTCGGACCAATATATGGTAGATCATCCAATATTAATTCCTTCTTCGTGAGAAGCTTGTTGGACAAATTAGGACAGGCCTGAAATTGATTCATTTGGGATCTCCTGCAGTGGTATCGTTAAGACGTACTGTGTATGCATTCTATCCCTGCCATGAGCTATCGGATAAGTGTAGCTTCCGAAATTCAGTAAATTGAAATGTTTGACGTTACTAAATTGGTTTAAATCTCTATGCTGGCTTTCCCATTTCCCTATTTTGTGGTGGTAGCTAATCGATGAATAGAACATTTAAAAGTCAAGCACTGTTTGGTGACCTCCCAAATATGGACAGGTAGTCATGTAGTGCTAGATATTTCTTTTCTGTTGGCTAATTCTGTGATTTTCTTTTTCTGGGGATTTTATTATCAGGATTTGCGGCGGTTGACTGAACAATGGAACATGGTCCCTCATGTGGTGGAAGAACTGATTAACATTCAGGACACAGGAAATTCCACTCCCTTGCCTTCCAAGGAAGATCTTTACAAACAAGCCCTAACATGGAAGAAGATTTATGAGGGAGAGCTAAAAACGATTTCTAGTACTTCAGTGAAGAAGAATGAAGTGCCTAAGCCAGTGAGCCGTGACAAAGGAAAAGGTAAACTGGGAACAAAAAGCGACAGAGCTAGAAATTCAACTGACTATGACAGTGATGAAACGATTGAAATGACACAAGAGGAAATAGAGCATGCCTACAATGGTATTGCTTCTAATATACCTAAACCCTGAGGCATGTGTTCTTCTATTCTGGGTTTCATTTAGCTGGACATCTCACTGGACATTCTGTAAATTTGTTTGCTCACTGCATCTTTTAGTGCAGCTGAATTTCACCTGTAAAGATCTACACAATTTGAAACTTTGAATCGGTTGGCTCAGACGGGAAGTATTTCTTGGCTATTGGCTTGTAAATTGTAATCTTTCCATACTGAAATCCACTATCTTCAGAGGAAAAACCTGGTGGTTTGGTCATCTGATTGGATAAAAGCTAATTTTGTGTTGGGATGATTTTTGATGGTTGTTTTGAGCCTTTAAACCCTACACCTTTGACGAGGAAATTTGCACCTTGTTAAGGCCTACTTCCTTGTGTGCATCTAGACAACAAAAAGGCCTAAAAGCAAGTGATGAAGGGAGTACCTTTCCTGATTAAAACAAATGAAAAAGCAAATGATTTGCAATGACACCTTGGACATGCTGTTAAGTGTTAACGGAAGGAGAGGAGCATTTGCCATAGGGAATCAGTATAAATTCTGCATTACTGGCAACAGCGTGTTTGTTTTTTTTTTTTTTTTTTAATGTTTTGCAGTATCTGAATGCAGTTAAAATTGAAAACTCCTTAAATTAGCAGATGATTTGCGAAGGCTCAACTTAATTTT
This sequence comes from Selenicereus undatus, assembly GCA_017589665.1. Lineage (NCBI taxonomy): Eukaryota > Viridiplantae > Streptophyta > Magnoliopsida > Caryophyllales > Cactaceae > Selenicereus > Selenicereus undatus. The sequence goes on along the minus strand of JACYFF010031955.1, from coordinate 5,895,676 downwards.
CTTTTGGAATGGTTTTTTGGCAATATCTCAATATTTTTTTTAAAAAAAATGGTCTTGCTGCTTGTTGCGAAAAAGGGTACGACCCTGCAAGTATAATGAAACCCTTTTGTCCCCTTGACATGTCAGTGTTTCTAAACAAAAGCTATGTTTGGCAATTATTTTTGCATTTCATAACATGAAGCCATTAGTAGCCTTTCAAAAAACTGAGGTATCTATTGTTCAAAAAATAAGTTGTCTAAATCATGTTAAAAAAAAAGGCTATGTTTGAGAAAAAGATGCTTGTAGACTATAAAGCTAATAAATATGAATTCAGTTTTAAAAGACATAAAATTAAAACTATATATATAAATATACTATTAAACAAATAAGGTCAATTCAAAAGCAAACAATTTATCACAACAGTAAGTTTAGATACATTTAATTTTTTTAAAAGAATTACAGTTTACAATATCTTTGTTTTTAGACCATTATTTGTACATAATAATAAAAAAGAAAGTTTTATAAGAAAATATATTCAATCACAATCAATCATTAATCATATAATTTTTTTGAAGTATACCATCATGACCTAATCACCTAAGCAAAAATGAGGGGGGGGGGGAATCACAGGAAAATTGAAGTGTCAAACCCTCAAAAAAAAAAGGAAAAAAGAAAAACAATAGAAGCTGAGGGAAGGTGCCTGGGTTGCGTTCACTCTCAGGTAGGGTTGCAGCAGATATACGCCACCCCTCTCTCCGTCTCTCTCTCTCTGTCTTCCTCTCAAGCAGGACACACGTACATAAACCGCACTCGACAACTCCTCTAAAACCCCTGCTCAGTACAAACATAAAACACGTTTTCTGCTCCTTAACCCCTTCTCTCTCCATCCCCATCTCCATCCCTAAGGATTTCTGCGAAAATGGGCGCCTCACTTCCTTCTAAGGAAGCCGGTAACTTCAAGCTCATCGTCGTAAGCCTCTCTATCATCTTCTTCTATGTATTTGTCAACTAGCTCGCTGCGATAGTGATTGAGCTTTCGGTGCTTTGTGCATTTCTCAATTGAATCATCTCCTTAAACCCTAATTTACTCTCCTCTTCATCATGTTTGCTCACTTTTGTTGTAATTGTGTTGATGTTTGCTTGGGTTCACTGCTGCCAACTGCTTGTTTAGAATTTACTATGTGAATTTGGGTGTGAGACAGGGAGTGGATCCTTAGCCGCAGTAATTAGTGTCACGGTGGGTTTATGTTGGATTGATTATATGTTGTGAGTTTTAATTCAATGGTGAGCATCCTCTTGTGTCGGGTTTTAGGTGGGTCTATCGCACTTATGGGAATGCCAGTTCTAGTTTGCTAGTTGTGGATGTCTTTCTGTGTCGCCGACCAAAGACACTAATGTGATGTTTGATTGGATATAATGTAGTGAGTAGTGACAATATAATGCAATCAACCTTCCAATGCAATCATGATTACGTAGTTTGTGGTAGTCATAATTCCAAGATAGTTATTTAATTGCAATACTCTCATATTACCAAGCAAGTTAATGAAAGCACAATTGCAAACTTGTTTGCATTGCAAGGTTGATTGCATCTAACCAAACATGGAGTAAAGTTTGTCAATCAAATTTATTCTACAAGGTCGTAAATGAAGCGCCCAGAACATTTTCCTTCACCATGACCAGTTCTCTGGTGACACAACTTAGGGCGTGTTGCTGTATTCTTTTGTACCGATGATGGGTACTTATTGATTGGCTGATTAGTGTTGTAAGAAACTGAATGATACTGATAGAAACTGAATGGTATTTAATAATACTAAAAGGACTGTATCATGCTGAATGATTCTAAAAGGTATTGAATTGTCCTGAATGTACCCTGACTAATTAAGGAAAATATAACTCAAGTATTTTTGATAGATACAGAATTATATTGAATCGAATTGAATAGCCCTGAATGTTACTGAATGTTGTTGAATTATGCTGAATAAACTGAATGGTGTTGCTCAAAACTGAGCGGTATCAAATGAAATTCAATGTTGATAAAGTCTAATGATAAGATGAAATGGTGCTAATGTTGGAGATGTGTTAACTTGGAGACCTAGTTGTGATTTAGGGCCACAGAGTAAGGAAGAAGACCCCAAAGCAAGTACTTGGGATTAAGGTTCCTCATATGGAAAGCTAATGTTGAATTATATGAGAAGTTTGAATATAAGCAAATTCGGCTGTGATTCGGACTAGTACTAGTATTGCCTATAAATGGCTTTATTCATTCACAATTAAAGGAAGTATGATAATCTATGACATTACGAGGCATTAGATATATATTGAAATTGGGAGATTTGGTTGTGATTATGTCATTTAGCCATTCCGTTGAATTTTTTCCCGATAAGGGGTGCTAAAGGGAATAGTTTCCCCTTTGCAAATGCACAAATAAGCTTGTGTATATTGGAGCTCCCAAAACCTGGCATAGGTTGGACTCATATCAGAGCTAGTGCATTCATATCTGTCGGTCGTAGCATCTTCCTGTATTTTCCTGTATTTTTATAGTGATTGCAGCTTTCACCCATTTATCTTTATTTCCTTCTCTTTCTTTTTTTTTGATAAGGAAAAGGATATATAATTATATTAAGAACCAAATCTTTATTTCCTTCTCTTTCTCCTCTTTTTAATCCCTTTTTCTTTCTGCCATTTGTCATTGTTTTTATCTCTTTTACACACAAAGTTTCATGGACAGTACTATTTTCTGGTTTATAATTGTATATTTCACCTTTTTCCCCTCCTCGGCAGAGATCTTATGAAACTAAACAATATAAGAAGGGACTGAAAGCAGCAGATGCCATATTGAAGAAGTTTCCAGACCATGGAGGTATGTCCAACTTTGTTGATGTGAGGAGCTTTGCTTTGATAGAGCAACTCTTCCTCTTTATAAGTTATATATGGCAAGGCAGCTGAATACAATCAATATTTCAGTAGTGCTACTGGGATGATCTGATCAAAATTGCATGTATTGGATATTAATCTGTTGAGATCTTGCTTCACGCATGTCAAAGTATGGTGGTAATTCATTTTTAAATCTTTTTTGAATGAAGGCAAATGTTTTAAACTCTAGAAAGTTTATGCTAGCTTATGCACCAATACATGAGCTTTGTAATTTTTGGAAGGAGCCTTGAAGTTGTAGGAAAGCTTTAAATTTTGGAGGTGAGTCTTGGAATTTGTAGTTAAGAATTTGCGGCTCAAGATCTAAAACCTTTATAATAAACTGCAAAATGTTAAGGAGATCTGAAAGTTTTAGAAGCTCTGAAATTTTATTAGCGCATGGAACTCTTGGAGGAGCTCTTAAATTTGCCCTACAAATTGCAGCATGGCAGGAAATGGTAGATGAAATGAATAAGGCCATAATCGATCCAGGAAACTAGAAAGCTTGAATTTTGGTAGCTTCAATCATTGCAAGGTTACTTGCAAAGTATATCATCTTGTGCTCTCCTTGGAAGACACGTGCATTTCTCCGAACAGTCTGTTTTGTTGTTTGGGGAATTATATGTAACATGCAGCCTGTCATTAACACTTCCATAAACTTTCGATGTTCTCCTTGTTGGGTTATGGAGGAACTTCTTCTTAGGCAAGTGGGTCCAATCTGTCACATGGCGTCCAACGTCCTCCCTATATTGCTGCAGGAATTTGAGACTGAACCATGAGTTATCAAGTTGTGCCTTATAGAAGTCATTGATCTGTAACTGCCGAGAGTATGTATTCACTTTTATCATTGAAATATTCCTCTGTCTAAACCTTTCCAAACTTGAAGATTGATGTTCAGATCTCTTTTGTCCGTCTTCTTGTTCTTGAAATAGGTCCGCTGGAGGCACACTATAACCATTCCTCTCTGCGTTTATCCTTTGAGAGCCAAACTACTAGTGGCCTTGCTGTCTCAGTGCCTTTTAGCTATTCTAGACCTTTACTTGTGTATTCCAAGTGTGGTTTTGATCTCCAATGTAAGTTCAAGAAGAATGTGGCAACTGGATTCTCTTTACCGAGGACATTCTGCTTCTAAAGCTTGGAACTTCAATTGTATACCCCTCGGGATTTCTTATGATTCAAAAGCAGTTTATGGTTTGTATATTGATTGAGGCAGCTAGACTGATAGTGGAAAGGGTGCCGCTAGTCCTGGAAGGGATTACACTAACACATCATAAGGTGTATTTTAAGTTTGATTTGCGAACATGATTTTGTGTTACAGCTGTTGCATGTTTCGTCTTTTATGCATAAAGTGAAACTACATCTTTTTCGAGGGAAAATATGAATATTAAATAAAAGGATCAAGGGATGGATGCAAGGAAAACATCCCACAGAACACTATGTTCATCCAATATGCAAGCTATTCATTAGTTCGGCCACATCAAAAACGGAAGAGAAAAAGCTCCCCTTATCCTGAAAACAAGTATCTTGCTGAAATTGTCTTTTAAGCGTTGAAGCGGTGTTTTGTCGTCCTCAAAGACTTTTTGGTTTCTTTCTCTCCAAATGCTCCTAAAAATCACGTGGAAAGCCCAAGGCCTTCGTCCTTTTCACTTTCCTACCAAAGTAGCCCTCCCAAGCCAAAAGATGGTTTGTCATGGAGCTAGAAGAAACCCAACAAAAGCCCAAGCAACTAAAAGCAAGCTCCCAAGGTGCCCTAGCAAACTGACAATGAAGCAACAAGTGATCCACCAATTCCAACTGCCCCTTGCACATGCAACACCTATTCACCAAGATCTTTCCCCTCTGTTGAAGATTTTACTAGTCAAAATTTCCGTGTGATGCCTACCAAGTGGAAAAAGAAGCCTTTAAAAAGGCCAAAGACCTCCAAATGAGCTTGTGAGGGAACTATATCCAATATGTTGAGTATACAATAAAGTACAACTATATCCAGTATACAAGATTCTAAAATTGTGAAGTTATGGATGAGAATTGAGATTGTTGTCCTCGTGGTCATGAATATTGTTACAGGTCTGTAAGATGTTTTCTGTGCACTAAGTTATACTTGATGATCTCGTTTGAATGGTTTGCAGAGACTTTGTCAATGAAAGGGTTAATTTTAAATTGCATGGACCGCAAAGCGGAAGCGTATGAGCTTGTTAGACTGGGGCTGAAGGTTTGATATGTGCTCTGTGTGATATCACCGTAATTACTTGTTTTTGTTATTATTTCCATAATGCCGTCAACTGCAATCCTTGTCACAGAATGATCTCCAAAGTCATGTGTGCTGGCATGTCTACGGTCTCCTGTATCGCTCAGATAGGGAATATAGAGAGGCTATCAAATGCTACAGGAATGCCCTGAAGATCGATCCTGATAACATTGAAATTTTACGGGATCTATCCCTTTTGCAGGTGGTGTGCTGTCTGATTTGACCCCCATATGACTATTTGTTCTAGACTTGAGGAGTCTTGCAACTTGAGGATCTGCATCATAGCATTCTCTCTTTCCCCTCTAAATCTGCATAGTGGGATTGGATTTTTCTTTTTCTGTTCTTTACAAGTATCTCATTTAGCTCACTGTCGCAATTTGCTGCAGGCACAAATGCGGGACATAACAGGTTTTGTGGAAACAAGGCAGCGACTTTTGAGTTTGAAACCAAATCATCGCATGAATTGGATTGGCTTTGCAGTTTCTTATCATCTAATCTCTAAGTATGGGCCTTTTATCTTTCATCTGTTGGTTTAACTTGTACAATCTTTCTTTGCCTTGTTGCTAAAAATTTGTGTATGATGTAGAACAGTGGATGTGTTGCTTAGGAAGAGTCTGTCTACCTTACTATTATAGGCCTTAATAATTTCTTTGAGTGCATATTCAACTGCAGATAATGGGGCCTCAAGAATCTATGTATATTTTTTAAGTTTCTTATCCCTAAATTTCATTGTGCATGCTTCTACTTTTTGAAGCCAAGTAAGAAACTGTTTCTTTTGTTTGAGCTGTTTGTTGTTCAATATGCAACTTTCAAAGTGAATAATGTTGGGAAATGGGAATAGTAGGCTGTGCGTATCTGCCTGCTGTAAATGTCAAGCTTCAGTGGGTGTTCTTGATGTGCTATTGTCAGTCTCGGATTTTGAAGGATGTCTCTTGATATAGAAAACAGTTTTGTCAGTTACAGGTTTGCATGGGTGGTCATCATGGATAGGAGATCAGCATTTGGTAGTAGTGGGTGATTTGGATGCTTTGACGACTCCATTTGGTGGTTCTAGTAGACAGAATTGGAAGTTGAAAAGTTTCTATCAATAGTTTGAATTGCAATTGCCCATGAATTTTAGGATTTGCTACACCAGGGGATACAAAATGGTAGGGTCATTGCGGTTGGAAGAATTGGTTGTGCGGAGATGTTAGTGGTACACCATATATTAAATGTCATATTTTTAGGGAGGGGGTGGGTGGGCGGCAGTGCAAGTGTTGGGTCTCTCTGATTCCTGGTGATCAGGATTCAGAAGCTAATTACAACTTTTTGAGGACATCTTGTATTGCTTTCTGTCTTTTATGTGTGTGATGAACTGATTAGGTGAGTGCATGAAGCTCTCATCTCTGATTTCTTATATGCATGACTTTTGTGTTCTGCATTGGGCTGTAGTGCTTCAAAAGCAATTGAAATCCTTGAGGCTTATGAAGGAACACTAGATGATGATTACCCGCCAGACAACGAGCGCTGCGAGCATAGTGAAATGCTCTTATACAAGGTACATTGGTTTTCTATATGCAGTTGCCTGTTTTTCTTTTCCGTGAATTGTTTATTTTTTGGTAATAAAATTGTGAACTAATAATTGTAATCTTATTTACGTTTTAGTCATGTCTCTATCCTTTTTCATTATTCTGGGAGCATGAAAAATAGTATGGGGTGGGTGGTGATTTTCAACTGAGACAGTCTTTATAATGCGTCTGCAAGTAGGGATGGCAACTGGCCAGGGCAGGTCAGGGACTGAAACTTGTTATTTTTGGATAGTGGGAGCTTTTGACCCCTTTTTTCTTGATATTATTGATTTATGTAGTGCCCATACTATGGATATGAATAGCTCTTTGTAGAATGCTTGTCCTTCGTATAGTTTGATCTTAATAAGTTCTTGTGGACATTTGTCTAACATTTTTGATTTTTTGGTCATCCTTGCCTGTCTCTCATGTCAGTTGACTTTTTGTTTATATTTTGTAGATCTCTTTATTGGAAGAATGTGGATCCCTGGATAGAGCTCTCAAGGAACTCCGAAGGAAGGAAACGAAAATTGTGAGATGAACAAGTACTGCTATATCGAAGTTTCTCTGTTTGAATATATGGCCATACTTTGTTTTTGGCGTTGTATTGTAGGTCGATAAACTAGCATACAAGGAGCAAGAGGTTTCTCTTCTAGTGAAACTTAATCGTCTTGAAGAAGCTGCTGAGCTTTATACGGCTTTGCTTTCATTGAACCCTGACAACTATAGGTGCTAGCTCTATCTTGTCTCTCTCTTGTTTTCACTAGTTGGAAGAAGAAAAAATTAGATTCATGCTACATGCTAGTGCTTCTATTTTCTTCCAGGGTTTATGCATGAGTGGTTGTAGTTTGATGGTCTACATGGTGAAAATGCTCATTACCCATATAAAACAAGCTTAATTGCAGTTTCTCAATTGTATTACTACTAACTTGGGAGGCCCCCGATGAAAGATAATGTTATTTAATAATTTGTGCCTGAATCTTTGCTTTGCACCCAACCGCCATGGTAGCGCATGGTAGCATGGTTGCGGGGCTATTATCTGGTACTCACATTGTTTTTCTCTTCTAGGTTTCCCAATTTGACTGTCCTAATGTTTTTGTTAGCAGAATTTGTTCACTAATTGACAATGTTTACCTCCAATTAATCAATTTCGAATGGAAGCAATTAAGTGTCTCTTGAACATGGATGCAAACTTGGACATGTCCGTGTTGGAGCGTGACTAGTTAATATTGGTCCAAGTGTGAGATGGATATGTCTTGAAAATTTTGTGAGCTTTCTTTCTAAAATGAGGGTTTAGGCATCCATACTCATTTTGGATGGGTAAATACCTAACAAGAGTCCTTGAAGTTAAAATGAAGAGTATGAGTAAGATAGGAATTGTGAGTCATCTAGTTGGTAGTAATTGGTAACTGTAATTTTCGTAAGACAGTTTAGATTGCTTGCAAACAGGTCTCTTAGTAGTTAGACAAAGCGAATGATGACGATTGTTGTGGGATGAAGGGAATAATGTACTTCTTTTGCCTTCATATAGGTATTATGAAGGATTGCAAAAATGTGTTGGCCTGTATTCAGAAAAAAGCCAATATTCTTCTGATATGATAGAACGACTGGATGCCTTGTACAAATCACTGCAGCAACAGTATACCAGGTCATCTGCTGCTAAGGTTAGAGGGTGATAGATATTTATTTCTGCTCAATTGTTTTAATTCCCGTTGTTTATTTGTTAGTTGTTTGCGAGCCTTCTTGATTTACTCCTTTGTTTTGATTTTCATTGTTTATTTTACAACCACATTCTAAATTACTATCCTGTTTAGTTGGCCCCTTGTTTATGTGCTTCAGATCTTACTTCCCTTTAATCTTTGTCGTTGTAGTAGCTGTCTTCTTGATTTTCTTCTTTGCTTTGGTTTTCCATTGCGTCGTTGATAATGATATTCCAGATCACTACCATGTTTAGTTGGCAGACCTCTTGCTTAGTCACATCTTCCCTTTTGATTGATGAATCTGTGCTGCCTTCATTGTCAACCTTTGTTTAATGTCATTTTTCATTATCTTTTTTAGCGTATTCCGCTTGATTTTCTACAAGGAGAGAGGTTTGGAGAAGCTGCAGAGAGTTATATCTGCCCTTTACTGACAAAGGTATTCTTGCTGTTATTGCTATACATGAGGTTGTGAATCTTGGTATATTCTTGGACAGAGCATTTCATTCATGCTTTTTGCTTGCAGGGGATACCTTCCTTATTTTCAGATCTTTCTCCACTGTATGATCAACCTGGCAAGGTGGGATCCTCTATTGGTTAATCAACCCCCCTCCCTGGTGGGGCTCAATGGCCTCAACACCATAAAACAATTCAAAGAAGTGGCTGTACTTGTATGCTTATCATGCTTCTCTCTCTAACAGGCAGACATTCTTGACAAATTGATGTTGGCTTTGGAGGGTTCTATTAAAAAAACAGGAGGCTTCCCTGGGAGGTAATTTGACTTGTTGTGCCCCCACTATGGACTAAGATACTTTTTGAACACCCCTTCCCCCCAAAAAAGGACATTTAGTGTTACTGTTTGCTATACATTTTGGTGCCAGTTTGATTTCCTGAGTGGCCAATTTCTGATTTCCCTCCTTGGCTTTCAAGTTATTATTGTGTAAATCTAGACGGCAGCTTTAATGTGAATTTGAACAAAATATAGTGGTAGAACCTCTCCATACTGGATTTGCAGTTGTTATGCCATTCACAATTCTTTAATGACTGGCTTGACCTTGGAGAACAATTTGTTGGCATCATTGTTCATTAGTTTAATTTTATCTGATCAACCACTTATACTACCGTCAGAGGGTGTTTTTTCTGGCTTTAGTGGCTGAGGATGGTTTTGTGATAGAATTCAAAACGCTATTTTTCATGCTTACTTCTGGAATTTCTGATAATATGTTGTGTCATTGGATGGATTTGGGATCTTAGTAAGCTACCTGGAAAGAATTCCAAATAAAGCGGTGTTATTATGCCATTCAAGATCATTTTCACCGTGAAAAGGAGTTTCAACTTTCACCTATTAAACTAAATTAATAAGTAACAAACCATTTACATAACATTTGAAGCAATGACAAAATTAATAAGAAAGCATATGTGCTCTTAGTTCTTACTAGCCAACCATTTGCAGAACATTCAAGCAATGATGGTAAACATGCGAACGCTATTAACTAATTTTTTCTGCTTCATTGTTTTGGGATGTTTAGAAACAGCTACTCTCACCAAACACTTTTTTCAGGCAACTAATACAAATAGGTAATGCAATAAGCTAACGACTAATGCAATCAATTAGTTGACACCTATTAACTAGCTGCCAAACACTCCCTTACATGTCCATTTATTTTGGATGCTCCTCTGAAATACTTTTTCTGCTTCATTGTTTTGGGGTGTTTTGGCAGTATGGAGAAAGAGCCACCTTCTACACATTTGTGGACTTTATTTTTTGTGGCACAGGTCTGCTTTTCCTACTGATGTAATATGCTATATTTTTGCAGCTTTGTGGGTGGTTTCTCTCACTTCTCTTTCTATGTTCACTTTTGTAGCATTATGATAGACGTGGTCAATATGACATTGCTCTTGCAAAAATTGATGAAGCTATAAATCATACGCCTACAGTGATTGACCTATACTCGGTCAAGGTTTGTATCTCCTATTGTATGGCTATTCCAGATTCTCTTTTTTTAATTTCAAATTTTTTGACTTTGTCCTGTTTCACTGATACATCCACTTTTTCTTCCCCCCCCTCCTCCTGTGAAGAATGATACATGTACTTGTTATTTCTCCCATTTCATTTGTGTGATGTGGTGGTGTATTTTGAGGTGAAATAGAGGGGTGACCCCATTCTTTTTCTGTGATCCAGTTTTCTTTGGCTATAACAATGGTTTGTTTCGACAGAGCCGAATCCTGAAGCATGCTGGTGACTTGAAAGCTGCTGCTGCTTGGGCAGATGAGGCCCGGTGCATGGACCTTGCTGATCGCTACGTAAATAGTGAATGTGTCAAGCGCATGCTGCAAGCTGATCAGGTCTCTGTTTTATTCTCTATCTTTTTGTGGTCAATTTCTTTCTATTTTCTGATACTCTCTGCATTGTTTTTGTTCCATGATAATTTTTCTTTCTGTTGCTATCTTCTGTGCAGGTCGCTGTGGCTGAAAAAACAGCCGTCTTATTCACAAAAGATGGGGATCAGCACAATAATTTGTATGACATGCAATGCATGTGGTATGTATCTATTTCAACTCGAATAATCTAGAGTTGAGTATGAAATATGAACACGTGTCGTAGTTCTGCTTCTAACTTCTACAAAAATGATGCCTGTAAGGTATGAGCTTGCATCTGGTGAGAGCTACTTCCGACAAGGTGACCTTGGACAGGCATTGAAAAGATTTCTTGCTGTGGAGAAACACTATGCTGATATTACTGAGGACCAATTTGATTTCCATTCATATTGTTTGAGGAAAATGACATTGAGGACATATGTAGAAATGCTGAGGTTCCAAGACAGGTTGCATTCACACTCATATTTTCACAAAGCTGCCTGTGGGGCCATCAGGTAAATCTTCTTCTAGGTGTTATTAGCTTTGCTTTTTTGTCCTATTGCTTAAACCAGTTGACTTTTTGCTTCTTGCCTTTATGTACTTTGCACACAACTTTTTTCTTCTGTGTCTTTCAGTTTGGCATGCCAGTGTCATTATGTGCCTCCTAGTCTGTCACTCTGAGGGTGGCTGCTCCTTTATGTGGGTGTGCACAGACGTATGTTTTGTGTATGTTTGTTTTTTTTTGGGGGGGGGGGGGTTACTGGCTGTTGCATATTCAGCATAACAGTGACGATGGCTGCTCCTTTATGTGGGTGTACGCAGACGTATGCTTTGTGATGGCTGCTCCTTTATCTGGGAGTGGGCAGACGTATGTTTTGTGTATGTGTGTTGATTTTTTTTGGGGGGTGTTTTGGGGGGGGGGGGTAGGGGTTACTGGCTGTTGCATATTCAGCATAAGAGTGAGGATGGATGCTCCTTTATCTGGGAGTGTGCAGACGTATGTTTTGTGTATGCGTGTTTATTTTTGGGGGGGGGTTGTTTGGGGGGGTTTACTGGCTGTTGCATGTTCAGCATAAGAGTGAATAGTAACCTCGAGTTATGACAGTAGGTGCTGTAACTAGGTGATAGTAGTCTTAACACAGTTTAAAATCTTCAATGCTTTGTTTTCTTCATAAGTTGGGAATAAATTTACGCTTATCACTTCGAATGCAATCCTTCACTTCTCTGTTGTCGTCATCCGAGCAAAGTTCCTTTGCCTAAGAAGTTGCCAGGATTTGGCACTTTGCTTTCAACTTGTAGAATTTATTGTATGATTCTGCACCTCTTTGAGAGTGATGGAAGCATAGATAAGAACCCTACAAATTGTTTTGATCACTGTTGAACTCAGGTGACAGAAGCTTCACCCTGAGAAGGTACTTGTTTGTCTGGAAAATGCGGCCACAAATCACATCCAACTGCAGATTCTTAATGGATTGTTTAGAATAGACTCTGAACTGATACTAACATTATAACTTTAGCTTAATCCCTCTGTTAAATGTTTTAGTCTGCTATAGGGGCAATCCCTTTCTTTTGTATATTTTTTTTATCAGAGTTTCATCTGCATATGCATTTGTTATTACTGCCATTATAATTTATACTTTCTCATTGTAGTGACATCAGCCAAGCATGATCATTCTTTGCATTGCACCATATAT